>OZ020508.1:83558622-83941226 GCA_963971375.1 Platycheirus rosarum | reverse complement strand
CGATGCAAGGGGTCGTGGCATGCTGGCGACGCACGGCTTAGCTCGCCGGAAGGGGAGGGGATCTTGACCCCCGCACCGAACTCACCTCGTCACAAAAATAATGTCATGCCTACTTCAAAATACTTCCCTCTATATGGTTCTGCTACTGCTCTCCATGAATCTGCGGTTGTTGTTGCAGATGAGCCGACCCTCTCCGCTCCTTGAATCTGGGTGGCCGATTCTATGCCAGATTCCCTTAAGCCCGCTCAACTAACGATGTCACCTTAGACCGTCCACATCAGCCCCCCTTTCCCACCCCCTGACAATTCGACCTTAAACCGTCATAATAAACAATCGTTTGGCGTGGTTCACATAATCTTCATACAAAAATTTTATTTTAAATTTTCCAAATTTTACAATAATAGGAATATTATATCTTATACTTCCATTGAGGATACTATGTAGGTAGAATAAAACAATAAAATATTTTAAAAAAAAAAAATGTATCTTAAATCTATTCGCTATTCTAAAAAAAACTTTTTATGACAGGAAATCAAAATTTGGTAGGAGAAAACAAGATGAGTAATGGTGTATACATTTAAACCAAGAAACATAGAAATATTTGTTTACACAACCGACGATAGCATTATAAAAAAAAAATCCCAAAAAAAGTATCCCAAACAGGAATTAAGGCCTGAAGATAGCCAACTCCACCCTCACTTACCAACATGAATACAATATGGTATTCCTCTTTTTACCCTAACCCAGTAAAAAAAAGAGCTCTTTTTAATTATAAAGGGGGGAATCTATGTAGCTACAAAAAAAAAATGTACTTTGCAAAATTGGTTTGCTTTGGTAAGGGAAAAGCCGGAATCCCAGATGTTCCGTTTACTTGGGTAGCTCTTTTAGAGAGACACACAAACACCACAATGAACAATACAGCAAATAATTAAAATTTAAGTTAAGAAATTAACAAATGACAAAAATTGATTTGTTTTAAACATAACCGACGCCAAAAAAAAAGATGAATCAATATCCGGGTTGGTGTCTTCTCTTGAGAAGACTTGGTGTATGTCTCTGAATCCGATTATAAGTTTCCCTTTCGATTGTTCCCCACGGAAAGGTGTCTTCGCTGAATTTATAATGTTTTATCTTATACGAAGGCGGGTTGCAGTTTTGACTATTTTAGTATGGCGCACTAATGGTGGGTAGCCCAGTTGTTGCCCACTACCAAACCATTTAGTGGAAAACACCACCCTCTTTTTCTTTTTTGGTCGAAATTCAAAATTTTAAATAATAAAATCGGTTAGGTACCTACAGTTTCGTCTTTATATTTCGCTTTTTCGTTGGAATTTGTCCTTTTTTTGTTCGAATGGAGCGGAGTTGTGTTGTTTTCCGTTTTTTCCTTTTTCAGCTCATTAAGTTGTTTTCCGGATTATCTTCTGAAATCCTGGTGCTGGTACCCAATCCAAAAAACTGCCGGTTAGACACTTCCACCAAAAAAAGAGGCTGGCGGTTCCGACTATCGGAAACCGCCCTGGATGTTTTGCCTAATATATTTTTTTAATTTATATAATGTTTCGACACTATGGAAAAACTCGGTTTTACCTTTGTAAACTGTGTAAGGAAGTTCCCCGCCTTCCTTATTCCTAATCCTTAATTCGTCTTCGCACGTTCGCCCTTTTCAACACTAACACCTTTTTTTTTTTATAAAATTTTCAATTAAATTACTTTCCATTACATTAAATTTACACTTACTAAAACTAAACTTACACTTACTAACAAATTGGTGATAGACAAAAAAAACTAATTTTTTTTCTGGGCACACTGTTGCTAGTCCGTCGCTACTCTATCGGTCGGAGATTGTCTTGTGACTTCCCCGTTTTTTTAATTCCAAACCACCGCAAACACTATGTTCTCCAACCTGGGGTGAGTTTGATTCCCAAAAGCCGTACGCTCTACCGCTTTGTGGGAATTTCGACTTGGGGCTCTCCCCTTACCCCGCAAAAATCTCTATGTAAACCTACACACGAGTATATGCGGTTAATTTCCTACCTACAACAAATTCCACCATTCCACCCAATTCCCCTAGCCACCACTCCGCTCTCCTTCTCGGCTCTCGCAGCGAATTGGAGTTGTCAGAATCTTAAACTTGACAACTCACAAACGTCACTGAAGTTTACATTTTCCATTAATTGTGTAATTTATGTGTTGTTTGTTTATTTCGTGAAACCAAATATCTTTCTACAAAATAAAAGGTAAAAAAAACAAAAAATCTATAACAGAAAAAAATAAAGAAACTAATCTAAAGAAAAGCGCGTTAAACGTAGTTTTTTTTCGATTGTTTTATTTTATTTCTTTGGCCACCAAAGTATTCGTTTTGTCTATAAATTTGTGTTGATTGTTTAGTTTTCACATTGCATTTAAGTGTAAATTCCCTGCATTGCTATTACATACTTTTGTTTTATTTTTCTTTTTTTTTCCATTTTTGTTGTGTATCGCGTAGTGAATTATCAGTGCATTTATAATTCAAGACACACAATTTATAGTATTGATAACCACTTGCATTTTTTTTTTTATTAATTTCAGCCTGACCAGACGATAAGCAAGCAGGTAGTATGTGTGCAAGACATGACTACAGGAGAATTTCACCGTGCAAGGCATTAACAGGTAATTTAAGATTTTATTTTCTTATTTTTGATACAAGTTATAATATTTTTTTTTTGTTCCTTACAGGTAGCCGTAACAAACCTCCGGATCTGGCGGAATTATATTCCGGACAAAGACGGTGGACAACAAGGCGAACTGAGACGGTGGGGAAGAACCCACAAAATCAAAGCCGGGCAACTACATTTGGTCACAAATAGGTAAGATTGTTTTCCCATACTTTTGCTTACATAAACCTAACTACTATTCCTTGCTTATCACAGGTGAGCTGGGGCTATCTACTTTTCCTTCCAGACGTCGAGGCATTATTTTCATCATGGAAAATTCGTTCGAGCCTTTTCGGATTCCTGTGAGTGTTTTGGTTTTCAAATTTTTTTTTTCGTATTTGTTTATTCGTAGTTTTACGATTTATTTGACACTTAATTCTTTTGGTTTTTTTTTTAAACAAAAAAAAATACACAAAACACATATACTACCGTAGTTACAAGAACATAAAAGTATGTTTAGATTTAAAGCACTTCGTATTGTACCTTATGGACCTAGGTAGGTGGCATCTTTTGCCTTTTGTACATTGGAAGTATGCAGGAATTACTGAATGGAAGTGAGATACGGTAGTTTTCAGTAGCCTCGCGATGAACGCTTCGTACCGAATTTAGTACCTAACCTGCTCGAATTTATAGACCTGCGATTCAGTATACATAGATAAAATAATAATTGAATAAAATGACTTGAAGGTAACAATTGAAAATAAAAAATATAAACTACGGATTAGTAACAAATAAATACAAATAAATAATCAGCACAAATGTGAACGGGTAATACAATAAATTAATAAATAACATACATCTATAAAATTTGAACAATTCGTAAACTAAAAATAAATAAATAAGTAATCTATAAGTAAAATAATTACAATAAACAAAAACAATGAAATAAAATTACACAAAAATTAATAAAATTGGAAAACATCAACATAAGTATAAACTAAAATTAATTTAAAATAAATAATAAAAAAAACGTAACAACAATAACAATTAATAATAAAACTAACAATAGATAAATAAATTAAATAAATAACACATAAATCACAGAAGTAAACCTTAAATGCTAAACTAAATTATAAATAAATAAATAAACTATATTAAACAAATACTAAAATATAAATAAATAAGTACATAAACCATATTAACAAACACTAACAAATAAATAAGTAAATAATGACTAGTTAGGTAAATACTAAGAAATAAATAAATAAATAATGACTAGTTATGTAAATACTAATAAATAAATAAATAAATACTTAACTTATGATACTCTATAATATTGCACAGTAGAATCACTTCGGCATTATCCTTTCACAAAAATGTTTTTATACCATGGTAGGGCGATAAAGCGACTTTTAAACTAGAAAAGATACGAAATATGTTTATATCACAGGTGGCGGTACGGTTAGGGCTTAATGTCTTTGGCGTGATATACCCCGATTGCCTTGCCTTTCAAATCTTCGAGTTCGTAGCTATTTTTCCCTACGGCCTTAGCAACTCGACATTTAACAAATTTTGGGCACAATTTCGCCGCTAAGTATTTCGAAGAGTCGCTGAGGACGAAGTTGCGTCTGTACACCTCCTGTCCAGGGACGTATTTTACAATCCGAGTCCGCAGATTATAGACCCTGTCACTTTTCTCTTTTGCCTTGAGGATACTATCTTTGATTTTATCGCGGATACATTGCAATCTCTGCTGTCTGGGAAGAGTCAAGAACTCGCCGTCGTCAATTTTGCTCAGTTTCTGAGTCAGTTCGTAACCACTACCATGAGTGATCATATTCATCCCGAATAAGGCATAATAGGGTGAAACCCCGGTAGCGGAATGAACGGAGCTTCTCAAAGCACATGCTATGTCGCTAAGGCTAATATCCCAGTTGCGCTGGTCATCTTTTAAATAAGAGCGCACTGCAGCTAACAGTGTCTTGTTCACCCTTTCCGACGCGTTCGATTGCGGAGAATATAAAGCGGTTCGAAAATGTCGAATACCGTACTTTTGAAGAAGGTTCTGAAAATCTTTGGCTAAAAACTGTTTTCCATTATCAGAGTGTATCAGCTGAGGCACTCCGAAAGCATTAAAAATTTCGTTCCGTAGAAATTTAACGATACTATTAGTATCCGCTGACCGTAAAGGTTCTAAGAACATGTATTTAGTTAGATGGTCTAACACCACAAAGACATAGACATTACCGGACTTAGTTCTAGGGTAGGGACCTAAAAAGTCTACATATAGTTTTTGAAACGGACGATCTACAGTAAAGGTACTTGTGACAGGAGGTCTTAAAATTTGGTTCGACGGTTTACATTGCTTGCACGTTGCACATTTTGACACAAATTCTCTTATTTGAACGGTCATGTTCGGCCAGTAGAAAAACTGCCGCACTCGGCAAAGCGTTTTTGCCACCCCTCCATGAGCCGCTTGTGGGGGATCATGAGCCCTTTCAATAATGCCCTCTGTTAACCCAGAAGGTACCCAAAGTCGCCAATTGTGTTCATACAGGGGCTCCTCCACACTGGACGTGAACGACCGTTTATAGACGAAATCGTCTTCTACCTTTAAGTCGGGCAATTCATCTCGGTGGGATCGGATAGTTTCTTTCAGGTCTTTATACTCTTCGGATTGAAACTCTTCGGAGGATAAATCTATCAGTGGAGCGATGTCGGCTACATCCAAGCTATCGACATATGCCCGAGAGAGCGTGTCCGGTACGACATTCAGCGATCCCTTTCTGTGCTCTATGTCGAAGGTATACGACTGTAAAGCTAAACTCCACCTGGCAAGTCTTCCACTTAGGTCTTTCATGGTCATTAACCATTTTAGACTGGAGTGGTCGGTAATGACTGTAAAATCCATACCTTCGACATAGGGTCTGAACTTTTTGATGGCCATCACCGCTGCCATACATTCTCTCTCGGTCACGCTGTAATTACGCTGACAGGAATTTAATTTTTGGGAAAAGTAAGATATTGGTACCTCTGCTCCTTCATCGTCTTTCTGAAACAGAACGGCTCCGATTCCCGAGTCGGAAGCATCACATTGGATGTAAAAACGTTTATTGAAATCAGGATGAGTGAGCACTGGCGCTGCGGTTAGAACCCTTTTCAATTCCTCAAACGCCGCGATCGCCTCCTCCGTCATTCGAAATTTTGCGTCTCTCTTTTTAAGAGTGTCCGTAAGGGGGGCGGTCAAGCTAGAGAAATCCTTGATGAACCGCCTATACCACCCTGCTAAACCGAGCAGCCGCCGAACTTGTCTGGCGTTTTTCGGTAACGGAAAGTTGACAACAGCTTCCACTTTCGCCGGATCTGTCCTCACCTTCCCGCCACCAACGATGAATCCCAAGTATTTTAGTTCCCTAAAACAAAAGTTCGATTTCTTTAAGTTAATAGTAAGGTTGGCCCTTTTCAGACATTCGGCTACTTCGCCCAGCAAAGCGATATGGGTCTCGAAGTCCGGTGCGATAATCAACAGGTCGTCTAAATACACAAAAACGTTGTCCCTGAGTCGTGCAGGAATAACCTTATCCATTAAACGACATAACCTTTGAGCTGCGTTACACAACCCGAAAGGCATGACGGTGAACTGGTATAAGGGTCTTCCCGGTACCGCAAACGCAGTTTTCTCCCTACTCTCTTTCTCCAGCGGTATTTGCCAGAACGCTTCCTTTAGATCTACACTACTTATGAAGTATGTGTTGGGAAGCCGACTGATGAGCCCCTCGATATGAGGAAGAGGGTTCGCGTCCTTTTTGCTTAACGCATTGACCTTACGCGAATCTAGGCAAAAACGATACTTTACCGTACCATCAATTCCGGGCTTCTTGATAAGGACGACAGGCGAGCACCAAGGACTCTCACTTTCCTCTATAACTCCGAGCTCAAGCATTCGGTCGATCTCTTGGTACAATAAGGCTTGTACCGCTGGTGAAACAGGATAGTGACGCTGCTTAACAGGCTCAGCGTCTCCAGTATCGATGACGTGCTCCATCATCGACGTTTTTCCGAGGCCGTGACGGTCATAATCCAGAAATCTCCGCTTGACCGTCTCCAATTCGTACCGCTGTTCTGGTGTTAGTAAATGAGCATCGCCTAGATCTGCTTTCTCCTCGGGAACCGAAACCGAACTGATTACGTTTGGAGCGATTTGGAAGACCTTCCAGAAATCAACCCCTAAATATAGTTCCTGTTCAAGCGATGGAACCAAAAATATCGTGATCACATGCCGATGCTTGTTGTACGACACCTCCGTCTGAACTTTACCGACGATCGTCTGGTTCTTACCATCCGCGGTTTTTACCCCAGATTTGTATGTACTTACATTTATCTTTCCCTCCTTGACCAATTCCATACATCCCTTTCCTAAGATACTAATACTAGCTCCGCTATCCAACAATCCCAAAATTTCCTTTCCCGCAATCGTTACCTTGGCGTACGGTCTTGGATCAGAATTTAGATCCAATACCGTCGCCGAAATTCGTTCTCTTAAATCCTTTCTTCTTTTAAAGCGCTCCCTAGCATTCGCGATTTTTCTAGATACCGCCGAGAAGCCACCCTTAAAAATCCTATTTTTTTCTATCTCGTACTCTTTAATCCTTATGTGTAAGGGCTTTATTTCATATTGTTTAATTTTTTTCTCTAATTTTGCCCTTTCTACTCCCCCACTCCTAACTAAAATTTTCACTTCTTTAGAGGAGCCTACTGTTCCTTGGCTCGCCATTGGGGTGTTTGCGTGGAACACGACTCCCCCCTTAAGGTCGCATTCCTGGACTGGTTTCCCGGGTTGCAATTCATGCATTTGGGAGTAATAACTCCTTCTTGGCCACACCGGTAACAAAATATGTTTCTCGTCGTCGAGGGACAGTCCATAAATGCATGACCTCGCAAGCGACAGTTCCAACAGGTTAGCGAACTTGGGTCGCTCATCCCTCGAGAAGCCTTTGGTCGAGCTCCGGTGTGCTGAAACGCAGCCACATTTTCTTCTCCCACCTGCCATTCCTCCATTTCCACTGCCAGTTCGTTTGCTCGGTATCGGACGGGCTGTCTTAGAGGTCTCGGGGCTTCTTTGTCCTTGATGGGAAACGCATACTCGGCATCTTTACAGGCTACCCTCAACTGGTCCAGCGTAAAAATTGGCTGCGGGTATACCAGCATCCGAATCCTTTCGTTGAGATTCCGCTTTAGAATTCGTACCAGCTCCATCTCTGGAATCGGAACTCGGAGTTGCGCTCTCAGCTTATCCACCGCCGCAAAGAAATCATCGCATGACTGCCCAGTACCGTGCTGACATTCCCACAGGTCTCTCATAATCTCCAGATCCGATTTGGAGTTCCTAAATTGGCGCATCAATGCCTCCTTTAAAGCTGGCCAATCTGGACGATAACTGGTCCGCTGGAACTGCCAGTACCACTCGTATGCGGCGCCGGTAAGAAGCAGATGAAAATCCCTCAGCATTTCTGTCCAGGAACAACCATACTGGCTCTGAAGCGTTTCAAGACGGAACACGAAATCTTCAACGGTGAGTACTTCTGAATTTCCTTCGAACTTTAAACCCCACTTGTCTATACTTATAGGATTTCTTCCATACGCTGGTGCCATGACGCGTGGATGGTGGAAGTACCCACCGTTGTTGAGTTGGCTTCCCCTGCTTTCCGGTCTTCGTGTCCAGTGAGGGGCCGTCTGGTTACTCCCGTTCGATTCTCCCACTGGTACGAAATTCCTTGCGGATGGATCCAGTTGAGGGTATCGAGTACCTCCTTGGGTTGGCGGACCGCCGACTACCTCTTCTCGCTCTTCAGTCCCATTTGATACCACCCTTCTAGTCTCCGTTTGGGCTTGCTGGTGAGTAGTTAAACGGTTTCCCTCGACTAACATTCTAAAATTTCTTTCCAATTCCGTTTTCAGCTCCCCTCGAAGAGAATTAGTGTACTGCTTACACGCATTGTTCACCGCTTGACTAATGGCCGAGAGCAGACCCTCCGATATCGTAGTATCGCCCTGATAGCCGTTCGTCTCTCGATGAGGAACATTTCCGGACAGCGCTGAGTTAGGATGCCGAAGCTCTTCTCGGTCGACTACTTCCAATAGCCTCACTCTCTCCGACGCCCCGCCCCCATTCGTAAGATGGCTATACGGAGGTGATGGCTCCGAGACGGACGCACCACTCCTTTGACTTACTGTCGCGGCCGGAAGTGTCGGTGGAGGAACTGAATACAGCGGAAGGTTTCCAGCGGATTGACCTTGCCGGTTTTGAGACTCGCTTGGTAGCTCGGGAATTTGGGTTGGAGAGTGCGTAAGAGGCATCTTGCTACCGCTATTCAGGAGCCGATATTGTGAACGGGTAACTGTATGTTTTTCTCTATATGAACTATTGACTATTTTTTTTTATTTCCTCAGTCTCCTCGTCAAGCATACCCCCAGAAACAAGAAAACAGATCAACAATTAGCACCCACGAAAGCACACTTATAAACTATCCTACCAAACTTAATCGTCTAAGTCTTATAGTAACTAATTCTTATCACTATTGTATCACAAAAAAAAAAACAGAAAAGAAAGAAAATAGCACATACTTAACCTAATGTCATACAAATACACAAAAAACTGTTAAAATTCAAAGTAACTACTACATACTAAACTATCTAATTACTTAAAGGCTATCTTATGTTTTAAGTTTTTACCTAAATCTAATAAATATATGTAACAAAAAAAATCTGAGACTCAGCTATATCAATTATCATATGTTCTTTACCCTATACAATTAGATTATCACAAAACATAAAACAGTAATCCTACCAAAAATTAATGTAAAATTAACATCTACTTATCGTTTCTAAACACTATCGTCTTTCTCTCTACTATATACTATTAACCTAACTCTAAATCTATCTTAAGCTTTATATTGTTTTTGTTCTTTTTTTTTTATATTTTCCACCTCTACTGTACTATATTCTATACCTATAATCTATATCTATATTCTATACCTAAACGGAAACTCTAATTATACTTAACTACTATAATAATTTTTTTTTTCTTTTAAATATCCCTAACTAACTTAACTTTTACAAAATCTAACTTAATCTATATACTGCTCTAACGAATAAAAAAAACTTAACAGAAAAAATTACTAAACTACCAATAACTGTCACCAATCTAATCTTTAATCTATCTTAAGCTATATATTTTTTTTTTGTTTGTTTCTTCTTTTTTTTTCTTACAATGTCCTATAATCTATGCCTAACTTAAACTACTTCTAAAATAAACTCTTCTGGAAAAACTCCTAAAACAAAACGTTTTCTTTTTTTTTGGAACCCTATCGCTTATACCTAAACATTGCTACACTATACTATCTAATAAAAACTACACTAATTTAAATTCAATTCTTTTTTTTTTTTTTTTTTATTTACTTAAATCCTATCTTCTATGTCCCTATCTATGACACTACACTACACTAAGCTCTCTGACAAAGACTCTATAACTATTACTCTACTATAAATCGACTCCACACTAATAACAAACAAAATCTAACTTCACTTTTTACCAAAAATATTGAACACTATTTAAAATTTCATTAATGACATTCGGGGGTGTCTCGGGAGGCGTAGGACGGCGTCTATTTCTTTCTCACTTTGAGTGACACCTCTGTTGAGCGATACCATTCATTGGGAGCAGCAGCAGTTTTAAAAAAAAGCAGTTGTTTAAACAAAAATTGACGAATACACTGATGTTACATTCGGCACTACTGCCAGAATAGGAATTCTTCGTCGCGATTGGTCAGGCATTCTAAGGAGCAATCCTGACCAAGACTTACTCTTCCTTCCCACCCTGACTGCAGCGCCGGATGCAACTAACAAGTAACCTGACACCCGATCTCGACTTCACTTTCCGTCGCGATTTGGTGGGTACGTATTAAACCTTCCTATCAAAGACTTACGAAAAGTTTCTACCGAGGGCGGATGCCCGAAAATTTAAACAGGTATTGTTTCTGGTTGTTATCGCTGGCATCTTCGACGCCACCCCCCGCATTTGAACTGGTATGCCTCAGGCTTTCCTGTTCAAGACATAGAGGTTGCTTCGACTATGTCAGCGACAACTTCCAGGAACAGATTGGACAAAAAACAAGGACTAACTTCGATCACTTACGTATGGGCGCCATTTGTAACGGGGCAATAGGAGGAGATAAGCGAGGATTAGGATAGGATGATGGAAAGGAATTGGGTTGGATAAAGTATAGGAAGGGTCATACTGGCACCGGAGCCATAGGAATGGGACCTGGAGCTAAGTGAGGTAGGATAGAGGATTAGGAAAAGGGATAGGGAGAGGAAGGGGCAGAATGTCCGATGCAAGGGGTCGTGGCATGCTGGCGACGCACGGCTTAGCTCGCCGGAAGGGGAGGGGATCTTGACCCCCGCACCGAACCTCACCTCGTCACAAAAATAATGTCATGCCTACTTCAAAATACTTCCCTCTATATGGTTCTGCTACTGCTCTCCATGAATCTGCGGTTGTTGTTGCAGATGAGCCGACCCTCTCCGCTCCTTGAATCTGGGTGGCCGATTCTATGCCAGATTCCCTTAAGCCCGCTCAACTAACGATGTCACCTTAGACCGTCCACATCAGCCCCCCTTTCCCACCCCCTGACAATTCGACCTTAAACCGTCATAATAAACAATCGTTTGGCGTGGTTCACATAATCTTCATACAAAAATTTTATTTTAAATTTTCCAAATTTTACAATAATAGGAATATTATATCTTATACTTCCATTGAGGATACTATGTAGGTAGAATAAAACAATAAAATATTTAAAAAAAAAAAATGTATCTTAAATCTATTCGCTATTCTAAAAAAAACTTTTTATGACAGGAAATCAAAATTTGGTAGGAGAAAACAAGATGAGTAATGGTGTATACATTTAAACCAAGAAACATAGAAATATTTGTTTACACAACCGACGATAGCATTATAAAAAAAAAATCCCAAAAAAAGTATCCCAAACAGGAATTAAGGCCTGAAGATAGCCAACTCCACCCTCACTTACCAACATGAATACAATATGGTATTCCTCTTTTTACCCTAACCCAGTAAAAAAAAGAGCTCTTTTTAATTATAAAGGGGGGAATCTATGTAGCTACAAAAAAAAAATGTACTTTGCAAAATTGGTTTGCTTTGGTAAGGGAAAAGCCGGAATCCCAGATGTTCCGTTTACTTGGGTAGCTCTTTTAGAGAGACACACAAACACCACAATGAACAATACAGCAAATAATTAAAATTTAAGTTAAGAAATTAACAAATGACAAAAATTGATTTGTTTTAAACATAACCGACGCCAAAAAAAAGATGAATCAATATCCGGGTTGGTGTCTTCTCTTGAGAAGACTTGGTGTATGTCTCTGAATCCGATTATAAGTTTCCCTTTCGATTGTTCCCCACGGAAAGGTGTCTTCGCTGAATTTATAATGTTTTATCTTATACGAAGGCGGGTTGCAGTTTTGACTATTTTAGTATGGCGCACTAATGGTGGGTAGCCCAGTTGTTGCCCACTACCAAACCATTTAGTGGAAAACACCACCCTCTTTTTCTTTTTTGGTCGAAATTCAAAATTTTAAATAATAAAATCGGTTAGGTACCTACAGTTTCGTCTTTATATTTCGCTTTTTCGTTGGAATTTGTCCTTTTTTTGTTCGAATGGAGCGGAGTTGTGTTGTTTTCCGTTTTTTCCTTTTTCAGCTCATTAAGTTGTTTTCCGGATTATCTTCTGAAATCCTGGTGCTGGTACCCAATCCAAAAAACTGCCGGTTAGACACTTCCACCAAAAAAAGAGGCTGGCGGTTCCGACTATCGGAAACCGCCCTGGATGTTTTGCCTAATATATTTTTTTAATTTATATAATGTTTCGACACTATGGAAAAACTCGGTTTTACCTTTGTAAACTGTGTAAGGAAGTTCCCCGCCTTCCTTATTCCTAATCCTTAATTCGTCTTCGCACGTTCGCCCTTTTCAACACTAACACCTTTTTTTTTTTATAAAATTTTCAATTAAATTACTTTCCATTACATTAAATTTACACTTACTAAAACTAAACTTACACTTACTAACAAATTGGTGATAGACAAAAAAAACTAATTTTTTTTCTGGGCACACTGTTGCTAGTCCGTCGCTACTCTATCGGTCGGAGATTGTCTTGTGACTTCCCCGTTTTTTTAATTCCAAACCACCGCAAACACTATGTTCTCCAACCTGGGGTGAGTTTGATTCCCAAAAGCCGTACGCTCTACCGCTTTGTGGGAATTTCGACTTGGGGCTCTCCCCTTACCCCGCAAAAATCTCTATGTAAACCTACACACGAGTATATGCGGTTAATTTCCTACCTACAACAAATTCCACCATTCCACCCAATTCCCCTAGCCACCACTCCGCTCTCCTTCTCGGCTCTCGCAGCGAATTGGAGTTGTCAGAATCTTAAACTTGACAACTCACAAACGTCACTGAAGTTTACATTTTCCATTAATTGTGTAATTTATGTGTTGTTTGTTTATTTCGTGAAACCAAATATCTTTCTACAAAATAAAAGGTAAAAAAAACAAAAAATCTATAACAGAAAAAAATAAAGAAACTAATCTAAAGAAAAGCGCGTTAAACGTAGTTTTTTTTCGATTGTTTTATTTTATTTCTTTGGCCACCAAAGTATTCGTTTTGTCTATAAATTTGTGTTGATTGTTTAGTTTTCACATTGCATTTAAGTGTAAATTCCCTGCATTGCTATTACATACTTTTGTTTTATTTTTCTTTTTTTTTCCATTTTTGTTGTGTATCGCGTAGTGAATTATCAGTGCATTTATAATTCAAGACACACAATTTATAGTATTGATAACCACTTGCATTTTTTTTTTTATTAATTTCAGCCTGACCAGACGATAAGCAAGCAGGTAGTATGTGTGCAAGACATGACTACAGGAGAATTTCACCGTGCAAGGCATTAACAGGTAATTTAAGATTTTATTTTCTTATTTTTGATACAAGTTATAATATTTTTTTTTTTGTTCCTTACAGGTAGCCGTAACAAATTAACTATACAAAAATAAAACATTTGACATTTCACTATGTCAGTTCTGCCTGTATATCTGTGATTTTCTGTCCAAAGTAGTTCCACGTATTTGTGCACAGTTTTTCTTTCTCTGAGAGATTATTACCGCCACTCCTGAAAAAATGCTGTGCTGTGAATTTCTGTGCACAAATCATTTGGAATACACTGATTATTTAGTCCAATTCATATAAGCTTTGTTCAATGAGCCTGTTCCAAAAGTTTGGAACAGCATTCTCTACAACTCCTTTTGAGGAAGAGCAGATTAGTGAAAACTGTCAAAGTCAGCTGATGCATTTTTCTAACGTTTTTTTTTTAAGAATTTGATTTGTGAGGGGAGTTTCATTTATTTTTTTATTTATATAATTAGTTATTAAACTAATGAATAAATTATTTAGCAAACATTTTGCTACCCCTGCTGGTGCTTATAAACGCTGACTGGCATATGTCATCGGCCACATGTTCTCAGCTGTTCTGAGATTTCTCACTACTTCTGTACTATTCTAATGTTAAAAAAGCCCATTGAACAAAGTTCACATTTCTTGAGATTTCTGAGTGCTCAATAAATGTCCTCAGTCACATTTGATGGAGCTGAAATATTTATGTGAACACAATTTCTCAACAAACACTTTGTATGTCTTTTCTTATAACAGAGTTCTCTTTGACCACAGTACACATAAGGTAATATATTGCGCAGGTTGTCAAAATTCGATCTGTCACTTTGTATTAAAAATGATGGTTATAAGAGACCTACATCAAAAAATGTATGAACAAACCTCACGGTTGTTTTATATTTTTCTTATTTTCTTGTTTATTTAAAAGCTTTTTTATAAATTAATTACCACAAATACTTTAAAATATAGCTACGAGATCTATTTTTTAGAACAAATAAACAAGCTAATGGTCTCTGACGCCATTTTACTTTGATTTTGACAGATGCGCATATAATTGCAAAAATAAAACTTCTAATGATATTACCTTATACCATTGTATATAGTTAGAATCTATAGTACTATCAAGATGAGTGTTTCACCTAGCGCAATCTAGTTTCCCTATCTCGTTATTTCTCAGTGTAGAAATTTAGTCGGGGAGATGAATTCAACACATATGCAACGTTAGAAATTGACAGAAGGGAAAAGATGTATATAAAGTGTTAGCAGTCAGAGGGAAGCAAATTATCTAGTCTCTTTCATCATTGTATATAGAAACTATAGTACTATCATGGTGACGCATTTTGTGAACGCCCCCTATCTCGCTGATTCAGAACTAACTGACAGAATTGAAAAGAGAGTTTGAAGAGAATGCTTTTTTAAAATAGAGAATAAAGATGAGAGGCAGGTTAGAAATAGACAGGGTTATTAGGAAAAGGAAAAAATACATGCAGTGAGGTGAATTAATTTGTTGTTGCTTTGTTGGGGAAATGTTTGTTGTTATTATGAATTTTTTTTTGTTTTGGTTGCCATGTTCATAGGCAAGAAAGTAAGTATATATAATATATGCGTATGTACAAACAATTTCAAAGGCACATTTTATGAGGCGAGTTTTGGAATCGTGAATATAAACAAAAAATTGATCTATGTGCGAATGTGTATTAAACTACAGCCTAAACGGTTTGGCCAATCGTTTTCAAAATTGGAGCATAAGGTTATTTTGACGTTCTACAAACGAGATATTTCAATTTTTTTTTTAGCTCAAAAATTAACGGTAATTGTTATATAACCGTTATGTAAAGCTTATTTTTTGGAGCCGTTTCCAAGAATTTTTATGAAAAAAATCAGTGTTACTGCTAACTGTAGGTAAGCATTATATTTTGGTGAAAACTGCTGATCCGATTACTATCAAAATTGATATTCAAGAAGATGTAGGTTTTTCGAAAAAAATACTCATTAAAATATACATATGTTATTAAAATATATGTACATATATGTAGGTACATATGTGTACCTAAATTGAACAAAATATTTGCAATATTAGAAAACTAAGGCTAAATTACAATAGAATGCAACTTGACATACAAATTAACGCAAATAATAGTATCTCCCTTTTTCATCCTTATATTTTCACAAAAAAGTCTTTGTTTACAAATCTAATTTTTACCTATGAATGGAAAGCAAAATTCAAAACAAAAATCCGTTTCTTCAAGGACGTTTGTATAATATGCATAGCAAGAACCCTTGAGTAAACAAAAATTTAAAAACCTAAAGAATTCTAGCCAATTTCGTACGAATGTATAAAATATGTATGTTAGTATAAGTGCTCGTATTTCCTATAAAACAGATGTAAACAAAACAAAATAAACAAAAACTCAAATCGCAGTCAATAGACTAACTGCCTATTCCTACCAACAACAAATTCTGTATTTTTAAAAAAACCGTTGCTAGGGATTTTTATATAGCAACAAGAGGCTTTAGGAAAATGTAAGCAAACATTTTAAAATATCAAAACAAAAAATATCTGGTCCTACGGAATGTGTTTTTTTATGAATGAATTGCACTACTGGTTGCTCGTAGTAGAAGTTGTTGTTGTTAATCGTCGTTGTTGTTGTTGTTGTTAATCGTCGAGCCTTTTTTAAAATGTTGACACTATGTGTTTATTTACATACATGATACATTTACAATGCTAATGCCTTAATCAAAAATATTTTAATGCAGAATTATAAGATAAACCTTTATTATCTTGCATATCAATATATGAACATATCGAATATGTAAATATACATACATATCAAACATGGCATTACGTACGATGATAGAGAAACAAAATGTTAATGGTAAACAAAATTCTGTCCTTCTGAATGTGTAGCTCTTTGCAGCCTAAACGGCTAAAGAGGTAACCTTTAAATTTGGTTTGTGTAGTTCTTTTGACATTCCTCAGAGGGTTTTTTAAAACTGTATTATTCATTATTATTATTACAAATATTATTTTATTTACAAATAAATTGTACAATTGCATCGCACGTACTTGCTCTTCTTGAATATCAATTTTGGTTCTAATCGGCTTACCAGTTCACGAGAAAGTTGAATAAAAAAAACGGTCCTATGGAAGGTACCGTTCTTAGCCTACTATCTTGAATTTTTTTCACCAATACATATCCCGCACCTACAATAGTACACTGATTTTTGTTCATAAAAATTCTTAGAGCCGTTTCCGAGAAAAATAAGATTTTACATAATGGTTATATGACAGGTAATGTTAATATTTGAGCTAAAAAAATTAAAAAGTCCTCTGTAGAATGTCAAAATAACTTTAAGTTCTAAATTTGAAGACGATTGGCAAAAACGTTTAGACTGTAGTCGAAAATACATACTTACAGACAGACAGACATTTATGTTTCTCTATCATCGTAATGTCATGTTTGATTGTTATCTCGAAATTTGTAATCTCCACGAATTCATAACTTGCATTATAGTACCTATAAACGCAAGTAAAAAATATCGGAAGGGTCTGTTAACGATACTTTTCATGTATTCATAACGTTTTTTTATTTTCACCTCTCTCTAAACGGCACAAACCGTTATATTTAAAAATTAGGTTGACGAATAAATTTTGGGCTCTATATCCCTTAAAATTGCGTTTCCCCACACCTAAGAGTATGCAGCAGTTATTCTGCAACTAGGCATTTGCAAGTTATTGTATAAGAGCAAGTATGTGACACGAATGCATTACTTCCGTTATATTATATTACATTATATTATATGCATATAATCGCAAATTAAAATTGTTATTGGTTATAAAAATTCTTAATATTTAATAAAAAAAAAGTCAAGAAGCCATCTATCGACATCCCTTATATGAATATGCAAAAACCTACAAACATACATATTTGGTCACTAACTTCAAAGTCCTTACTTTCATAACAATGCCATTGTTGATTAGTTTCATTATTAAGAATCCATAACTTGAATCCATAGCTCAACAAAATAACGAAAATAACATATTTTCTTTTTTCTACCCATTATAATTATAATTCAAGTCCTTGTACCTATGAATTTTCAATAAAAGTTTTCTAATGAATTTCTATACACAATTTGCACTTAATTTGCACCTGACGCCTATCGGATTGGGAAGCGAAATTAATAATTTACAAATCAAAACCAAAATCTGTTTCTTCAAGGAAATTAATATATATACAAAAAGTAAGATTGTGTTTAAATTTTAAGAATGTATATGTATTTTTTTCGCAAACGGCAACAAAGCAAGTTGTAGTAAAAAAGTAAACAAAAATTTGTAAATCTAAAGAATTCAGAAAATGTAAACAAAAGCTACAAAAAAAGGAAAATAAACAAACATTCAGATGCTTGTCAGTTTTTTCTACCTTCCTAACTGCCTATTCCTACCAACAACAATTAATTGTTCACTTAAAAAAAACCGTTGCTAAGGATTTCTACCTAGCAACGCTTAAAAAGCTACATCAAAATGATTTTAACCAATGAAAATGTTTGTATCGTGAGCAAATTCCAAAAAAATTAATTCACCTCAGCTAAGCGAAACAAAACACCATTAATTATCTTCTGGTCTCTTTCTTTTCCTTCCCTCCTTACGTTTTCTTAATTCTCTCTCACAAATCTAGCGGTCACAACTAGCGCCATCACACGAGCTAGTACTAAATATACTACGAAAACTACGATAGCACTAGATTCTAGTACTAAGTATTTCAAATCTAGTACCAAAAATACTATTGTACAAACAACATAGCACCAATCGGCACAAGTTTTATATTTAACTAGCGTTCGAAATTGAACAATATACATTAAAACTTTAAACAGTCAAATCCATATAGGGCAACATTGGTAATTGATTTCGGTATAAGAAATACAGAAATAACAAAATTTCTTGAAAAATACAAAACCCACAAAATAATTGAAGACGCACAATCTTGGTTTGTTTACGAAAAATCAAAGGGAAATCCATTAATTTTTGTTTTCATTATTCCTGCAAATGCTTGTAATCATTCTAACTCATACGTTTCTAAAAATATAACATACAACCTACACTTTCTTCACTATATTTCTTTCTACTCTCCAAAACCCATTCAAATGCATATCAAGAACTACTGCAGCGCTTTTAAGGCAGTATCTCGCTAAAGTAGATGCTGCCTGATGGTAGTACTATAGATTCAATATACAATGCTTATACTACGTTTTCATTGGAGTCGAAATTACCTCATTTCGAAATTTGCAAGAAAAGTGTTTTCATCTAAGTTTGTCCCCTTTTATACATATTCTTCATCAATTTCCTTTTGGGCACGCCTATAGCTTTCACACGTTGAATCAGCGTCACGCGAGAGTGTATGGCAAACATTACTATGCGTTGACATTTCTTTATTTCAACGCTCTCGCTCTTACTTATAACAAAACATACATTTGACCACAAACTGAGGAAGGTAATAATAAAGCAAGCAATAAAAATAACAAACGAGAATGAGAGAATCGCAACAAATTCTCGGTCCCTGCGTCGTTGTGACCCCACTGCACTTCTCAACTCCTTCGCCTATACACTAAGTCACGCTGCGGCATACGCCTATATGTATAAAAGGGGACTTTGCTAATTTCGTTTGACACTTTCTTACTTGGTACATTAAGGCAAGTTTAGGATTCTTGAAAATAAAAAATTCAGATAAAAATCAAACAGGAAATAATGATCATAGAGAAGCCCAAAAAAATTTGTGACAAGAAATGTCTGTCTGCCAGTCTATTATTTCTACGTAAATGTTAATTGTTTTCTTTCAAATAACTAGCCTTCTACTGTCATTAGGCATATAAAGCAAATACGTGCGACCCAGTCGTGCACGCTTACCTTTTTATTTTCTTCTTTGACTTTTTATAATGTCAACTTTGACGTTTGTTATAGAATCTTTTTCAATTGTGATTCAATTGTTTTCAAATAAGATTTGTTTGTTTTCACATTTCATAAATTGCAACCTTACTTACTTACTTACTTAGGTGGCGCTACAGTTCGGGACGAACCTGGGCCTCAACCAACATGCCTCTCCAGCCAACTCGGTCTTTGGCTAGCTGCCTCCAGTTTTGCACTCCAAGTTGGTTGAGGTCGTCCTCCACTTGAGCGCGCCACCTAAGGCGAGGTCTTCCTTGACTGCGTCTACCCTCTGGGATGGAATCGAAGATCCTGCGAGCCGGAGCATTGTTGTCCATTCGCTCTACATGACCTAGCCATCTTAAACGTGATATGCGTATTTTTTTGACCAGGTCAATGTCGCTGTACAGCTCGTATAGTTCTTGGTTCCTCCAAAGCCCGTTAACGCAGATAGGGCCAAAAATCTTCCGAAGAATCTTACGCTCGAAACGACTAAGGATATCTTCATCCGCTTTAGATAGAGTCCATGCCTCGGCGCCATAGAGCAGGACTGGGATGATTAGGGTCTTATACAGAGTCTCCTTTGTCTTTCGAGAGAGGGCTTTGCTACTCAATTGCCTTCCTAGCCCATAGAAACAGCGATTGGCAAGAGTAATTCTTCGCTTTATTTCTGACGAGATGTTGTTGTCAGATGTTATAGCGGATCCGAGGTACACAAAGTCCCTAACTACCTCAAAGTTGTACCTGTCTATTGTGATGTTTTGTCCAATCCGCCGGTGTTGTGTGTCCCTTTTTGTGGACAGCAGGTACTTCGTTTTGGCCTCATTGACTGCTAGTCCCATCTTAGCCGCTTCAGCTTCAATGCTAGCAAACGTTCCAGTGACAGCTCGCCGAGTTCTGCCAATGATGTCTATGTCGTCAGCGTATGCTAGCAATTGCACAGACTTGAAAAAAATTGTCCCACTACAATTGACTTGCGAGTTTCTTATAATTTTTTCAAGTATTAAGTTGAAGAAATCGCACGATAGCGCATCACCTTGTCGGAATCCTTTTTTGACGTCAATAGCTTCTGTGAGGTCGGAACCAACCTTGACGGAGCAGCGAGAGTTCTCCATGGTCATCCTGCACAGTCGGACGAGTTTTGTGGGAATGCCAAAACCTGACATGGCTCTGTATAGCTCGTCTCTATAAATGCTATCGTACGCGGCCTTAAAATCGATAAAGAGGTGGTGGGTATCGATTTGGAATTCTTGGGTGGTTTCCAGGATCTGCCGTAGCGTGAACATTTGATCGATTGTGGACTTTCCTGGTCTGAAACCACACTGATAGGGGCCAATCAGGTTGCTGACGAAAGGTTTCAGGCGTTCACATAGTACGGCAGAGAGGATCTTGTAGGCGATATTCAGGAGACTTATTCCTCTATAGTTGGCGCAGTTTAAAGGGTCTCCTTTCTTGTGAATCGGGCAAACGATGCTGAGGTTCCATTCATCAGGCATACTTTCTTCTGACCAAACTTTAGAGATGAGTTGGTGTATGCACTCCACCAGGTCATCTCCGGCCGCTTTAAAAAGTTCGGCGGGTAATCCGTCGGGTCCAGCAGCTTTGTTGTTTTTTAGTTTAGATATTGCTATCCTTACTTCATTTTGGTCAGGTGGACGGAAGTTTTGTCTGTCATCATCCATGTTGAATGGTTCATTCTGCCTGACAGCGGGATTTTGGCCTTCATCGCCGTTTAACAGTCTGCAGAAATGGTCCTTCCATGTACTCAGCACCGACTGTGACTCTACTACGAGGTTTCCATTCCTATCTCTACAGGCTTCTGTGCGGGATTTTTTTCCTTGGCATGTTCTTTTTACCTGTTGGTAAAACTTCCGCACGTTGTTCCTGGAGTAGCATCTCTCAATATCTTCGATCGCGCGCTTCTCATGCTCTCTTTTTTTCTTTTGGAGAAGCCGGTGTTCTTCCCGTCTTTTCTGCTCGTAAAGCTCGCGAGCAGCTCTCGTCTTTCTTTGCAGCGTCGCTTTATATGCCTCTTGTTTGGCTGCATGGGCCTGCCTGCATTCGTCATCAAACCAGAGGTTTCGTGGTGGTGGTCTGGTGAAACCTAGCACATCAGTTGCGGCATCTCTGATGGCTTGTTGGCAGTGTTGCCACTGATCTTCGGCACTTGATGCTGGCGGTACTGGATTTCTTGAGAGGTTACGGGATATTCGATCGGCATAGGTTCTGGCGGTTTCTTGCGATTGCAGCTTTCCGACGTCATACTTCCTCACAGTATTACTCCGTTGTTGTGGAGTTCGGGTTATTCGCATTCTTACCTTTGCTGCAACAAGGTAGTGATCCGAGTCGATGTTAGCTGCTCGGAAGGTGCGAACATCCAAGATACTGGAGGCGTGTCTTGCATCGATCGCAACGTGATCAATCTGATTGACGGTTCTTTGATCTGGGTGTCGCCAAGTCCCTTTGTGTATATCGAGATGAGGAAACCGTGTGCTTGCAATGGTGACGTTATGTGCCGCTGCGAAGTCAATTAGCCTAAGTCCGTTTTCAGACGTTGTGTCGTGTAGGCTATGTTTTCCGACAGTCCTACAAAAGATTTCCTCTTTACCTATTTTGGCATTAAAATCGCCTAGTACGATCTTAACGTCGTATTTAGGGCATTACTCATAGGTTTTTTCGAGGAGCTCATAGAAGTCATCCTTGGTGGAGTCATCTTTGTCCTCTGTGGGGGCATGAGCGCATATTAGGCTAATGTTGGCGAATTTAGCCTTGATACGGATTGTCACAAGTCGCTCACTTACGTGTCGAAAGCCCAAGACTTCTTGCCTAAGTCTACCGCTTATGACGAATCCGCACCCAAATAAACGCTGTGGTCTTCTTGCGCAATCACCGTAGTACACGTCACAGTTTTTCATCCTCCTTTTGCCCGGCCCATTCCATCGCACTTCCTGGAAGGCAGTAATTCCTGCTCTGTAGCAATCTAGGGCCTCCGCTAGTTGTTTGGATGCACGTGGTCTGTTAAGAGTTCTAACATTCCACGTGCAGATCCGAAGGTCGTTGTCCTTGATTCGTTTTTCCGGGTCGTCAACAGTAAATCCGTCCTTTTCCGAGGCTATTGGTCGCTTCGCAACTTTTTCTTTTTTCCGTGGCAGGGTTGTTAACCCCACGCACAACCCCCAACCTGGAGGGCCAGGTCCTTTGTTGGATTCCTTGGACAAAAGGAACCGGAGAATCCGGAGTCAGTAACCCACTTCGGGGATATGAGCGCTGCCGTTGGCCCATTAAGGGTTCATCCGCCACCATCTCTATTTCAATGCCCTGACTTGCATTGAATTGTCCTAATGACCTTATCTCCAAATACGTCGAAGTAGCTCATTAGGGCGTCTGCTTCGTTGACTGTTGACGCCACCGTTGGTCCAATTGGTTGGGCTCATCCGCCGTACGTCCTCTTTCTGAGGGGCTCGTGCAAGACTTCTGCGAATCGATCAGAACAGTCATTAAAGCAGAGCATTATAGTGTTGCTATTTTTTCTGTGTTCAACACTCGCGCTTATAAGTTTAGCAGGAATGTCCGGATGGACAGACCAGTACCCGGTGGTTACCGCGTGGAGGTAAAATAAGCACAATTGATGTGTACGATATAGTTGCAGCGACTGTGCATCACCAGTTTGATGCCTTTCAGTGCCTACCCTATTCATACAGCACCCAACCACCAACCTAGTTTCGTCAAAATTAGGTGGAAATGAGATAATTTCGAAATGTGATTTTGTATGGGAAATGAGATGATTTGGAATCTTTTGGCCAAATGAGCTAATTTCGTATCAAATTTCCAAATTTGATTCAAAATCATCTAATTTCGACGAAATTATGTTGAAATTTATGTAATGTGAAATCGAACACACCTTATTTGAAAACAATTGAATCATAATTGAACAATGTCCTATAACAAACGTCAAAGTTGACATTATAAAAAGTCAAAGAAGAAAATAAAAAAGTAGGAGGGCACGACTGGGTCGCACGTACTTGCTTTATGTACGTAATGACAGTGGAAAGCTAGATATTTGAAAGAACAAATATAACTTTTATGTAGAAATAATAAACTGGCACACAGACATTTCTTGTCACCATCTTTCTTACGCTGCTCTATGGTCGTTATTTCATGTTTCACTTTTATCTAATTTTTTTATATTCACGAATCCTAAACTTGCCTTAAAGGTACCTATAATCGAAAAGTTGGAAAGTGTCAAACGAAATTAGCAAACTTAAATGAAAACACCTTTTCTGCAAATTTCCAAATGAGGTAATACTACGTTTTCATTAGAGTCGAAATTACCTCATTTCGAAAATTGCAGAAGAAAATTGCCCAAGAAAATTGCCCAAGAAAATTGCTGACAAGAAATGTCTGTCTGCCAGTCTATTATTTCTACATAAATATTAATTGTTTTCTTTCAAATAACTAGCCTTCCACTGTCATTAGGCACATAAAGCAAATACGTGCGACCCAGTCGTGCACTCTTACCTTTTTATTGTCTTTGACTTTTTATAATGTCAACTTTGACGTTTGTTATAGAATCTTTTTCAATTGTAATTCAATTGTTTTCAAATAAGGTTTGTTTGACTTCACATTTCATAAATTGGAACCTAATTTCGTCGAAATTAGGTAGAAATGAGATAATTTCGATATGTGATTTTGTATTAGAAAAGAGATGATTTGGAATCTAATTTGGAAATTTGATACGAAATTAGCTCATTTGGCCTAATGAAAACGTAGTAGTTATAACAATATTATAAAGATAGAAATCTTCTGCCTTCTTTTGACAAAACCAACAAGCTTGAACTGTCATCTCATTGACCATTTCTCGGATAAGTATGGCGCAAAATTATAGACAACCTATTTTTAATACGTTAACTTCACACTACTTAAAATGTTTAGTTCTGTACTATGTTTTTCTTAATTATTAACAAAATAACCTCTTCACTATATAAAATCAAATTTGAAAGTTTGAGAACCTTAGGGAATTTTGTTGTTATTAGATCTAGGCAGGGTTTGTGTGTATTTTTATTTTCAAAATGGTGCTTTGCGAGAGCGAGCCATCAATCTCTGATAGATTTTAGTTTCACACTTAAAATATAATGCAGGGAATTCCTGTTATTAAAAATCTAGTTTCACACTAAGAGAAATTCAATTTTAATTTTTAATTGAAGAACTACACTTTTAATGTTAGTGCCAAATTTTATTTGCTTTAGTTTGATATTAAAGCGTCTATAATTTTACGCCAATAGCTTTGTTTGATGAGCCCTGAAGTCATCTTGGGGTCGCCACAACTCGTTTTTTGAAATACCTCAACTCGCCCTCAAAAGAAAATTCTCTGTTTTTTCAAACCTGGGGTCGCCGTGAAGTCACCCTGAAGTTCCCACATTAGTGGGAACTAAGTCCACTTTTGAGAAATGGACTTAGTTCCCATGTAGGGTCGAAATTTACTTTCCAAAAAAGTTGTGGTTTTAATTCCGCTTAAATATGAAATTAATTCCCACTCCCACCAAGAAGTACAACAAAAAGTCAATTATTTTACAATTTTGTTGATGAAATAAAAATACGTTTTTTTAGGTAGTCTTATTTCTTGGTGGGTCCTAAAATCTTATCACTTAAATGGGAACTAACGTCATATCGTGTATTAAGGTTCATATGTTGTATAAAGATTGAGATAAGTATAAGAGGCCACTCTGCCCCTGCGAATCCTCTGCCATTGGTCACCATACGATAAGAAGGTGCAAGGTTGTGTATACGTATATGCAAACTTTCCTTATATACGAAAGATTCCTTTGATATAAAAATAATTTTGCATATACCCAACTTCGCACCTACTCCAAACCCAGAGTGTAAGCCTTAATACCTTTGTAAGGCGATTTTCTTTTATTAATTCTTAAATTAATTTAATCCAAATCTCGAATATTTTCAGGATCTTGAAAAGAAGCGGTTCATTTCGAAATTCAGTTTACAAAATTCCGAAAATAATCCGGAATTTTGTAAACTGAATTTCGAAGATTTTTTTAGAATATTTTCGGCATCTTAAAAAGCAGCAGTTCGTTTCGAAATTCAGTTTACAAGATTCCGAAAATAGTCAAAGGAAATCAAAAAGATTTTCTTGGATTATTTTCCAAATCTTGTTAACAGAATTTCGAAGACTTTCTTTGAATGTTTTCAGCATCTTAAAAAGCAGCAGTTCATTTGAAAATTCAGTTTAAAAGCTTCCGAAAATAGTCAAAGGAAATCAAAAAGATTTTCTTGGATTACTTTCCAAATCTTGTTAACAGGATTTCGAAGATTTTCTTTGAATGTTTTCAGCATCTTAAAAAGCAGCAGTTCATTTCGAAATTCAATTTACAAGATTCCGAAAATAATCAAAGAAAATCGCGGTGAATCAAGAGGTCTTATAACTAACTTTAGTTTACAGCTCTTCGTATAACTATTATTGTTGGATTATAGTTCCCTCCTCATGCTTCTAAGTACGTTGTTCCCACTTAGTGGGAAATAGGTGCAGGGAAATTTGTTTCCAGGATTTAGGTTCACAGAGGAGCTTTGTTCTCACTTAGTGTGGAATGAGTGAGAGGTATGGAGGAGCATTCTGACCCCCTGCTTGGGTCACTGTAAGATTTGACGTAGGTGTGAGGTTGGGTATGTGCAAAATTATTTTTGTAATTTGGAAATCTTTTGGATATAAAGAAAATTTGCATATACCCAACCTCGCACCTTCTCTAAATCCTATAGTGACACCTAGCAGGGGAGTTGCAGCGGAGCAGCATGCCTCCCGATATCATCTCACTTTTTATACACCTTAAACTTCAATACACCCTATGGCGTAAGCTCGCATTTAAGTGATGCCTTAACTTTCATTTTGTGGAAGTGGGAATTTAGTTCACATTTAAAGGGAATTAATACCACACGACTTTTTTAGGATTTACTTCCCACCTTAAGCCTATTACTCAAATCGCGCTAAAATTTATCTTCCATAAAAATAACAGCGTAAAATTTTAGACATTTAATACCGACTCTAAATCTTTTTTAATATCAGAGTCGGCTCTAAACAAATTAATTAATATAGCAGTCGATTTTTTGATAAATTTAGTCGACTTAATGTACGCTTTATCCTTAATTGAGCCGTCTAACTTTAATAGCAGGAAAAGCCTATATTATCTTCTTAATCTTTATCCTGTGACCGATTGACATTTCAAATTAAATAAATCGAAAATAAAGTTGTAGGAATGTTTTCAGAGGAAGTATTTGACATTTTTGAATTTAATTTTTTTTTAATTTTCCTTTGTATATACACTGCATAATAATGAGGCGTGCTGAAATTGCCAATTGGTGTGAATATAGAATAAGTACAGACAACAAAAGTTTATTAAATACTGGTAAAATATCGGTAACGGTTCTCGTCTCCACTATTTAGAGTTAGTTCTGAATCAACCAGGAAGATGGCCAGACGAAAAATGACCACCATGAGAGTACTAAGAAAATGTATATACAATGATTTTTCGAAAGATGTTCTGACTGCAAAATAATAATCGTTGTTCCGAAATGAAAAAAAAAAATATTTTAAGTAACTTTAAAGAAACCTCTTTTATTTAAACAATTATACATAATTATAAATTATTTTATCGACACTTTTATAGTTGTCCTGGCTTTCTTTACATTCTTTTCACTGACAATAGCTTTTGGTTTAGCAGCATACTTCTCGACATAAATATAACACTTTCAAGGAACTATCAATTTCCTTTGGTTTGGGTTGCACTAACTTACCACTCATTACATACCTTTCAAATAAATCTTACGAATTGAGCTATTTTTTGGACATCAATTTTGTAAGTAGCAGCAATATTTTTCTCGATGGCAAAAATATATATATACTTTCCTTTAAAGCATCATCTATCGCTTGCTTTTTGAGGAGGATAAAATAGACTTGAAAGTTCATTTCGGCTTCCTTTTTAATTTTTTTGTGGAAGATGCTGCAACAGAATCAGATTCCGGGAATTTTTGTTCAATTTCTTATTTATTTTTTTTATTATTTGTCATCTTCATGTCAAATTTGCGTGCGTTCGAAGGATATTTTCTCACGTTACGTTGCAAGTCAGTATTATTTAGCAGGGATGTTTAGTGTGTATTGAGAAAAAAATAGTTTATGGTTCCTTAGTCCATATTATCTAGAGTCGGTATTATTGCTTAATCGAGGGCTGACTAAAATTTTGCGCTAATAAATTTTGCTCGGATTTTAGTTGAGCAGTACTCAGTTCAAGCTTAATTCCAAATGTCAAGCTAACGTCTAAGAAAAAAAGTCTCCACACAATTAGCGAGCAAAAGAATGTTAAATACATACTTTTACGTGGTAAATTCTGACAATTGTCATTTTGGATGCGTATAATTGAAAAAAGATGGAATTTCTTGATGAATTTTTGTATCTGGAAAATTAAATTAAAAACACCCAAAACAAAAACGCAAAAAAACAATTGTCCAACGCGGAAAAAACACCTTTGTGTTTTTGTTAATAAGAATTATTTATAAAGTATATTTCACAAACTATCAAATATTTGTAAAACAGCTGGTTTCTCTCCAACTTCAAAATTTAGCGCACCTTTTAAGCAAGGGTGTGTAGGGACAAAAATTGTAAAGATAACATTTAGTTAAGCGCTATGTGAGTACTAGGGTTTACATGGGAACCAAGTTCACTTTACTAAAATGGATTTAGTTTCCACTAAGCTAAGTCCCTCTGTGGACTTAATTCCGAGGGACTTATTTCTCTGGACCGGTCAAAAGATACTGGGATTTAAAGTTGCGGGAAATGTCAAAACTTAGTCATAAACCAGAACCTATTTTTGGCAATAATTCCTTTTAATTCCAAACTCCATATATCAACCATTGTATATACATTTTCTATAGTACTCTTATGGTGGTTACAAAATTAAGACTAAGGCACCCCTGAATTCAGACAATCCACTGTGAGGTAGGTATGTTGCTTTAAATTGAAAAGAAACTTCGTATACCTAAAGCTGAAAACAGATGTGCAGTTGTTCTCGCGCAGAACCGCACCTAAAACAGATATGCATATTTGTTTACATTTAAGTATTGTTGTATTAATGCCAAAATGCAGCGTTACCACAGAACATTATTAAAAAGTTACAAAAAATTGTTCTACTGAAAAAAGAATTTCACTTAAAAATAATATAAATAAAATCAAATTTGTGTGAATAAAAATTTCACCAAATCCGACAAAAAATTGTTTTTTTTAAGTATCGTTAAAATGTAAGTGACGAAAAATATAATATAACCATAAAAACTAGGATAAAGTGTTTTCTTAAAAGTGGTGGCAAAAGTTTCACAGCGGTAACGCTGAATAACAAGTGTGGTATATATCAGTAATGCTAGATAGCTTTTATATACATTTTTTTCGTTTGTTGTTGTGGCAGCAATGAAACTAGGCATGAAATTTAGAAATAGAGACATCGTACAGATTCTGCAACCCTTCAGAATTTTAGGTTTACATCCCCATAAGAGCCTGTGTAATTTTATTTTCCTGCACGAAACTATCTGCACATCTGTTTTGACCATAACCCCGCAACTTCAAATCAAATAGTTACCACAAGCAGGGCCAGCTAAATTGTATATACTAAATAGATATTTTATTTCTTAAGACAGCAATGTAAATAAATATATTTAGTTATATTGTAAGTTAATTAAAATATGTCTCTGTTTACGTTTTTAAAAATGAATGGATACTCTAATGTAAGCCAAGAAAAAGACGAATAATTAATTATTCTTTGAATATGTAAATATTTTGCGAGTATACTGTTGGTTCTGCCCTTGCCACGTATATATTATGACACATCAGGCGTCAGGCCAACTAATTGGGGTCCTGCACCAAAAAATTAGCTGTTCCCGATACCGCCATATAGTTAGCAGCGCAAAATCACGGATTTCGATTTTTTTTGGTTCTACAATTAGGGAATAATTAGGGGAAATTAAGGAAACGGGTTTCAGAATTTAGGTAATAGTATTTAATTAGTTATTAACAATTTAAGTTTCGCGTATAGTTAGCAGCGCGTTGTCACAAAAATGGCTTTTTTTGGTGTGAATCGATCAGGGACCCTCCCCTCAAATTAAGGAAATCGTTTTCGCAATTTAGGTAATCGTCGTTTAGTCAATAATTAACAAAATGTTAATAAATTGACAGCTTTATAAACAATTAAAATGTAACGTAACGTTCTCCAAATCTCTCCGAAAAGCACACAAAACTAGCCCATATACACAAAAATTATGTCCTAATTTATTTGAAGGATGACTCTTTGCCGTCTGTGATTTTATTAAGGCACTAGTTATAGCAATCCTTTAGGCGCCTGTTATAGTGATCAAGAAAACCCATCAGGAAAATTTAAAACAAATAGAAAAATGATTTTTTTGTATCGAGTCTTTATAGCATTCAGTAAGATTGTAAGAGTAAGGAAAGTCAACTATCCAAAAACCAACCAGCAACATTTTTCTTTCCGGTTGCAAAGTTTATCCGATTTTTTTAGTATTGGTGCGCAAATTTTTTAAACAATTTGTTCCACTTTGTATGAGATGATAATTGGCTTTTCAAAAAATGAAATTCCATCAGGAAAATAAATAAATAGATACCTACATACTTAACATAACTTAACATACTTAACAAAAAAAATATGTTTTTTAGCGAAATTCAATCTATCTGTATGAATGTATTTTAGCCTACAACCAAAACGGCTGAACCAATCCTTTTCAAATTTAGTGCGTAAGGTTTTTTTGAAATTCTACAAAGTTCTTTTTTCATTTTTTTAGATCAAATACACATGTTAAATAACAAATGGGTCCAAGACTCTTAATGAAAAAATGTGTGTAATTTTGTAGGTGGACTATGTTTTGTTGAAAAAATAGTAATATGATGAGCTAAGACGATACCTCCCATTTTTCCTGAGCCTCTAAAGAAATGGTTAACTGATTTCAATCAAAACTGATATGCATGAAGATGTAGGTAGCCAAAGTAATTTGGCATTGTATTATTTTTTATTCGAAAAAAAACTTTTTTTTTGAAAAATCTATATTTTGACAATGGTTTAATAATTTTTTTTTTAAATTAAGATCACCACGATGTTCTTGAAAAAAATAGTTTAAAAAACAAACTTTGGCTACGATTTTGAAAAAAATACATCGTAACCGTTCATATTTTTATGCTGAAAACTATTTTACTTACTTTTTCCAAACAACCAAAATTATTTTAACAAACAAAACATTGCTTTGTTATAAGTCAAACACCAGAAATTTATCTTATTTATAGTACACTAGCTGACCAAATCAGCGTTGCTCGGACATAAAATACATTTTCTGGATCTCGCCAACACAGCCACATGTCGAGTCCAATAGCAACTAAACACCATTAAATTAATCGTGGTAATTAATTGCCGAAGGTGCATCGTAACTATTTGGCATTTTGGGACGACAAATAGTTAACAATACTTACCGATAGTTAATAAAAGTACGCCCCACTACCCTATGTGTGGAGCCTGTAGTTCTTATGGTTATACCTACTGTTTTATAATTTCGAAAAAGGATAGCACTCTCATATCACATTTCGCTATAAAAAAAAAAACAAAACAAAAAACAATTATAAAAACACAATTTAAACTAAACAACATTCAATATTCATTTACAAGTCGTTTTTATTCTTTTTTAAAACTAACCATCTCGTCGCCCTACTTGTGTGAAGCAATCCAGTTGTGCAAACAAAATCTATACTCGCATCGTTGTACTTATATAAACTGCAAACTGCACATGTAGCCGTTAATTTGAAGACGATTGGCCCAACCGTTTAGGCTACAGTCCAAATCCAAAATACATCCGTACAGACAGACAGACAGACGGACAGAATTTTGCCAGTAACTCAAATATGTTTCTCTATCATCGTAATGTCATGTTTGATTGTTATCTCAAAATTTTTAATCTGCATAACTTGTATAATAGTACCTTTAATCGCAAGTAAAAAACAAACAAACAATACAAAACATCAATTTCGACCGAAATAGTTTTCTTTTTATTTTAATATGCTTTTATATACAAATAATTGAATGTCGTTCTTTTACTGACGCACAAACTTTCATAACAATCTTTATTCTCATTGCAATAGAATTATTGTCGTTGCCTAACAATTTGAACAAAATCACTATGTAAGTAAAACTAATCCTTCCAAATGCATTTATAACGTCTATACTACCGGTAAAACAAAATCCTGAGTTAGAAGATATAACATGCACAAGATGTTTTTTCCTAGTAATTACTCCTTCGAAAGGAATGATGATCGTGGTCTTGCGAATGACAATCTTCGTCTAAGACCTGAAATTCAAAACAAATTATGAAATTTAACATTCCTTACCACGAATAGTGAAATAACTTTGCGAAAGTTGAATTCCAAAAATTAGGGAGGTGTCCAACGTTTATTCGGGTCATGTTGGTGTGTCATTTCTATAAAATCGTGTCCCTCCTGTGACAAAATGACGGGAGGCTTCAGGCGCTTCCACATGAAAGTGGGCATGGCGAACATTATTCGAAAGTTTGAATCATATTGCGACCAGGGATTTTTACAGCAATTTTATTTTCCCGCGATCACTTATAACACTCACAACTGACTGACCAAATATTTGCCACTTGACCATCGCTATTTGATTTTGTAAACACTTCTGGTGCCATATATGCTATAAAAAAAACAACAAAGTTTGAACCTTCAGCAATTTTGGTCTTGTATATTTGGTTTTGTATATTTACCTGGTTTTCCAACATATCCTAGCAATTCGCGGGAAACAGTTGTGTAAACTTGTATTTTTACCGCAGAACAAAAATCACCTAATTTCAGGCTGTTGCTTCCATCAACTAGGAATATATTTGTAGTCTTTATGTCTCTGTGAACTATGCCGTGCTTTTGCAATTTTTTAACACTTGAATCGAAAGCTTGAAACTTCTAATCGACCACACGACCACACGACCACGCTGCATTATATACTTCAGTGACATTTGCGAAAATTTAGGCAAATTCGGACAAACAAATTTACATGTACGCTCTGCGCAAGGTAAATGTAAGCTCTATGTAAGGTACACAGAGTTTTGCATGTGGTATTTTTCTAGCGAATTGAAATAACGTAACGTAATATGGTAATTTACTGCGTTTTATAGTTAGTAAATTGTTTATTCTGATATAAATTCATACAAACTAACAAACTATACTTCACCAAATTGTTCCTTTATTTCTTAATATCATTTTCAAATTAAGGAAACAAGTTTCGCCATTTAGGTAATTGTAGAAAAAAAGTAATAAACAATTTAATTCATGTTAAATGTTAAATAACTCATTTTCATTTTAAAAATTGCTAATATCTTTTTTTCTACCATTACCTTAATTGTGAAACCTGTTTCCTTAATTCCTTTATGTCCTTTTCAAATTAAGGAAACAAGTTTCGCCATTTAGGTAATTGTAGAAAAAAAGTTATAAACAATTTAATTCATCTTAAATGTTAAATAACTCATTTTCATTTTAAAAATTGCTAATATCTTTTTTTCTACCATTACCTTAATTGTGAAACCTGTTTCCTTAATTCCTTTATGTCATTTTCAAATTAAGGAAACAAGTTTCGCTATTTAGGTAATTGTAGAAAAAAAGTTATAAACAATTTAATTCATGTTAAATGTTAAATAACTCATTTTCATTTTAAAAATTGCTAATATCTTTTTTTCTACCATTACCTTAATTGTGAAACCTGTTTCCTTAATTCCTTTATGTCATTTTCAAATTAAGGAAACAAGTTTCGCTATTTAGGTAATTGTAGAAAAAAAGTTATAAACAATTTAATTCATGTTAAATGTTAAATAACTCATTTTCATTTTAAAAATTGCTAATATCTTTTTTTCTACCATTACCTAAATTGTGAAACCTGTTTCCTTAATTCCTTTATGTCATTTTCAAATTAAGAAAACAAGTTTCGCTATTTAGGTAATTGTAGAAAAAAAGTTATAAACAATTTAATTCATCTTAAATGTTAAATAACTCATTTTCATTTTAAAAATTGCTAATATCTTTTTTTCTACCATTACCTTAATTGTGAAACCTGTTTCCTTAATTCCTTTATGTCCTTTTCAAATTAAGGAAACAAGTTTCGCCATTTAGGTAATTGTAGAAAAAAAGTTATAAACAATTTAATTCATCTTAAATGTTAAATAACTCATTTTCATTTTAAAAATTGCTAATATCTTTTTTTCTACCATTACCTTAATTGTGAAACCTGTTTCCTTAATTCCTTTATGTCCTTTTCAAATTAAGGAAACAAGTTTCGCCATTTAGGTAATGGTAGAAAAAAAGATATTAGCAATTTTTAAAATGAAAATGAGTTATTTAACATTTAAGATGAATTAAATTGTTTATAACTTTTTTTCTACAATTACCTAAATAGCGAAACTTGTTTCCTTAATTTGAAAAGGACATAAAGGAATTAAGGAAACAGGTTTGACAATTTAGGTAATAGTAAAAAAAAAGATATTAGCAATTTTTAAAATGAAAATGAGTTATTTAACATTTAACATGAATTAAATTGTTTATAACTTTTTTTCTACAATTACCTAAATAGCTAAACTTGTTTCCTTAATTTGAAAATGACATAAAGGAATTAAGTAAACAGGTTTCACAATTTAGGTAATGGTAGAAAAAAAGATATTAGCAATTTTTAAAATGAAAATGAGTTATTTAACATTTAACATGAATTAAATTGTTTATAACTTTTTTTCTACAATTACCTAAATAGCGAAACTTGTTTCCTTAATTTGAAAATGACATAAAGGAATTAAGGAAACAGGTTTGACAATTTAGGTAATAGTAAAAAAAAAGATATTAGCAATTTTTAAAATGAAAATGAGTTATTTAACATTTAACATGAATTAAATTGTTTATAACTTTTTTTCTACAATTACCTAAATAGCTAAACTTGTTTCCTTAATTTGAAAATGACATAAAGGAATTAAGTAAACAGGTTTCACAATTTAGGTAATGGTAGAAAAAAAGATATTAGCAATTTTTAAAATGAAAATGAGTTATTTAACATTTAACATGAATTAAATTGTTTATAACTTTTTTTCTACAATTACCTAAATAGCGAAACTTGTTTCCTTAATTTGAAAATGACATAAAGGAATTAAGGAAACAGGTTTCACAATTAAGGTAATGGTAGAAAAAAAGATATTAGCAATTTTTAAAATGAAAATGAGTTATTTAACATTTAAGATGAATTAAATTGTTTATAACTTTTTTTCTACAATTACCTAAATAGCGAAACTTGTTTCCTTAATTTGAAAAGGACATAAAGGAATTAAGGAAACAGGTTTGACAATTTAGGTAATAGTAAAAAAAAAGATATTAGCAATTTTTAAAATGAAAATGAGTTATTTAACATTTAACATGAATTAAATTGTTTATAACTTTTTTTCTACAATTACCTAAATAGCGAAACTTGTTTCCTTAATTTGAAAATGACATAAAGGAATTAAGGAAACAGGTTTGACAATTAAGGTAATGGTAGAAAAAAAGATATTAGCAATTTTTAAAATGAAAATGAGTTATTTAACATTTAAGATGAATTAAATTGTTTATAACTTTTTTTCTACAATTACCTAAATGGCGAAACTTGTTTCCTTAATTTGAAAATGACATAAAGGAATTAAGGAAACAGGTTTGACAATTTAGGTAATAGTAAAAAAAAAGATATTAGCAATTTTTTAAATGAAAATGAGTTATTTAACATTTAAGATGAATTAAATTGTTTATAACTTTTTTTCTACAATTACCTAAATAGCGAAACTTGTTTCCTTAATTTGAAAATGACATAAAGGAATTAAGGAAACAGGTTTGACAATTAAGGTAATGGTAGAAAAAAAGATATTAGCAATTTTTAAAATGAAAATAAGTTATTTAACATTTAAGATGAATTAAATTGTTTATAACTTTTTTTCTACAATTACCTAAATAGCGAAACTTGTTTCCTTAATTTGAAAATGACATAAAGGAATTAAGGAAACAGGTTTCACAATTAAGGTAATGGTAGAAAAAAAGATATTAGCAATTTTTAAAATGAAAATGAGTTATTTAACATTTAAGATGAATTAAATTGTTTATAACTTTTTTTCTACAATTACCTAAATGGCGAAACTTGTTTCCTTAATTTGAAAAGGACATAAAGGAATTAAGGAAACAGGTTTCACAATTAAGGTAATGGTAGAAAAAAAGATATTAGCAATTTTTAAAATGAAAATGAGTTATTTAACATTTAACATGAATTAAATTGTTTATTACTTTTTTTCTACAATTACCTAAATGGCGAAACTTGTTTCCTTAATTTGAAAATGATATAAAGAAATAAAGGAACAATTTGGTGAAGTATAGTTTGTTAGTTTGTATGAATTTATATCAGAATAAACAATTTACTAACTATAAAACGCAGTAAATTACCATATTACGTTACGTTATTTCAATTCGCTAGAAAAATACCACATGCAAAACTCTGTGTACCTTACATAGAGCTTACATTTACCTTGCGCAGAGCGTACATGTAAATTTGTTTGTCCGAATTTGCCTAAATTTTCGCAAATGTCACTGAAGTATATAATGCAGCGTGGTCGTGTGGTCGTGTGGTCGATTAGAAGTTTCAAGCTTTCGATTCAAGTGTTAAAAAATTGCAAAAGCACGGCATAGTTCACAGAGACATAAAGACTACAAATATATTCCTAGTTGATGGAAGCAACAGCCTGAAATTAGGTGATTTTTGTTCTGCGGTAAAAATACAAGTTTACACAACTGTTTCCCGCGAATTGCTAGGATATGTTGGAAAACCAGGTAAATATACAAAACCAAATATACAAGACCAAAATTGCTGAAGGTTCAAACTTTGTTGTTTTTTTTATAGCATATATGGCACCAGAAGTGTTTACAAAATCAAATAGCGATGGTCAAGTGGCAAATATTTGGTCAGTCAGTTGTGAGTGTTATAAGTGATCGCGGGAAAATAAAATTGCTGTAAAAATCCCTGGTCGCAATATGATTCAAACTTTCGAATAATGTTCGCCATGCCCACTTTCATGTGGAAGCGCCTGAAGCCTCCCGTCATTTTGTCACAGGAGGGACACGATTTTATAGAAATGACACACCAACATGACCCGAATAAACGTTGGACACCTCCCTAATTTTTGGAATTCAACTTTCGCAAAGTTATTTCACTATTCGTGGTAAGGAATGTTAAATTTCATAATTTGTTTTGAATTTCAGGTCTTAGACGAAGATTGTCATTCGCAAGACCACGATCATCATTCCTTTCGAAGGAGTAATTACTAGGAAAAAACATCTTGTGCATGTTATATCTTCTAACTCAGGATTTTGTTTTACCGGTAGTATAGACGTTATAAATGCATTTGGAAGGATTAGTTTTACTTACATAGTGATTTTGTTCAAATTGTTAGGCAACGACAATAATTCTATTGCAATGAGAATAAAGATTGTTATGAAAGTTTGTGCGTCAGTAAAAGAACGACATTCAATTATTTGTATATAAAAGCATATTAAAATAAAAAGAAAACTATTTCGGTCGAAATTGATGTTTTGTATTGTTTGTTTGTTTTTTACTTGCGATTAAAGGTACTATTATACAAGTTATGCAGATTAAAAATTTTGAGATAACAATCAAACATGACATTACGATGATAGAGAAACATATTTGAGTTACTGGCAAAATTCTGTCCGTCTGTCTGTCTGTCTGTACGGATGTATTTTGGATTTGGACTGTAGCCTAAACGGTTGGGCCAATCGTCTTCAAATTAACGGCTACATGTGCAGTTTGCAGTTTATATAAGTACAACGATGCGAGTATAGATTTTGTTTGCACAACTGGATTGCTTCACACAAGTAGGGCGACGAGATGGTTAGTTTTAAAAAAGAATAAAAACGACTTGTAAATGAATATTGAATGTTGTTTAGTTTAAATTGTGTTTTTATAATTGTTTTTTGTTTTGTTTTTTTTTTTATAGCGAAATGTGATATGAGAGTGCTATCCTTTTTCGAAATTATAAAACAGTAGGTATAACCATAAGAACTACAGGCTCCACACATAGGGTAGTGGGGCGTACTTTTATTAACTATCGGTAAGTATTGTTAACTATTTGTCGTCCCAAAATGCCAAATAGTTACGATGCACCTTCGGCAATTAATTACCACGATTAATTTAATGGTGTTTAGTTGCTATTGGACTCGACATGTGGCTGTGTTGGCGAGATCCAGAAAATGTATTTTATGTCCGAGCAACGCTGATTTGGTCAGCTAGTGTACTATAAATAAGATAAATTTCTGGTGTTTGACTTATAACAAAGCAATGTTTTGTTTGTTAAAATAATTTTGGTTGTTTGGAAAAAGTAAGTAAAATAGTTTTCAGCATAAAAATATGAACGGTTACGATGTATTTTTTTCAAAATCGTAGCCAAAGTTTGTTTTTTAAACTATTTTTTTCAAGAACATCGTGGTGATCTTAATTTAAAAAAAAAATTATTAAACCATTGTCAAAATATAGATTTTTCAAAAAAAAAGTTTTTTTTCGAATAAAAAATAATACAATGCCAAATTACTTTGGCTACCTACATCTTCATGCATATCAGTTTTGATTGAAATCAGTTAACCATTTCTTTAGAGGCTCAGGAAAAATGGGAGGTATCGTCTTAGCTCATCATATTACTATTTTTTCAACAAAACATAGTCCACCTACAAAATTACACACATTTTTTCATTAAGAGTCTTGGACCCATTTGTTATTTAACATGTGTATTTGATCTAAAAAAATGAAAAAAGAACTTTGTAGAATTTCAAAAAAACCTTACGCACTAAATTTGAAAAGGATTGGTTCAGCCGTTTTGGTTGTAGGCTAAAATACATTCATACAGATAGATTGAATTTCGCTAAAAAACATATTTTTTTTGTTAAGTATGTTAAGTTATGTTAAGTATGTAGGTATCTATTTATTTATTTTCCTGATGGAATTTCATTTTTTGAAAAGCCAATTATCATCTCATACAAAGTGGAACAAATTGTTTAAAAAATTTGCGCACCAATACTAAAAAAATCGGATAAACTTTGCAACCGGAAAGAAAAATGTTGCTGGTTGGTTTTTGGATAGTTGACTTTCCTTACTCTTACAATCTTACTGAATGCTATAAAGACTCGATACAAAAAAATCATTTTTCTATTTGTTTTAAATTTTCCTGATGGGTTTTCTTGATCACTATAACAGGCGCCTAAAGGATTGCTATAACTAGTGCCTTAATAAAATCACAGACGGCAAAGAGTCATCCTTCAAATAAATTAGGACATAATTTTTGTGTATATGGGCTAGTTTTGTGTGCTTTTCGGAGAGATTTGGAGAACGTTACGTTACATTTTAATTGTTTATAAAGCTGTCAATTTATTAACATTTTGTTAATTATTGACTAAACGACGATTACCTAAATTGCGAAAACGATTTCCTTAATTTGAGGGGAGGGTCCCTGATCGATTCACACCAAAAAAAGCCATTTTTGTGACAACGCGCTGCTAACTATACGCGAAACTTAAATTGTTAATAACTAATTAAATACTATTACCTAAATTCTGAAACCCGTTTCCTTAATTTCCCCTAATTATTCCCTAATTGTAGAACCAAAAAAAATCGAAATCCGTGATTTTGCGCTGCTAACTATATGGCGGTGTTCCCGATTTGTTTTTCTTGTCAAACAGAGTGCGTTCACAATACAATAAAATTAATAATTCCTCATCTAATTGACCTTTTTTGCGAGAAAATAAAAATCAAGATTGAACGCGTTGCTGGCAGCTCTGGCGGACGTTCTCGTAGCTACGTTCAAAGTGTGCTCTACTTGACAAGGCTTTAAATCATATAAACTTGGTTTTGAATTTAATTTCAGATCGAAAAATAAAATGATCTCAAATCAAAAGAATCATTAAAAAAACAAGCAACAAAATTGTATATTCAAGGGTAATTAAATATAGCGTTCTTTTGTTTATCAAACATTATCAAAAGATTTCAATATGATTTTAACATGAGTAAAGTTCATAAACAAAATAAAAGAATTTGCAAACGATAATATCTTCAATATAAAATATGTACATGTCAGCTCACCTCTAAAACTTGTTTTATGGAAAATAATATCCCAATTGTATGTTTAGAAAATAACCAAGTTATCCTTCTCTATAAATTACTTTCTGAATGGTTTCATATAAAAGGCTTTCTGTGAAAAACCTACTGCACAGGTCCAAAATTAACTTGTTTCATTATTGCTATCTATCTCTTTCTTTTATTCGGAACATTGGCTGGTGGTAATATGTGACTTGTGCTATCTCACACGCAAAAGATATCACCGTTCTGCTTCTTCATTTTCGCTTCACCTTGTAGTTTGTCTTCTTTCTGAACAGTTGAAATATAGTGGTCGTTTTGTCATTGTCGTTGTTTCGTGTGAAAATAATTGGTAGTGCTGGCAAAGTGCTATTATGCATTGAAAATTGATATTAGCAAAGCAATAATTGATTAAAAAAATATTAAACATATAAACCACAATATAATGCTAACGGTTTTCAACGAAATTTATGTATCAACTTGATATCCCTACACCCCTTCCCTCACTGAAATAGTGCAATCAAGTGTGAAAACAAGTAAATAAAATCGGATCAAACTAAAAGGAAGTTTTTCTTAATAGTCCCCCTGTCCCCCCATTTGAAAAGGTCGAAAGGAAGCATAAAGTATAAAAAAAATTTTTTTTGGACTTGGGAGTACACAAAGCAGCAGCAGCAGTTTGTGAAAACTGTTGGAACATGGCGTGTTTAAACACCTTAAAGTTAGAAATAAAAACTCTCGAAAAGATCTTCAACAGAAATCATGACCGTTTTCAGATTCTCAACTCTAGTGTCGATGAGTTGACTTGTCGATTTATCGGTAAAAATGGAAAGCGTTATGATATTCATGCAAACATAACGGTGAGTGTATCTTCTGAAAAATTGTTTTTATTTTTCCTTAGCTTAATATTTGTCAATGTATGGCAATCCAGTTCTAGTTTGGGAATTTCAAGTTGCAAACTTAACAAAAGTTTTTTTTCTTTTTTGTTCTTTTCTTCGATCTGACAATGGTGGGCTGAGGAGAAACTGCAACAATTCATAATTTTATTTTAGTAACGACACATTTTATGACCTCCACCCTTTCATTATTTTCTTCTGAATAATATTTCCTGTTGTTTTTATAAGTCATACCTCATGTTTGAAAAAGAAAATCGTTTGAGGCGTCGTTGTTGATAAATAGGCAAGTATGTACTTACATTGGTGTATAGTTTTTGTCTGTGAAATTATTTATTTTTGTTGTCCCTTCAAATGCCAAATCAAAAATTCTATATATATATTCCTATTTTGGTAGATAACAAATAAACAGATTTATTTATGTGGTCGCGACAAATATTTTGTTTCAACAGTGCAAACACAGTAGGTTGAAGACATTTAAATTTTTTTCTCAGATGTTTCATTTTTGCTAGATAAAAACAGACACAAAGAAACCACTTCACTGCATGAGTATTTTACGTATTTAGGCTCCTTGCAATATGGAACTTCAAATTCGATACATTTTGTACCTTCATTCATTTACTAAGCTTAGAAGAACATGGGATGAGTTCGTTCTCGTCTGACTAGCCATCGTTACCTAGTGGCTAGTTCTATCTAGTGCTTTGGTAATAGTGCTTTGTTAGTATGTTTAAGTATGAAGTAAGAACCTCAATAAAGAACTAACTTAATAAGTACCTTTAGAATGGTCGCAAATTTTCATGGCGTGCTTACCTATTCAATAGTAATGCTTAAACATAAATAAAAGTAGATGTTAGGATTTGTTCTTTAGTTTTTTTTTCTTTTTTTTAGAATGGTAGGTTCGGTTAGGTTAATGTAGCTACCAACAATAGACTCATTGCGATATCATATCAGATTAGATGGCAGTCCCTCAATAAAGCTAGTATTAGACGGTCCTTGTAATGCGTGTGCCATTGCCGTGACACTCTGACGTGACAATAAATTAGGTCCTCCCACCGTCATTGCTCTGACATAGGTAATCGTGCCATGGCTAGCTACAGTTACTATCACAAGAATGACTCAAGCCTATCATTGTTGGCCCAAAATACAATGACCGTCAAAGTGTGTCACGGTGATTTGTGTGTCTCGGTGTCATGCAAAACAATGACTATCACACGAGGTGAACGTAACAACTCTCAAACAGCTGATCGTTGACGGTGAGCTGAAACTGCAATGACACTAGTTATTTTTAGCAATAACGATCACATGGCGTCAAATAATCGAGTCATTATGTCTTGGTTTCCTTAAATTTTTGGTACTTCAGCTTTTTTTTTAAATATTCTGTTTTGGTTTTCATAGTCATTGCCAGCTTCATTGCTTAGACGCCAGTTATAGCGATCAGGAAATTTAGAAACAGATGGAAAAAAGAATTATTTCCTAATGAGCGTTTATAGCAATAATACGTCAGTTGACTTCACAAAAACCAGAACAAACCACCACCTTTCTTTTTTTTCCTGTTGCAAGCAAATATCATCAGAAATTTGTATTCCTAATGCTTGCAACTGGAACAAATTGAAAAGCATATAATTGGAACGACTTGAGTCAAATGACAATCAGCTGGGGCACGAAAAATGAAATTCCGTCAGGAAAATAAATAAATACATTTTTTTACAAAAAAATATTCGTTCAATTGAAAAATCCATTTAAATTTTTGTCCTTATATGTTTTCCTGGTCGCTATAACTGGCTCCTTACGGTCGAGATTGCAGACCTGTTTGTTTTACAAATTTGTTTGTAATAAAAGAGCGCAGTTTCTTCGAAGGAATGGACATTTTCAGGATAATTAAGATCAGCGCACATCAACGAACGTGTACGTCCAAAATATATCAGACATTCTTTTCGTCATCTGTGGTGCGTTCTTTTATTAACGATCGTTAATCAAAGTCACTATCGTTGGTGGTGTTTAAAAATTAAAATGGAATTTGTACGGTTTGCAAACACATAAAAAGAATTTACAATGTCGTAGACCCTCAAAATACATACATATATTGTTCGTTTTTTGAACGCATAATCCAATAGGTAACAATTTCTTTTAAAACGTCCTACAAGTTTGTTCAAGTTTGCTAATAATTGGTTCTTTTTGTTTCCTTTTTTTCAATTTTAAAGTTTTTATTTATAGTCCGTGCCTTGCAAGGTCTTAGATTTTGTAGGGTTAAACTTTGACGTTTCACGTTTGACGTGTTTGAGAATAAAAATTGTAGCAACGAGCTAAAAATAATATTTTTTTTAAATTGAAAACAATTTTCAAACCGTTTTTTAGTGGTAATGGACATTTTTTTCTTGATTTTGTTAGAATTTTGCAAATTTCTTTTAAATAAAAAAAATGTTTTGTTCATCATTTGGCCTTCAACTCATATTTTTGGTATACGGAATTGAAAAGGGTGTGTTAGGGCACAGTCATTGTAGTGACAGGCTACGTGATAGGGTTACTAGATCTCTAACTCTAACAAAAATATAATTTTCTTTTGAGGGTAAGTGTGCAGTTCGAGAAAAACTAGGTTTTATCTTCACGTATGCTAAAATCCCAGCTAAATTTTGAAGTTGGATATATACGACCAACTGTCATCCGCCTTGGAGGCAATAGCTGTTTTTTATACTTACCTACTTTAGGGGGCGCTACAGTTAGGGACGAACCTGGGCCTCAACCAAAATGCCTCTGCAGCCAGCTCGGTCTTTGGCTAGCTGCCCCCAGTTTCGCACTCAAGGCTGAGGTCGTCGCCACCTAAGGCGAGGTCTTCCAAAGAATCTCACGCTCGAAACGACTAAGGATATCTTCATCCGCTTTAGATAGAGTCCATGCCTCGGCGCCATAGAGCAGGACTGGGATGATTAGGGCCTTATACAGAGTCTCATTTGTCTTTCGAGAGAGGGCTTTGCTAATCAATTACCTTCCTAGCCCATAGAAACACCGATTGGCAAGAGTAACTCTTTGCTTTATTTCTGACGAGATGTTGTTGTCAGATGTTATAGGGGATCCGAGGTAAGCAAAGTCCCTAACTACCTCAAAGTTGTACCTGTCTATTGTAATGTTTTGTCCAATCCGCCGGTGTTGTGTGTCCCTTTTTGTGGACAACAGGTACTTCGTTTTGGCCGCATTGACTGCTAGTCCCATCTTATCTCCTGGTCACATAATACATAATATTGAATCCGAAGTAGGTATTGGTTGATTATGGAAAATGTAGATACGGGAAGAAGATTCTGAACGCTTAAGTGAAATGTGATTGTCAAAAAGATCTGCATTTAAGGTTAACCCTTATTTAAATGCTTTAAATCATGTTTCTTGCCTGAAACACTACAAAATTCTAATAAATTGGGTATACTTTTACGTCACTCGTTTCTCTGTTATATTCTTGTTTCTGTTTTTTTAAAGTGAAAGCTATGGCATGCAAAACAATGACTATCAAACGACGTGGCACTTTTAGAACAGACAATTACGTCATGGTGACGTCAGAGTGTCACGGAAATGACACATTACAAGTCTAAAACTAGCTTAATTAAGCTTTTCATAAAGCGATGGAAATTGTTGATATGTGTTTTGATATGTGTGTTGAAAGAGAAAGAAAAATCAATTGAAAAAACGTCGAGACCTGAGAAGTGTCCAGTAATGAGACCTTTTTCCAACTGAAATAATAATCTGCCCTGAGTCAGTAAACATTTAGAATGTTTAAAATATAGGTACAGTGTTGGCCTGCTCTGCTTTGTATACATCTTTGTTCTTTTCATCGCATCTTGCTTTAGCATTCACGTTGTGAAGGGTATATGAACTTTTAAGGGCAATTTTCTTCACAATCGCAAGTTTGAAACAAACGGCTGCGGCTGGTTGGAAAACAGCAAGTTGAAGTCAACCTGCAAGTTGAAATCGAAAGTTGAGCATTAAACTTTGACTGAAGAAAAACAATTCAGCAAGTTGAAAAAAATCCCAATATAAAAACTCAACTGGAAGTGAAGAAAATAAGCCTCAGACACGCAAGAGGAAAGTATGCCCGTTGTTTGGAATCTCAGTACCATCTGCCCGATCCACAAAAAAGATCAACTTCCTTGTACCAACTGTAGAGGAATTAGCTTTGTAAACATCGGCTATAAGATCCCGTCTTGCGTTATATGTGTAATTTTCAAGCGATTTTTTGACGGATTAATAGGTCCTTATCAAGGCGGTTTTAGGTCTGGAAAATCTACGATCGACTCAATCTTCATTACGCCAGATTCTGGAGAAAACCCAAGAATTTAACATCGAGAGCTACCATCTGTTCATCGATTTTAAAGCAGCCTTGGCTGTCTATGAAAATATCAATTTTTGTGCTCTTTAGGTTAAAAGATGAAAGTTGTTTTGCGGTTTCGCCTACTGCGAGCACTTCTCCCTAAAATACACTACAACTGAAGCTTGGAAACTTTACAGATCTATTTATTGGTGGGTTTATCGAGATTATCAGACCGGTCTGCATAGACCAAGATATGATTTCTATTAATGACCCAGTTTCCCCTCCAGCATTCTCTTGTAAGAAAGTCTGTTAGTGCCACGGTTCGGAATAGTCGTAGTCGGTTGGCTATCAATGTCTATATAATTTTATGACCATACTGGTCCTTATTCCAGTTGTTTGAATGCCTTAATCTTGAGGCACTTTTGGCCGCCATCTTCTTTATGAAAAGGTCTATTGGGGCTAATGAGAGGAATGTTTCTAGGGCTGCGGTTGGAGTAGTTTTAAGGCACGTGTACTACCAATTAATCAATTGATTGCTGATTAATTCAACTGCAAGTATAGAAAGCTTTTAAAGCTTTCCTTTCTCTTTCTTTGATATTTTTTTTCCAGTCTAGTTTACTATCTAATACTAACCCAAGATATTTGATTGTACAAGATACACGGAGTGATGTCCCTTTTAATGTGGGATCAGTTATATTTGGTATTGCGCCGTGGCTTAGTGGTTAGTGTGTCGGACTGCTAAGCCTGGGTTCGAGTCCCGCTCATAGCCACCTTCTTATGCAGGGTACTGCCTCTTGCGAGGAACTGACAAAATCTCCAAGAGTACAAATTTGTCTGGAAAAAGTACATCTCATGTACCCGTTCATCCTCGGCGGTAAATTGTAGGTCCCTTCCAATCTTGCAAATTAACAACACGCACAGAGGAATGGTTGAGAGTATAAGTCACTAGGCCTTGGCTCCTTAAAGAGCTGTCGCGCCAATAAGTTTATTTTTACATTTTAGTTATATTTGGGTGGTTGGGTGCTGTATGAATAGGGTAGGCACTGAAAGGCATCAAACTGGTGATACACAGTTGCTGCAACTATCTCGACACATCAATTGTGCTTATTTTACCTCCCCGCGGTAACCACCGGGTACTGGTCTGTCCATCCGGACATTCCTGCTAAACTTATAAGCGCGAGTGTTGAACACAGAAAAATAGCAACACTATAATGCTCTGCTTTAATGACTGTTCTGATCAATTCGCAGAAGTCTTGCACGAGCCCCTCGGAAAGAGGACGTACGGCGGATGAGCCCAACCAATTGGACCAACGGTGGCGTCAACAGTCAACGAAGCAGACGCCCTAATGAGTTACTTCGACGTATTTGGAGATAAGGTCATTGGGACAATTCAATGTAAGTCAGGGCATTGAAATAGAGATGGTGGCAGATAAACCCTTAATGGGCCAACGGCAGCGCTCATATCACGGGGTTACTGACTCCGGATTCTCCGGTTCCTTTTGTCCAAGGAATCCAACAAAGGATCTGGCCCTCCAGGTTGGGGGTTGTGCGTGGGGTTAACAACCCTACCACGGAAAAAAGAAAAAGTTTCGAAGCGAGCAATAGCTTCCGAAAAGGACGGATTTACTGTTGACGACCCGGAAAAACGAATTAAGGACAACGACCTTCGGATCTGCACGTGGAATGTTAGAACTCTTAACAGATCACGTGCAGCCAAACAACTAGCGGAGGCCCTAGATTGCTACAGAGCAGGAATTACTGCCATCCAGGAAGTGCGATGGAATGGGCCGGGCAAAAGGAGGATGAAAAACTGTGACGTGTACTACGGTGATTGTGCAAGAAGACCACAGCGTTTAGTTGGGTGCGGATTCGTCATAAGCGGTAGACTTAGGCAAGAAGTCTTGGGCTTTCGACACGTAAGTGAGCGACTTGTGACAATCCGTATCAAGACTAAATTCGCCAACATTAGCCTAATATGCGCTCATGCCCCCACAGAGGACAAAGATGACACCACCAATGATGACTTCTATGAGCTCCTCGACAAAACCTATGAGAAATGCCCTAAATACGACGTTAAGATCGTACTAGGCGATTTTAATGCCAAAATAGGTAAAGAGGAAATCTTTGGTAGGACTATCGGAAAACATAGCCTACACGACACAACGTCTGAAAACGGACTTAGGCTAATTGACTTCGCAGCGGCACATAACGTCACCATTGTAAGCACACGGTTTCCTCATCTCGATATACACAAAGGGACTTGGCGACAACCAGATCAAAGAACCGTCAATCAGATTGATCACGTTGCGATCGATGCAAGACACGCCTCCAGTATCTTGAATGTTCGCACCTTCCGAGCAGCTAATATCGGATCACTACCTTGTTGCAGCAAAGGTGAGAATGCGAATAACCCGAACCTCACAACAACGGAGTAATACTGTGAGGAAGTATGACGTCGGAAAGCTGCAATCGCAATAAACCGCCAGAACCTATGCCGATCGAATATCCCGTAACCTCTCAAGAAATCCAGTACCGCCAGCATCAAGTGCCGAAGACCAGTGGCAACACTGCCAACAAGCCATCAGAGATGCCGCAACTGATGTGCTAGGTTTCACCAGACCACCACCACGAAACTTCTGGTTCGATGACGAATGCAGGCAGGCCCATGCAGCCAAACAAGAGGCATGTAAAGCGGCGCTGCAAAGAAAGACGAGAGCTGCGATGCTCGCTCAGCAGAAAAGACGGGAAGAAAACCGTCTTCTCCAAAAGAAAAAGAGAGAGCATGAGAAGCGCGAGAGATGCTACTCCAGGAACAACGTGCGGAAGGTTTACCAACAGGTAAAAAGAACGTGCCAAGGAAAAAAAACCCGCACAGAAGCCTGTAGAGATAGGAATGGAAACCTCACAGTCGGTGCTGAGTACATGGAAGGACGTTTTCTGCAGACTGTTAAACGGCGATGAAGACCAAAATCCCGCTGTCAGGCAGAATGAACCATTCAACATGCATGATGACAGACAAAACTTCCGTCCACCTGACCAAAATGAAGTAAGGATAGCAATATCTAAACTAAAAAACAACAAACCTGCTGGACCCGACGGACTACCTGCCGAACTTTTTAAAGCGGCTGGAGATGACCTGGAGGAGTGCATACACCAACTCATCTCTAAAGTTTGGTCAGAAGAAAGTATGCCTGATGAATCTAACCTCAGCATCGTTTGCCCGATCCACAAGAAAGGGGACCCTCTAAACTGCCCCAACTAGAGAGGAATTAGTCTCCTGAATATCGCCTACAAGATCCTCTGCCGTGCTATGTGAACGTCTGAAACCTTTCGTCAGTAACCTGATTAGCCCCTATCAGTGTGGTTTCAGACCAGGAAAGTCCACAATCCATCAAATGTTCACGCTACGGCAGATCCTGGAAACTACCCAAGAATTTCAAATCGATACCCACCACCTCTTTATTGATTTTAAGGCCGCGTACGATAGCATTACAGAGCCATGTCAGGTTTTGGCATCCCCACAAAACTCGTCCGACTGTGCAGAATGACGATGGAGAACTCTCACTGCTCCGTCAAGGTTGGTAATAACCTCACAGAAGCTTTTGACGTCAAACAAGGATTCCGACAAGGTGATGCGCTATCATGCGATTTCTTCAACTTAATACTTGAAAAAATTATAAGAAACTCGCAAGTCAATTGTAGTGGGACAATTTTTTTCAAGTCTGTGCAATTGCTAGCATACGCTGACGACATAGACATCATTGGCAGAACTCGGTGAGCTGTCAGTGGAACGTTTGCTAGCATTGAAGCTGAAGCGGCTAAGATGGGACTAGCAGTCAATGAGGCCAAAACGAAGTACCTGTTGTCCACAAAAAGGGACACACAACACCGGCGGATTGGACAAAACATCACAATAGACAGGTACAACTTTGAGGTAGTTAGGGACTTTGTGTACCTCGGATCCCCTATAACATCTGACAACAACATCTCGTCAGAAATAAAGCGAAGAATTACTCTTGCCAATCGCTGTTTCTATGGGCTAGGAAGGCAATTGAGTAGCAAAGCCCTCTCTCGAAAGACAAAGGAGACTCTGTATCAGACCCTAATCATCCCAGTCCTGCTCTATGGCGCCGAGGCATGGACTCTATCTAAAGCGGATGAAGATATCCTTAGTCGTTTCGAGCGTAAGATTCTTCGGAAGATTTTTGGCCCTATCTGCGTTAACGGGCTTTGGAGGAGAAGGTTCAACCAAGAACTATACGAGCTGTACAGCGACATTGACCTGGTCAAAAAAATACGCATATCACGTTTAAGATGGCTAGGTCATGTAGAGCGAATGGACAACAATGCTCCGGCTCGCAGGATCTTCGATTCCATCCCAGAGGGTAGACGCAGTCAAGGAAGACCTCGCCTTAGGTGGCCCGCTCAAGTGGAGGACGACCTCAACCAACTTGGAGTGCAAAACTGGAGGCAGCTAGCCAAAGACCGAGTTGGCTGGGGAGGCATGTTGGTTGAGGCCCAGGTTCGTCCCGAACTGTAGCGCCACCTAAGTAAGTAAGTATTGATTTTTCTACGAACAATTATTTTGCTCGGATGTCGTGTGAAACAGTTTGTTAACACGCATTTAATAGAAAAATGTAAGTATTTTCAGTCTAAAGAAGAACAAATATTAAACTTCAAACAAATATTTAACAAAAGGTGAAAAGTGAATACGAACAGAGCCCAATTCCAGAAGCTCCAAGAGAAGCCATAATTTGTCTAGGAATTTAGGTCGAGTGGATTAAAACCGTCTCTTAAAATCCTCGTAATTTTTATTTTGCGTTTTCTCCACGCGCTTTCTTGTTTTATTTCACATTAGCGGGGGGGTTTGTGATTTGAATTATTTCGTATTCGGTAGCGTTTCGTTCGGAAATTTTCTACGAGGGAATCTGTGATAGAGCTGAATACTTTTTCGCATCGATATAGAAAACCTAAGCTTTTAGCTTTAGGTATGTTTAGATTTAACGACAAAAGACAGCATTAAGTTTTCGAAGCATTAAACTCCACACGATTCCTATTACCCCATTTGACAATGCTGTATAATTCGGAGTTTCATGAGCTTGACATACGGTACCGTTGCAATTGTACGTCCGAAGGCGAAAGACGTAAATTATCGTACTAATATGGAAAGCTGAGGGTAGAGTCGTCAGCAAAACGGTTAAGTGGATTAGAAGGAACAGACAGAGACAGAACAGAGCCCTGGGGTACTCCAGCATTTATTTTGTGGGAATCAGACTTGAATCTGTCCAATACAACTTGTATTGAACGGTCCATAAAAAAGCTTCTGATCCAACGAACAAGAATATCATTAATCCCAAAAGCACGCATTTTCGATAAGAGAACTTCATGCCAAACTCTAGCAAATGCCTTGGAGAGTGCTAGGGGTCGGTAGGAGGACGGGGAGGATGGGTCACCTTTCTAAGGGACAAATGCGTTTCCATCTTCTAAGAAAGATTCCAGAAGAGTAGGAGCGATGGAAAAGCTTACACAGTTTCTTTGCCAATGGAAAAATTTACATTCTCAAGTACCGGAGAGGCAACGTTGCTGTGAGCCAGCGTGGAGCTGGCCGCGAAATCGGCGGCGAACAAGTTTGCCTTCTCTGAAGAGTAAACAATTGGTTTGTTATTGTCGATGAGCGTTGGAACCGAAGATGTTGGAGGAGTTTTTAATATTTTTTGCAAATGACCAAACATTTTTATTGCCCTTGGGACACTGCAGAATTGTTTGGCTTAATTTTTTTTCATGCAAAAATTTGATTCTTTCAATCACGTAGTTGCACGAGTTCCTTGCTTTGTGCGAACATTATAATACACGACACAAAAATCACTTACCATTTAAAAATACTTACATTCAAAACACAACTCTGACAATGTCGAACTGTGCAGTGAAGGTCCAAATTAATTTCTTAATAAACTTAGGTGTTATGCCCAGCTTGCATACAAAAAATCAATTTAAACATTCAGCACAATAGGACAAATTCAGATGCCCTTATCTATTTACCGCAAGCATTGGATGGTCAAACAATGCATACAGTAGATAAGAAAGAGGCAGTTAAGCACAGAGATCATGGGACAGATAAGAGGATAATTAGTTATGCGAGTGTGTATTATTTTTTTTTCTTCTACAGCGCGATTGGGTATATTTATCTGTCTTCCAACGATGCGAGTGGGTATTATTTTATATTTTATTATTTACAACACACGCGATGGGTATTTTTCATTTTCTTAAACGAGTGTGTATATTTTTTTTAAACACTCGCAACTACAATGCGCAAATAATTTTTGTTTTACTTTTATTTTCGATTATTTGTGCGCGCATCTCAACGTCTGGCCTTGCCGAGCTTAAGCTAGTATTAGACGGTCCTTGTAATTGGTCACTGCAGTGACATTCTGACGTCATTATGACATAGTTTTCTGTCCTAAAAGTGTCACATCGTGTAATAGTCATTGTTTTGCATGTCCTTGCAGTGACCAAAACAGTGGCAGGCACAGTGACAAGTCACTTTTATGTCCCTGCAGTGACAAATTACAAGGACCGTGTAATAGCCCTGTCACTGTTGGTTGGACACAGTGACACGTAGCCTGTCCCTGCAGGTCACTGTTGGAGTTGAACACACTTTTATTCAATAGCTTTGATGGTGCTATCAGATTTGCAATTTCGTATACGAGTTGACGGCGAGATGATGAAAAAAACATTTTATTTCAAAGAAATTTGCAAAATTTAAACAAAATCAAGACAAAATATGCATTACCACTAAAAAAACATGTTTTTGAATTGTTTTCAGTTTTAAAAAATATTTTAAGCTCGTTCCTAGAATTTTTAATCTTAAACGACGACAAACGTGTTATGTCAAAGTTTAAAGCCCTCGTAAAACAGAGCGCGTTTTTACGCCGCGTTTCAAAGCCACGTTATAGTATACAGCAATACATATAACGCCGCGTCGAGTTCAACGCGACGTCAATACGCGGCGTTAAAACGCGCTCTGTTTGAGGCCTTAAAGTCGACTTCTTTTTTTAAAAAAGATCAATCTTTTTTATCTAGATCACTTTGGAAATCTGGATTTTTATCGAGATTTACACCGATTTGCACACACCCTACTTTATATGACAGTTCGCAAATGTCACTGAAGTTTACATTTCACTTGGATTTTGTTCTTGATTTGAAAGTTTTGTGTAAAGTAAAGTGAAAAAAAGCATCAAGAATCAACAAAATATTGAATAAATGTGTAGTATTCTCACGATATCTACATACGTCGTCGTCGTCTTCAATCAAATCAAATCAATCTCGTTCATGTTCGTCATGTTCGTTTTTAGAAGAAAAATCTGAAATCTGAGATCAAATCTGAAAATTAAAAACGAATTCGACATAAGTAATTTTCATGTAATATATAGTAATACATATCCCAAGTCACATGAAGCGCGTTTTCAACGCCGCGTCAAGTTCCGAACGGCGTCAAAACGCTGTTTTTACAAATTATATTTTTTGACGCCGCGTTAGAAAGGTTTTTTTTATTATTTTGTGCTTGGTGAATTAAGTCATTCTGAATTTGTTGTAGAAATTTTTTGACTTATTTTGTGTCATTTAATATTGTTTTAAATGGAAAAAAATAACCTGATTGGCATTTGGTAAAAAAATTAATGTCAAGATTCCAATATGAAACGCGTGTTAAAAAATGCATTTTGTTTGACAAAGCCTTTAATTCTCAAAAAAAAAAAAAAATCTAACCTGGCGTCAAAAAAAATAATTAGTTATTTATTTCAACGCCGCGTCTTGGCCCTGTGTATTTATGCCGCGTTGAACTCGACGCGGCGTTGAAAACGCGCTCTTTGTGACTTGTATTTTGTGATATGTATTGCGGTATTATTACAACGCGGCGTTGAAACTTGGCGCTAAAACGCGGCTATTTGACGAGACGATAGAGCTCTGGCTCCTCAGCTCTTAATTCCCAGATTAGTTTTGCGCAGAAACCTTCGTTCTCACGTCACAACAACCAATTTTTGGACCACAATTACCTGATTCTTTGCGGTGGCCTTTGGTTGTTGTCGAAGTCATCGTCACTGCTGCTTTCCAATATGTAGGCCGCAAGAATCGCCACCTCTACCATATTTCGTGTAGACATTCTTAATGTGACTTTTCACTTTTGCCTATAATCACTGTAATTGGAAATGTATTATTTATTCTTTTTTTTTAAATAAATTAATTTAGATAATTGAAACAACTTCAGAAACTCACGTCTATATTTAACCAAAACAACCAAGGCACAGGGACTCATTTGAGTGACGCCGTGTGATCGTCACTGCTGAAAATCATAAATGTCATAGCAGTTTAGGCTCACCGCCAAATATCAGCTGTTTGAAAGTTGTCACGTTTTGTGATGGTCACTGTTTTGCATGTCCTTGCAGTGACACCGAGATACAGGGACAACAGTGACACACTTTGACGTTCATTGTATTTTGGGACAACAAGGACAGACATGTGTCATTCGTGTAATAGTCAGTGGTAGGAACTATCTGGTTGTGACGTCACAGTGTCCCTGCATTGACCAATTACAAGGACCGTCTAATACTAGCTTTAAGATCGACACTCAAATATTTTGCCTCACAGCAAAGTCAATTAACCTGAATCGGTTATCGGAAGTGGTTCGTAAAGGCTGTGTTTTTGGGCTGTACCACTAAAGATACTCTCTCTCCCTATCCTTGCATTAAAATCGCCTAATGTCATAGCTCTGCTTTATGTTTTGTCAAAGAGCTCGAAAAACATATCTTTGGTGTCTATAACATTGTCCTCTCGGGGCATGGCATGAGTGAATATAAGGCTTATGTTGGCGAATTTAGACCTGATACGGATTGTTGCGAGACGCTGGTTCACATCACGGCGAAAATGAACTAATCACTTTGCTGGCGAATGGCTTGCGTGATTTTGTGGGTGATATTATGAAAACTCTGTAGTTGAAATGTTCAGGCAGCAATGTTAAGATTCTATTCGACAAGAGTGCTTTCTTCTGACCATATTTGCTTATGGCTAGTCCATATATTGCTGTGGATAGAATGGTTCCAGCGGTTATACAGAGTCCGCAAAAGCATGACACAAATATTCAATGGAATTTACTTTAAGGCTCCTTGCTGGCCATTCTTAAACTAGGGTTCCGACAGTTTGGTAGGTACTGGGAGAAGTTTGCAGCGTTGGTTTTCAATTCGGCGTATACTGGGTGGGCTGATATTTTTGTTTCTTAACAATTTTCAATAAGTGTTCTTTATTTGGTATAATGCTGCGGAGTGTGCATAGTGTGCATGTGCACACAGGAGGAGTTTGTTTAGTGAGAAGATATACACTTAGGCGAACAAAATTGGTTATTTTTTTATGGAAATTTTAAGTTGAGAATGAGAGAGAGAATATTTCTTTTCAGTGGGTTTGTTTATTTTTCAAACAATTTCGTTTGGAGTTTGTCAGGTCTCGTTTAGTAAACATGTCGGCTACAGACTTATCTCTGGTTGGCCAGGTAGCAAAATTTACTTCTTAGTTGCTGGGAACCCTAATTAATTTAATGATTTGAAATTTTCAGGAATATCTTTGTGTCCAGGGCACCCGAAACAGGGGATTTTTTTCCTGTTCTACAAACTACACGACAGATAAGCGTCAGTTTCGGGCAGTTAGTAAGTGCAAACCGAACCGATTGATTTGAAGATAGCTTGGCTATCCGAAAAGATGCGTACATGACGCTTTCCTTGAGCCAAGATTAAGTTTATTGGCGCCTGGGTGTGTTTATGTGTTGTGAATCTGCAGGAATGGAAGCGACCTACAATTTACCGCCAAGTGCATGTACCGCTACATGAGATGCACTTTTTCGAGACGAATTTTACTCTTGTAGGATTTGTTATTTTCTCAAAAAGGCGGTATCCTAGAAAAAAGGTGGCTCTAACGGAGAGTCGAACTTCGACTCTTTGTTTAGCAGTCCGGAAGTTCTCCCAATCCTTCAGACACATGTCGACATATACGCAATATTGCAAGGACTGATCACCGATCCTGAAGATATTCTGGAGTGAAAAAAAGTGTACTTTAATGATCTTTTGCTTTAGGTGGAGATATGAATGGATACGAAGACTAGTATCCATGCATCACGTAAGCGTCTTGACTTTCTTCTAAAGGGTTAGGTGACGGATCCGAATGTAAATCAATTATTATTTGCTGACGATGGAGCCATCATAAGTTAAGATCCTATATCCTTGCAACGAGCTCTTAATGTATGGGGTGATGCTGCTCATTATTTTGTTTTTTTCCTAAGACTGAAAAGCGTAAATATCTCAGATCTACGCTCAAAAGCGGAAGATCTTTTGATGATAACATCAAACTTCACATAAGTATAGAAAATATGTCCATAAGCTGCAAAGAAAGCTTTACACGGCTATTGTTCATCCAGTGCGTATGCCTTCAGATTGACGGCAGCTCAAATGAAAATGTAGGAGTGACTAAAGGTGATCGAATAAGTACCAACTAATACGAATAAACCTTCAGATAAAGAATGTGATCTTCGAAAAATACATCATGTAGAAATAAGTTCAAAAGAAAGGCATCCGCAAAAAACTACTGGATCAAATAAATACAACGACGCCTGCACTTTGTTGGCAGACATGTGATAATACAAAACCGATGATTTCTAATGATATACAAGTTTCGAAAACTCAAAACACGTTAGCAGGCTTAACAAAGTTATCCAAATGACAAACGTTTTTTCATATCAGCTTCTTTCACATATTAATTATTTCTCTCCTTGTTTCTTCATATCAATCAAGCCGTTGGAAAAACACTTCGCAAACTTCATTTGTCACAACATGACCTTAGTTATACCAAATCTTAACTATGGCTGTGAGTTATATTTAAAATCCGATGCTAAAAGCAGGCGTAAGATCAACGTTGTTGATCAACTAAGATATAAATCAAACATGACATTACGATCATTGATCTGTCTGTCTGTATTTACATATAACGATCTGCAGCCTAAAAGTCATTATCATTACCTCCAAATTTGGTATGTGTGGTTCTTTTGAAGTTCTTTAGTGGGGTTTTTGAAATATTATTTTTATGACTAAAAGTAAAAATTTCAGTGCAGTAGATAAAGAATAAGCTGATTTTCTCACTTAAAACCGACGCGACGGAGGAACTAGGAGTTTTTAAAAAAAATTGCTACCCAGTTGAGATTCGAGCTGGGTTAACAACTAAAAAATATTAAAAACTCCAAAAACATCTTCGGTTTCAACGCTCATCGCTAATGACAAACCTTTTGTCTGCTCGCAGCCCATTTCGCTGCCAGCTCTACGCTGTCTTACAGCAACGTTATCCCTCCTGTACCGCACTCGTACGTATCAAGAGTTTTCAAAGATCTCGATATACGAGATTTCTTCCACACTGGCAAAGCCACTGCGTTAGCTTTTCCATTGCTCCTACTCTTCTGGAATCTTTCCTATAAAGATGGAAAAAGCATTTGTCCAGCATGTCCCCCTCTTTCTACCGACCCATAGCACTAACATCTCTTCTTTCTAAGGTCATGGAAACGCTGATTAGCCGTCAGCTTAAGGAATATCTCAAACATCGAAAGCTTCTCCGTGACCGTCAGTATGGCTTCCGCAGCAAGCGTTCTATTGGTGATCTTATGGCATATCTTACCGAACAGTGCAACAAATCTTTACATCGCTTTGGTGAAAGTAAGATTATTGCTCTTGATATTTCCAAGGCATTTGATAGAGTTTTGCATGAAGCTCTCTTATTGAAAATGCCTGCTTTTGGGATCGATGATACTCTTGTTCGTTGGATTAGAAGCTATCTTCTGCACCGTTCAATACAAGTTGTATTTGACGGCTTCAAATCTTATTCCGACAAAATATATGCTGGTGTGCCCCAGGGCTGTTCTATCTCCGACTCTTTTTCTCATTTTTATAAATGATCTCCTGTCGGTTACTTCTAATCCACTTAACCGTTTTGCTGACGACTCTACCCTCAGATTTTCATATTCGTTCGATGATTCACGTCCTTCGCCTTTGGACGTACAATTGCAACGGTACGGTATGTCAAGCTCATTAAACTCCGATTTATACAGCATTGTCAAATGGGGTAATAGGAATTGTGAACTCAAATGCTGTCTTCAGTCGTTAAAGCTAAACATACCCCTAATGGCATTTTCCATGAATGGCACTTACGCTAAAAACGCTGCTAAGAGCTTAGGTTTTCTGTATCGATGCAAGAAGTTTTTTTCCCCTTCTGATCTGGTTACCATTTACAAAGCGTTTATACGCCCAAAACTCGATTATAATTGCCACCTCAGGTGCTTCGCAAACATAGCTGCACCTGCTTGATAAAATACAAAATCGGGGGCTTAGATTATAAGATAGGAAATAGAACTGCCGCTGAAACAATTGCCCCTCTCGAACACCGACGCAATGTTTCATGCTCATCAGTTCACCCTTGGCCCAATTTCGGACGTACCGTGATATATAGGCATTCTTATAGGGATTGTTTATCGACACTTTCTGCCCTTCCCCTCCCTATTTTCCTAATGCTCGCGCAGTGTACTTACATACATTGAAAGGGAAACAAATAGTCTCTTGTGCGCGCGTTAGTTATAAAAATAAATCTTATCTAGAGAGTTATATAACATATATTTTTCAATATAGCGAAAACTGCATTTTGCTTTCCCGATACGCCTGCTAATATCTTGTTCGGTTCCGCCTTTGGAAGAGATGATGCTCCTAGCTTGGCTTATTTTGCAGGTATTGATTTTCAATCCCACGATTTCAGCTTCTCTCTTCACCCTTTTTGTCATTTGAAGGGGATCCATAATCCTATGAGCGAGTAAGCATACGTCGTTTATATAATCAAGATGTTTCCCGTCAACAAAAACTGTTTTGGCGAGAATTTGCAGCCCTATCTGACTCCATTTTGGACTTCAAACTCACCCGAAAACCTAACTACGCACTTTGTTAAATATCCTTTTTTCGGGAGCTTGACGATCATTCCCTTTTACCATCCGTCGGAAACCTTCGGAGACCTAGGCCGTCTTTGAATGAAGCCGCTTGTAAAAGCTCTGCTAGACTGCCGTCAAGTCCTACCGCTTTGTTGGTCTTTAGTGTATGGATTGTGGAATTAACCTCATCACAATCACAACAAGGGGTTTCGGTGTGAATTCAACATACAAATTTACTCTCTTCCTCATAGTAAACATAATTGTTTTTCAACTTCGTATATTTTTTCTCATCATATTTGCTAGTCCTTGATGCACTAATTTCAGCTTTATTCCTACTCAGGGAATCAACCAGTTATTCGGCAGCATGTTGTCGGGTTGAATTCTACTATGTCCACGTGCAGCTGCTGTAGTGGCTCCCTTGGCAGAGTAAAATAATATATAATAGTTTGCAGAACACATGTTTTTTTTATGTGATTGCCCCAAGTATATAAATATGTTCTTTTTTTTGCTAAGCAATGGGAAGACGGATTTGCTCCACAAGTTTTAATTTGAAATTTGAATGAATGAAGGTAAATACACGTGACATTACTGGAAGGAAATGGAAGCCTTATTAATGTTACCAGATTTAGCCAACTCTTTCCCGTTTATGAATATATGTATATATTGTTAAAATTTAGTACGTCGCATTTCTAAGCCAAACCTCTTAATTTTGTATCCAGTCTGTGGGAAGACACATGACTCGTGATGAATTATGACAACGAAGGATAAGAACTTAAAACAGCGAAACTAGTGCGGCGTGTTATGTAGACAAACCTTTATTGAAAAAAAGAATACATATCTATACTACTGTCCTTTCGTTATTCTTAGGAAACCTATCCGTCATCCCCTCCAGTGTGGTTTGCCGAGAGCGAAGAGACCAGTGTCACAAATGCTGTTCAAATTCTCAGCAATACAAACGGTCGCGACAACCACGTCATAAATCAGGTAAATTGTTATGATTTTTAAATATTATTTTAAAAATAAATTATTTTTCAGGTTGGAATCCTACTGCGAGAATTATGCCGCCTTCACAATGTCCCGCTACCGCCAGACTTAGATAATCTAACAATACCGTTTCAATTGCCACCACCCAGTGTATCACCTTTACATCAAATGCAACAGCATCAAATCGAAGACATTGACTCTGATCCAGACGAAATAGAGGATCCCGTAGGCGACAGCGAACAAGAAAGCGAAGGCGATGAAGATCTTCCTCTAGAAATGGACGATGGACGAAATATAAATAAGGTTTGACTTTTTGAAACCACTCTCAGGATTGTTTGTAACATGTGCTTCCATTTAAAAATAGAAGGATGAAATGGAAGTAGAACACTTAGCCACTTTAGAAAGACTGCGACAAAGTCAAAGACAAGACTACTTAAAAGTAAATAAAAGGAACTTGTTATTTTTTTTTTTGTAAAACAGAAACAAAACATTTCTTTTAATAGGGATCGGTTTCTGGTTCTGTGCAAGCAACCGATCGTCTCATGAAAGAACTACGTGATATCTACCGTTCGGATTCCTTCAAAAGTAACATGTACTCAATAGAGTTGGTTAATGACTCTATATACGAATGGAATATCCGTTTAAAATCTGTTGATCCGGATAGTCCGTTACACAACGACTTGGTTATGCTTAAGGAAAAAGAAGGAAAAGACAGCATTCTGCTGAATATAATATTCAAAGAAACATACCCGTTTGAACCACCTTTCGTTCGTGTTGTGCATCCAATTATCTCAGGTAAATTTTGTTTTTCGATTTAATAATTCTCAATTGAAATGTATGTTTTTGAGGCGGGTATGTTCTGGTTGGTGGAGCAATATGCATGGAGTTGCTTACAAAACAAGGCTGGAGCTCTGCGTACACGGTAGAGGCTGTCATAATGCAAATATCAGCGACTCTAGTCAAGGGAAAAGCCCGCATTCAGTTTGGAGCGACAAAGGTAAAAGTATAATCTTAATTGTTTGTGTATATTTTGATGACCAACATTAATTTATATTGTAGGCTTTGTCACAGGGACAGTATAGTCTAGCGCGTGCGCAACAGAGTTTTAAGTCCTTGGTACAAATACATGAGAAGAATGGTATGTTTTCCCTTACTTTAAATATTTTTATTTTTAAAGGTGGGTAGATTTTGTGGCTCATGCCTTAGCAATAAGAATATCGAAGGGTTGTTCCGTCTTAATACCATAACTGACGAGAGGTCTTTATCATGTAAGGTTGGGTAATCCGTAAAAAAATGTGCTTGAATGAATTGCACTGCCAACTATCCTTGACATTTGAAAACAGTCATGGCAAAACTGCTATCTTTTAAATTTTGATAATAGGAACACGTGCAATTAAGCATTACCATTATCTCTTTTCACTTTCCCAGTTATAATTGTCGATTTTACAATTTCTTGTGGATTATTTGTAAGCAAATACCATTGCACAATCTGAGGGCATCGAGGTCACACATTAAAATGATTGCCACACCGATTCTTAATCGCTGCTTGTGAAGTCTATTAAGTGTAATGTATAAGAAGTTATTTCTGAGGGAGAGTGGGACAGAAGGTCGCACCTTCTTAACATTGGTTTTGAATGCTTTCAAATTGAAATGGCAATAGAAACCTAGCCGGGTAAACTATTCCAAATAAGTGTTGTTCGGCTAAAAAAAATCTCTATATTTCACGGTTCGTCCGAAATCGGGCTCAAGCGTGAACTGATGACCTTTCCTTGCGAGACGAGTGTTATAGGTGAAGTGTTTAAAGGAGGAATGCAGCCGGCTACCTTTTTATAATAGAAACAACAAAGTAAGAAAAGACAAAAAACTTTGCTTTGGTGTCGGAGAGGGGCAAAAGTTTTAGAGACAGTTTTATTTTCATTAATTTTAACGCTCTGTTTGTATTCTTTGTGCCTCGTGGCTTAGTGGTTAGTGTGTCGGAAGGCTAAGCAAAGGGTCGGGGCTCGATTTCCCGTTAGAGTCGCCTTTTTCGGGATATTGCCTCTTCCGAGAAACTACCAAAACTTCCAAGAGTAAAATTTGTCTCAAAAAAGTGCATCTCATGCAGTCGTTCGGAATCGGCGGTAGATTGTAGGTCCCTTTCATTGCAGATTCACAACACACACACACAGGAATGGTTGAGGGTATAAGTCACTATGCCTTGGCTCCTAAAGAAGCTGTATGTTGTAGTATTCTTTCGAGCTTAGCTTCTGCTAAGACTGTTGATTTCCATGTTGCTCTTGGTCTTCCAATCCGCCGTGAACCCTGAAGATTCCATTCAAAAGACTACTTCGCAAAATCATCGTTTGGTTTCCTCAGTGTGTGAGCAATCCATTGCCATTTGCGTTTTCTTATGTCGCCGTCCAAACGTGTGCCACAATTCCTGGTTAGAAATAGTTTGTTACCAGCGATTCTTAAGGATATGGCGTAGACAGCGATTCACAAAAGCCTGCTATTTTCTCGAGATGGTAGCCGAGACCTTCCAGGTTTCGCAGCCATATAATAACACGGATTTAACATTGGATTCGAACAATCTTAACTTAACGCGTAAGGAGATTTGACTGGTTTTCCAAATTTGAGATAGAGAACCAAAGGCAACGCGGGTTTTATTTATTCTGCTTTTAACGTCCAGATCCGTACCACCGTATGCTGATATAATACTTCCGAGCTAATTAAACTAGTCGACCTCTTCAACAGGTGTTTCATGCAGAATAATACGTTGTGTGGGGGGCGGTCAGCATTATTTTTGTGTTTTTGCTATTTATTCTAAGACCGCACGATTCTCCTTTCACCCGTAGAGTTTGACACATTAAGTTCACCCCACTGATGTTATTTTGCATAAGACATATATCGTCTTAGACTAAGCCTTTCAAACGTTCTCCATTGAATTCCCTGCCTCTCCGTTGTACCCACACTGGCTGTCAGAACATCATCTATCGCCAGCAGAAAAAGAATTAGTGATAGAACATCCCTTTGTCTCACACCCTGACGCACTTCGAAAGAGTCAGATAGCTGAAGAATGATCCTTCATAAAATGGTTACCTCTTGGGGACTCGTTTCCATTTTATGTCATATTTCATGTATTAGCATATACCCTTTCACCATGGTGTTTTCCGAGATACGATAAATAACATACATAAGCTCAGATACGGCAGGCACACCCGCCCATTGCATGGTCAAACACAAAACCGATTGAGGCCGCCCACTATGGGAAAACAGACGCCTTTTGTAGCCGCCCGCTCTGGATTACAGTCGCTACTTGATGTACGTGCCCCAACCAGCATAGCTGGGTTGGCTGCTCCCACAGCCGCTCCCCTTGTGCGTTACCGTTACCCACTCTACCACGAGGAGGTGCACATAGAGATTTTGCTTTCATTGAGCCTAGGACCACCGAGAGTAAAGTCTAAAACTTTTAATCTACTAAATTGTTCTGTCAATACCCTATTTTTTTGATGTGAAAGCTAAAGGGCACCGTATGATTAGCTCTTAAAATGTGTGGATTTTAATTCTTCTAAAACTGAATGCTGTATTTTTTCGTTAAAGCATTAATCCAACTGTAACAAATTTACAAAAAAATTCTTAAATTGCAAGTAAATCCTAGTTTTGGAGCAGAGCATAATCCATTAGGCTTTTACAGACAGCTTAATGTTTATATGGCTATCAGCGATGTTAGTTGATAGCCCCTTCAACTTTTGTTCCTCTAAGCTCTATCTCATCATCGTCGTCGCAACAGGCGGGATCCGTTCCGGACTACCTTCAACAAGTTCTTCCATTCATCACGACCTCGCTCTCTATTTCTTTATATTTCACAGACAATATTTTTCTCCTAGGCTGCCTTTTGTTTGTCTGTGAAGTCTTTTCTCTATTCTTCTGAGATCTTTATATTCATCTTCGCGTGCCCGCGTTCTATGATACTGCTGTATTGCTCAGTATGCAGCATTCTTATGTACAAACTCTAGTTTGCATTCATCATCAAACCAGTCGCTCCGATCTCTGCGACTACTACCTATGATTGTATCAGCAGTACTAATGACTTTGTTCTTAAAGCGTGACCATTTTCCTCTACGGCCGGCACTCTGTCCCCACAAATTACTCTTCCCTTATCGAGCTCTCCGAGGGCGAGCCTTAGCGCGCGACTGTATGTTTTGCTTTTGTTTTCATAGCGTTGGGCAGCCGTGTTGATTTGAGCCTGAGCGGCAAATGCAATACTTCTTCGCAGAGCAATCAGCCCTCGGAATACCATACCAACAAAATAGTGGTCCGAGTCAATGTTGGTACCTAGATACGTTCGTATCGTCATCAGCCTAGAGTAGTGGCGACAATCTATTAACACGTGTACAATTTGGTAACGAGTGACTCGATCAGGTGATACGCAGCTGACTTTGTAGATAACCTTACGCGGAGACTTGTACTCGCAACGACCAACTTCATTGATTCTGCCATTTCTATGACTCGTACTGCTATTTCTATGACTCGTAGTCCATTGTCATTAGTGTTCTTATGTAAACTATGGATCATATGTACTGCCTGAATATGTGGCCAAGACATCAGCTAAGCTGATGTGCAACTCGAGCGGTGTAGAGGGTTCGTATGTTCCATGAGAAAATTCTTAAATCGTTTAGTCGAGTAATCAGATCATATCCGAGGCTTGTTTTCAGGTTCTGAGTAGCCCCTCGCCAACCATTGGGGACCAGCGCAATTTTATATAATTTGTGTATAAAGGAAAAGGTATATACAATTCATTGCCCGGGACCACCACGAGGAGGTAAAGTAAGAACTTCGGTGTGACGACGCAGAAAAAAAAATTGTTGCGATAAAATTAAAATTTCCCCTCTGATGCTGCAGAATCAAAATACAATACAAAAAGTAATTGTTGAGCGTATAAGACATAGGACTTGACTTCTCAGGAGGATATCGCCTCTAATATTTGAACATATAATCCACAAAAAAAAAACATTCAACAACTTAACCACACCTCTAAGATTGCTGGGGCTTACCTTAAAGTTATGGAATCGAAATTTTCTAGATAGGTAACCTATTTCCATACGCAAAATCACTCATTCTTTGTAACATGTGGTTTTTATGTATATCAGATAATACAACATTTAAAATATTTTTTAATGAGTTTTAAACAAGATATATTTAAAAAAAATTTTTATTCCACAGGTTGGTTTACACCTCCAAAGGAAGATGGTTAAAACGTTTTACCCGCATATACAATACATTATATATAATAATAATTATTATTTTCATATCCATTTCCGTTACGCTTTTCGTTTACCGTTAATTTGTACCACAAAATAACAAATTGTATATCTTAACAAAACTCGTTTTTCTGTTAAAATGTCTACTTAAGAATGGAACATTAAACAACGCATGTATTGAAATAACAACAACAAAAAATTAGAAAAAAAATAATTTTAAAAATATGAATATTACCTATAAATATATTATAAACTATAAAACTAAACGGTAAGGTTTATTATTCATAAAAACGAAATCACGAAAAATAATTCATAAAAAAATAAATCATCATCTAACGATATATTTAAAATAAACAATCAAACCTTAAAGGGATAGTTATTTTGTATGTTTTGAAGAAAATTAGTAAGTTTCATTAAATGGATGAAAATATTAGAATTTTTTAAGTTTTAAAACAAGGAAACAATTGCGCTGGCAAGCCTTCAAGGAAATTTCTTATTAAAATCTAAAATATGCTCTCAGTTGCACCATTAAACTCACCGAATACGTAGGCACTATTTGAATGTTATAATTTGTTGAAACAAGGGGAGATTAATAGCGAGTTTCATTAAAATTTCAAAGATTTGATCTGAAAATCAAGATTTGCTCTTTTCAATGAAACTTGTTTCATCATTTAATCCTAGTATTGGTCATTCACTGACGAGCATACACATTATTTGATATCACACACAAAAATACCAGGCATGTACAGTATATATATTTAAAATGCCATATTTGTATTTTCTCACTTCAAAAACACCTTTATTTGTTATTTTGTATATTTAATGGATATTTTTTAATTTTTTGACTAAGCACGGGCTGGCACAAGTTCACAACAAACAACAAAAATAATAAAATATTTTGCATTTGACGTTTGACCGAAAGACTATTTACATGTATGTGTGTATTCAGATCAAATCTGCCAACCCATCAGAGATCAAATCTTCCGTGTTGAGATTTGATCTAGATTTGCTCTTTTTCTTGCAATGAAACTCTCGAAATTGAAAAAGATCAAATCTTTTGACAGAAAGAGCAAATCTTTTCTTGAATGAAACTCGCTATAAGACTTCCAATTTATTTGAAAGAACCATCGCAATCCTCGAAAGTTTTACAAGTGAGTACTTCGAAATCCAATGAAAACTTTTACAAGCTTACAAAAGCCGTTGACGCTTGGCCGTAAAACATTTTTAAATGGAGAACACAATAAATGTAAACAATAACAATATATACCAACAGGAAACAAGACAAAAAAATAATGCAATACAATACATAAATAACGAGCCTAATATGAATCTGCCATCCAGTTTCATACCCCAAGGTTTGGTCGTCCTAGTTTTTTACCATAAAAGAACTGCAAGACTCCGAGCTGGTTCCTCTTCGCTTATACTAGCTAGGTGCACCTTAGTTTTTATGGTAAGGTTTCTGGATTTAAAGTGTCCCGACAGACTATATTTTGTTCTGTTGGATTTTATCAGCCGCCAGCGTAATTCTTCTTCCATGTTATTATCTGCTCCTAATTTTGACCCAAGGTAGCAAAAATATTGAACTACTTGAAATTCACGTTTTACTTCCCCGATTGTTGGACCATCACTTCTCGCCACCATGCATTTGGTTTTCCATTAATTAATATGCGGCCCAAAGTTTTGTGCATGAAAAACTGCATTTTAGTATTGCTTCCCTGTGAAACAAACTATATCATGTTCTTTTTTTAGATATCGATATGCAGATTAATGAAAAGCCAGCTGAGCCCAACGTCATAACCACAACCTTAACAGCAATCAGTGCTTTATTTGTTGGTGTTGACCAAAAAGCCAAAAGCGAAGCAATACATCAATCAATGACAACTAGTTCCAAAAACAAGCTTCATTGAACGAATGGCAAAGAATTACATTCACTTCTACTATCACTTTTAAAATCATCATGTATCACTACATTCAACCAAAAACTGCAAAACCCTTAATCAATCGTATAGTGAAATGTCCAAATATCATGCCCAACAGCATTCATGAAAAAACAAGATTTCTTCGATGCTATATATGCATGGACATGGTTTACGTCTAGTGGAGGTGGCCTGTAATGGTTAAATGAAAAGCGGATCAATAAGACAACAAAAAATAAATTAAATCTGCCATTTAAAGCGATTAGAAGCGCTTTTAGGAATTATTATGATAAGTACAGAGATAATTTATAAAACAATTTTTGTATATTTGCTGCGAGTAATGGAGCACAAATTTAAACAAACGCCAGATCGTCGTCTTTGCCAAATACCTACGACCAAAAAATATTTAAATTTAGTTTCAAACACTTCATTATTCATAACAATTAGAAAATTACAACTTACAAGTCTTTTTTTATCTGTACCTACATTTTTGCATCCATCACTCTCTCTCACTGCTCTCGAACACTTTTTAAACATGAATGATTTCTCACAGAAGTTCAGGAATAGGTATGTTTCATTCGAGTGTCATTTGACGTTCGACATTCGAGTTGGGGAATACCGATAATTAGTGATTCGTGTTCGAGAATACCAATTTGTTGATCTCACATGAAAACTTACTCTACTCGTATTCAGGAATAGGGCCCCTGAAGTCTACAGGCCACGTTTCGTAATAACCTGTTTTATAAATATATTTTTACTTTTGCCCAACAGAAGTCTCATTGAAAATGCCAACACGTTTCTATTTTAACCTACGAGTGTTATTATCTCGACTGGAAGCACAACTCTCCCACTTAACAGCTTCAAGGGTCCACCTGTGGCCTTTACCAGTTTGACCTTAGAAAACGTCGGCAGTCCTCCCGGTTTTCGATTTTTCATGTCTGAGGCCAACTAAATGCAGGTGACGTTGCATTTGCTTGGATATCTTCTTTCTACATGGCAGTAGCAGTACCACCTATCGCCATCGCTATTGATCAAAGATCAACAATATTTAAGCTTTTTGCCCTTGAAAATATTATTCCATTTAAATAATTGTTCAGAATAATAAGCCTGCCATGATCGAAAAATCTGTACTGTACTGTACTCCCTGTACAGTATCAATTTCCTCCCACCATCCATAATCATGTGCTGTGTGTAGGATCGGCATATATAAATTCTCCATTGTCAGCAAAGAATCAGCCCTATCACAGATTCCATCGGAACAAATCTCCGAATGGATTGTTATGCTACGAATCACCCAAAAATTGTGTTCACAAAACCCGAATGGAATCGAAAAAATGAATCGCTCTCATTCTCAATTTCAAAATCAGTTGGTATGGTCCAATCACCTTCAATAAATGCTGTGTTGAGATAGGTACCAAAATTTACGAATTTAGTAGTAGATTTTTCACTACGAATATTTGATAATTTTTCGGGAATCGTAGACCATTTTTGATTACGATGGAATCTGGGATAGGACTGAATAATAGCATTGTATAAACATTCTCTATAGGCAGTGTATATACAAAGATAATAGATTAATTCTCGAGTCCGTCACCTTGCCTACGAGCAGAAAGTCAAATACTGTAATAAAGAGCAAAGGATTCAGACGCTTCCTTAATACACACCTACTTTCCAAAGTCTCTCTCTTGCTTTTCTTTGTTTTCTCCACTTGGATCAAAACTTTAACTATAGATCGAATAATGACATTTGTTCGGCTATGGTATAAAAATAAAAACAATCATAGCAGACTATATCAAACAACAATACACGCTTTCTTTCCCATTTAAATACTTTTTTATTTAAAATTTAAAAATAACTTAAGAAAATGCCTAGGTTTACACAAAATGTACAAAAACTAACTTAAAATGCTTTGTCGGAACTACTTTGCTGCCAGAAACTTTAGTGGATTCTTATCAAAATTTTCTTGAGTACCAAAATATAGTTCAAACGGAATGGACATAATTTCAAGAGGATGATAAAAAACCTAATTAAATCGTTTTGCTTTCATTTTATGTAATTAAATTCTAAATTAATGCTATTGCACCTTTTACAGCTCGCTGTGCAAATTATTCTCTTCGTCGATCTTACTAGGCTGTGGTGGTTGTTCATCAGTGGAAAGTGTTTCATTCTTTTCTTCGTCAGACTTAGGCTCATCTTCTTTCAATTCTTGAGCTTCTTCAGCATCTTCATTTTCTTCTGATTGTTCCTTTGCATTCTCCTTTGCACTCTTTGTGGGTTTAACTTTTGGCTTCCAAATTTTAATTTTGTTCACTAAATACTGTACTTCGCGATCGAGTAGACCCATCTTATCGGTGATGTCTTTCACCGTCAGACGGAGTTCTTGGTTGCGCTTGAGTTTTTTTTGGGCTGCTACCTCTTTATCGCGCCAAATAGAAGTCTCTTCTATAATCTTATCCAATGTGACAATTTCTACTTCAGTAAAGACGTCTCTATCAGGATTTGCGTCTTTTGTCAAATTCTTTGCTTTTTCTAAAAATCCTTTAGCACCATCAATTAGACCGGTCAAAGCCTTAACAGCTTCTGGTCGTTCTTCATGTTCCCAGTGACGTCCAAGCACTATATTTGTAAGTTTCTTTAAATCATTCAGCTTATTTTCATAAGTGTTGGCATCAGCGTCTGCACCATCTTCATATAACCATTCACCAATTGCAGAGCATTCATTAAGTATCTTTTCTTTCTCCTCTTCTGTAGCACAGTCAGCATATTCAACTCTGCTTAATTTTTCTTGAGTCTCGATTACGTGTGATTCGAGTGCATTGAAAGCCGATTCCAAGCGTACACGTTCATTTTCAGCATTATTGATAGCTGTCAGCTTTTTCAACGAACTTTCAAAACCCTCACCTTCGAGAGGTTTGGTATATTGAAGAGTGAGCTCATATTCAATTGGCTCCTTAATAGTTACAATCTTAACAGTGTTGTTCTTCGGAACTAGGAAAAAAATGTATTTATTGTTATAATTATTTTTACAAATAACCATGATTTAACTCACCTTTTTCCTCAGTCTTATTATCTTCTTTTTTAGGGAGACTCTCCTTGGGTATCTTTTCCTCTTTAGGGGTTTCCGACGAGTTCTCACCTTCGGTTTGTTCAGATTTTAAATTTTCTTCGTTGCCTTCAGGAGCATCTTTCTTATCCTCGTCATTGTTTGAAAAGAGTTTGCTTATTGTGCTTCCCAACTTTGCTAAAGTTCCTTCCGCATCTGCATCGTCCTTGTCCGACTTTTGTTTCTCATAGACAAATTCTACCCCTGTTGAGCTGAATAGACCAGAGTCATCTAACACGAAGTAAGATTTAATGCCCTTTGACTCGATAATCTCATTTGAATTCTTCTCCAGAGTTTCCTTGACATTTGACAACTTAACGTTTGTTAGGTTCAGTGGTCCGATGTATGAGACCTCTTCAGCATTCAAGTGACTTAAGTCACCATATTGGACAAAGAACTCAAAGTCACTATTGTGCTTATTGAAAGTTATCACTTTTTTCTGCGGATAAGTACTCATTGGTCCGAAAAGAACCCTTTTTACTTGACGAACGGTAGCTCCATCACCCGGATCACGCTCAAAAGAAACATGAATGGGAAGGACAACAGCGTCTTTCAACAAAAACTTCTTTACTTTAAAGCCAGTAGCTAGATCGGCTGCTTTGTATACAGCTCCCATTGTTGCTGCCTCATCAGCGTTCAAACTCTTGCCCAAGTCCTGTTTTATGTAATCCTTTAGAATTTCCTGTACCTTTGGAACCCGTGTTCCACCGCCAAACAGAATAACTTGCTTTATCATATCCAAAGACAAATGAGATGACTTTATTGCCTGTTCCAGTGGTTTGACAATACGTGGAAAGATATCAGCACAAAGTTCTTCGAAAACTTCTCTCGTTACTTGCAGTTTAAAGTCATGATCTTCAATTAAATTTTCAATTTGTGCATAATGATCCATGTTCGCACTGAGGACGTTCTTCAATCGTCCGGCTTCTTTAAACAATTTAGCCATGGCGCGATTGTTCTTTGTGACATCAGTTTTGGTCTTTTTCAAATTATTAAACTCTTTAGCAAGATAGTCACGCAATCTTAGCTGGGCATCTAATCCTCCCAGAGTACGATCAAAGCCAACTCCTAGAATTTGTACCACAGGATTGGTCTCTTTAGTTTGTTTGTCTTTGACCAACTGATAGCTTACAACAGCTGCAGATGTTTTTTGTGCTCCCATGTCGTAGAATAAATAATATTGAGCTGTTTCGTTTATTTCTGCCCGGTTGAATACTCCATAGTTTAGGGCAACTGCAGTATAGTCATTGATCAGTTGAAGTACTTTTAAGTTGGCCAACTGTGCCGCTGCCAGCAAAGATTTGCGTTCTGCTTGGCCAAAGAATCCTGGAACTATAAGGACACATTCAGTTATTGGCTGGTTGGTGGAGTCTTGTGCAAATTCCTTTGCTTTGACAAGTATTTGAGCTACCAATTCCTCAACAGAGAAGTATTCGTCACCCTTTTTGAATACAACCGTGTTACGTTGTTCATCGCCAACAATGTCATAGTAGGGGAAACGTTTTCTACCGAAGATATAAGAAAACATTTACATAATATAAATAATTATACAAAAACGGTGTTTTTCTAAATGAATTGATAGAAGCCATTTTAAGGTTAGGCACGGATGAAGTGGAATAATAAATAATAGGTAGTGATAAAGAGATAAATAAAAAGTGGATAATTTGCTTGGCCAAAATTCTCCTGATGAAGACGAATATTACTAAGTGATGCGAGTAAACAATATGTTAATGTAGTCAAAGTTACCTTTTTTACAATGTACAAGATTAAGAGATTATGTAATGGACCCCAAATGGCAACGTCTCCAATCCATGTAGAGTAAAAATCATTATGCCTTGAAAACAAAGTTTGTTGTAGTAGTAGTGCTGTTGATACCATCTTAGGCAGTAGTCGCAGAGATCGGAGCCACTGTTTTGATGATGAATGCAAACTAGCGTCTGAACGCAAGAATGAAGCCTACCAAGCAGTGCAGCAGAATATAAAGTGCTCAGAAGAATAGAGTAGACTTCACAAAAACAAAAAGTACTATGGGAACAAAACATTCTGTGAAATAGAATAAAATAAAGAGCGAGGTCCGCACCAGGCGCGCTGCACAAACCTTAAGGACGGATAAGTAAATCCGTACTTTAATGAGTCACGGAAGAAATCAATGGCGACTCCAACATTTCAAGAGGAACCTCTTATGCTGCAGCCACCAAGCATTGAGGAGTCACAAAAGGCGATTAATCGGTTCAGAAATAACAAGGCCTCGAAAGCCGATTGCACACCTGTCGAGCTGATCAAACATGGAGGGCCAACAGTAAATCAAGCAATTTATGAAGTCATAGTATGTGTATGGGAACACGAAGAAATGCAAGAAGACTGGCGAAAAGGCATCATATGTTCCATATACATAAGAAGGGAGATCACAAAGTGTAGTACTTATAGGGGTATAACATTCTTGAGTACATGCTATAAGATATTCTCTATCCGGCAAGAACAGATAGCCCCATACGCTAAAACCATAATCGGCAAATATCAATGTGGTTTCATACCAGGCAAATTAACAATGGATCAGATCTTTACCCTTAGGCAAAAAAGAGTAAACGAGCTCACTTACTTAGGGGGCGCTACAATTCGGGACGAACCTCGGCCTCAACCAACATGCCTCTCCAGCCAGATCGGTATTTGGCTAGCTGCCTCCAGTTTCGCACTCCAAGTTGGTTGAGGTCGTCCTCCACTTGAGCGCGCCACCTAAGGCGAGATCTTCCTTGACTGCGTCTAACCTCTGGGATGGAATCGAAGATCCTGCGAGACGGAGCATTGTTGTCCATTCGCTCTACATGACGTAGCCACCATAAACGTGATATGCGTATTTTTTTAACCAGGTCAATGTCGCTGTACAACTCGTATAGTTATAGTATAGCCAAAAATCTTTCGAAGAATCTTACCCTCGAAACGACTAAGGATATCTTCATCCGCTTTAGATAGAGTCCATGCCTCCGTGCCAGAAAGCAAGACTGGGATGATTAAGGGCTTATACAGTCTCCTTTGTCTTTCGAGAGAGGGCTTTGCTACTCAATTGCCTTCCTAGCCATAGAAACAGCGATTGGCAATGGTAATTCTTCGCCTTATTTCTGACGAGATGTTAAAGCGGATCCGAGGTAAACAAAGTCCCTATCTATCTCAAAGTTGTACCTGTCTATTGTGATGTTTTGTCCAATCCGCCGTTGTTATGTGTTCCTTTTTGTGGACAGCAGGTTTTCGTTTTGGCCTCATTGACTCCTAGTCCCATCTTAGCCGCGAGCTTATGTCGGCCATTTTTAATGCCAACAAAAGCTCATGCCTCATTCTAAATAAATACATTTATTGGCGCGACAGCTCCTTAAGGAGCCAAGGCCTAGTGACTAATACTCTCAACCGTCCCTGTGTGTGTGTTGTTAATCTGCAAGAATGGAAGGGACCTACAGTTTACCGCCGAGTCCGTAGGGCTACATGAGATGCACTTTTTCGAGACAAATTTTACTCTTGGAGGTTTTGTCAGTTCCTCGCAAGAGGCAGTACCCCGGAAAAGAAGATGGCTATGAGCTGGATTCGAACCCAGGCTCATTCGCTTAGTAGTCCGACACACTAACCACTAAGCCACGGGGCACTACCCGTTTCCCCATTCACAAAGTCAAATAATCTCAAGCCCGTATGGTGGTCTCAAGGTTGTCTGCCCTGAGAAAAAATCAAGGAGGCTTTTTAAGAGAGCTAAATATAGTAATGGACCTTTAGACTGGGATCTCTACAGGTCTACTTGGAAGGAGGCCCTAACATAACAATGAACTCAATATATAGTAATGAACCTTTGACTGAAATCTCTACAGGTCTACTTGGAAGAAGGCCCTAACATAAGAATGAACTCAAACATAGGCAACCAAATATTCTGATGGAAATATTCAGAGGTTGTTTAAATACTACCTATATTCCAACCAGTTGGAGAAAAATCAATGTCATTTTCATTTCGAAAGCTGGCAAGCCCAGTCATACTGATCCAAAGGATTCAGAAGATTCAGGATATAGAAAGAATAATTGAAACCCATACCCCCTTAAAATTAAGGGACAATGCCCTCTCGCAGGCTCAACATGCCTACATGAAGGGCAGATTGAGACAGCTCTCCACGAGGTAGTGGGTACTATCGAAAAATCAATCCAATTCAAAGAATTTACTTTAGGGGAATTTGTTGATATTGAAGGAATCGATAATAACGTAGAATACAGTGCGATTCGGCAAGCCCTATCCTCTGTCAATATTAATCCTATATCTGATTGGATAGACCGTATGCTCGAAAAAAGAATTGTAAATTCAGAATTAAGTGGTAAAGAACTTACGGTCAGACTTTTTAAAGGAACACCATAGGGTGGGGTTTTATCTCCACTGCTTTGGTCACTGATCGTCAATAGGATTCTAGTCAAACTGAATCTTACTGGAGTCAAAGTAGGGGCTTATGCGAACGACATTGTGTTAATGGCATCAGGTAAATTTATTCCCACCGTGTGCGCAAGATGCCCTTGATAATCCGCTCAAGACCGAACTACTTTTGTTTACAAGAAAACAAAACGCCCAAAATAAAGCTGCTCCCACTTTAAAGCGGACGCCGCTTCGTATATCTGGTACAAACAAATATCTTGGGTTAGTACTAGAACGTTAACTAGACTGGAAAGAAAACATCAAAGAAAGAGAAAGGAAAGCCCCAATAGCTTTCTATACTTGCAGTAGAATTTTTGATAGGAGATGGAGTCCTAGCCCAGAAACTATTCATTCGATGTACGTACACTGCCATCATCAGACCAATTCTGACATACTGATACGCATGTTTGGTTTGGTGGCCTGCCCTTGACAAGGCAATCAATCTTAGTTGTGTTCGTCCACTTTTTTGGTTGTTTTAGGAAAACTGTCAAACTTTGAAGAGTGGGGATGAAATCTCTCAGAAAATAATAAATTCGCTCAAAAGTAAAAGAACGCTTTGTGGAGGAAAATAGGGAAACTTTTTAAACGTCAAACAAATTAAAATTTAACTAAACGAAATGGATCAAATAAGTGCAGATGAAATAAAAGTTGTGATGGAAACCATTTTATTAGGCCAATGTAAGGTCATTTTATTATTTACTTTGGATTTAACTTTACAATTTTTTTTTTAATTTAAAATTCTTCAAATACGAATCCTTTACAAAACGTCAAATTTCAAATGTACTTTTGAGTTTGACAGAATTCACATTTTCTCCCCCAAGAAATTTGTTGGTTTAAAATAGGGAATTGAGGGGAAATGTATTTCTCTCGCAACATGTCTCTTCTACTGAAAACTCTCGAAAATGTAAGTAAACAAACAACATTTTTGTAAAATTGTGCAAAATAGTCTCTTAAATCTATGACAAAAATTCAAAGACTAGCGTGCATTGGTACTACCAGTGCGTTAAAAATTACTCCAACCGCAGCCCTAGAAACATTCCCCTCATTAGACTTTTTAATATATGAGCTGGCGGCTTCTTAAGATTAAGGCATTCAAACAACTGAAATAAGGGCCTGTATAGAAAACTATATAAACACTGATAGCCAAACCGACTATACTGTACCGCACTTGGATATTAAAAAGATGGCACTAGCAGACTGAGACTGAGAATGCTGGAAAGAAAACCGGGTCATAAATAAAAATCAAATCTCGGTCTATACAGACGGTTCTAAAACGGAAGAGAGGTAGGGTCTGGTATCTTCTCGATAAACTAACCATTAAATAGATCTATAAAGTTGCCAAACTTAGGTAGTGTTTTTTCAGGCAGAAGTGTTCGCCGTAGGAGAAGCCGCAAAACAACTTATATTTTAACCTGAAGAACAAAAAACATTGATATTTTCATAGACAGTCAAGCGGCAATTAAGGTCATATCGGCAATCGTCTCCTAGTCTAAACTGATCGACAGATGTCGACAAGGGTCACAACTCAATGGGGGCCCACATGAGTGTAATGGGCCTTGCCACATCAGACTTATGCAGATGGTTTCAAGTTAGTGATGCAGAAGAGAGCTCATATCACTTCCTTTGTGAATGCCCCAGCCTAGTTCAGACCAGCAGAATATTTTTTTGACGATTTGGGACGTTTCAAAAAAACTACTTAAAACATTCTGAGCTTCATTAAAATATCAGGATGGTTTAAGGAGGCACCACATAACTAAATCTTCTCCTAATTCCTCACATATTCCTGCTATTCCTGGGGACCGCAATGGATCCTTGATATCCGGGTGAGATGATTTGACTATCGAATCACCAACCTAACCTAAACTTACCCTTAGGCAGGTGATGGAAAAAAGACTGGAATTTAATATTCCAACATTCCATCTTTGTATAGACTAAAGCCGCTTACAATAGCATAGCCAGGATAAAACAGACGACATCGACATCATCGGCAGAAGCCAACAAGCTGTACTTGACTCCTTTACCCAGATCGAGCAGGCGGCACAAAACCTGAGGACAGATGACCTGATCTCGTTTATTGCGTCAAAGATGATGAACGAAACCCTAAAACGTGAGTTTAAAAGTGATTCCTTTGCTCTTAATTACAATCCTTGACTTTCTGCTAGAAGATAAGGTGACCGACCCGAAAATGAATCAATCATTCATTTCTGACGATGGAGCTAATATTTATGGTCATACATCCTTGCAACGAGCACTTGATGTATGAATGGACGTTCTGTGAGGAATTGGATACCGTTTTCATACAGGCCTATTCTGGACACTTATTTGAATAGTGTTTCCCAAGTGCGAGAAATGTAAATATGTAGTTTGAATACAATAACGAAGAACCCTCTGATAAAAACCTCAAGCAGCGCCGAAGTTGTGGCGGCAATGCTCTACCATCTTCTGTGATCGAATTAAAGGAAGGCTTACACAAGGCTCACGAGTGCTAAATCAAGGTAGTTGAAATGAAGACGCTTCGCATGAGAGCAGAAGCAACAAAGTGTGATCTAATAAGAACCAGCAGATTCTGTGGAAGTCTCCACTTTAAAAATACTATATTGATGAAATTCGACATGACCAACTTAGCTAGTACTTAGATAACCTGAGAACTCAGTTCAAGGACAATAGCATACTACGTTCCGATGTAATCGCGAAACAAAGACTAGCGTAAGATCTTCTTAAATGCATTTAGTATCTAGTAAATCATCTAAGCAGCAAAAATTGGTGAAGAATTGTCTTTCTTTTACTGTCGAAATATTTGGGAATTTTGAATATTCAGCTTAACGAAAGATTCAAATTTGCTCATAGAATATTGGAACCTGAAACATGTCACGTGCAGGCTAACAATACAAACCTTAAGCCATGCAGTGTATGGGATGGGATTGACCGAAAAAAATGGATGAAAAACTGTGACATTCACTACAGTAACTGACCGACAGTTTCAATGCCACCAGCATTAAATATCGAAGAACTAACACTGCAAAGAAACCGTCCGGAAAGCAGCAATGTATGTACTACAAAGCGTTGCTACAGAGAAAAGAGGAGCGCTCTATTCTGCGAAACATGACCATTTTTTGAAAATATTTTCTTTCGTTTTAAATTAAAATCGCTGTCGATGTACCTACTCGTTCAACGTTTTTTTCTTTCTTGCTACCATATAAAATGAGATTAATAAAAAACAAAAACCACCTTACCGGTATAAATCCACGATGGGATTATCAACTTGCTTGCCCAGCAAATCGAGCAAATAAGCGTATGCACTTGAAGGTTCTTTGACACCAACCGTCTGAGCATCTTCACCAAACGATCGAACACCATCACGGAAAGCCAAAACTGCTGGTGATTTCCTTTTTGATTCCTTATTAAGAGCGATTTCCATAGGAACACCCGGTGACACTACACCTACTTTCATCCATTCATTGCCCAAATCAACGGACATAACAGCAGCCGAATCAATATATTGAAGACAGCAGGCAATGCTCGTTAAGATGAGAAGGGCTCGAAAGCCGCAAGACGGGATTAGTTGCATCTTTACCATCTTTGTGAAGAAACAGCAAGAGTTCATTCACTTTTTCGATTTTTTAGGTTAGCTTAAAACAACGTTTACCTCTTTTTGGAAATTCGGCCAACTACCGGTTTTTCCTCCTTTGGTTTAAGCAACTCTTTAGTATGATTTGTAATTTATTATTTAAATTAAAACAAGATTAATTTTAGAAAAACTACTCAAAAAAGTTTTGGATTTCTAGAAACTCATTGACGTGACGTGTTCCTCCGACAAATTGAGAAGACAGCACTTAACAGTGCGCCGATGTGCTAAATATTAAAGTATACGTGTACGTTCAGGAAGCAGTGCTGTCGTTTTAGGAACAAATTAAATGGCGGAACTACGATCTAGATTGAACATAATTGAAGCGGAGCAGTACAAAAGAATTATTCGCGGGAAATCGACCAAAGACTAATATTCTCTCACTTTGACATTTACTTCACTTGGATTTTGTGTGTTCTTAAACATCAACCCCCAAAAACACAAAATAAAGTTGGTTGCATTTGCTCGCGAACAATTTGTTCGTTGATGTGTGGATAGTATGTGGAACGCGAATAGTTTGCCAGTTCGCAAAAAGCAAATTTAAATATATGCAGCCCTTGAAATTTTATTTTATGTATGTGAATAGGTGTAAGATACGTTTGAGAAGCAGCCACACGTTTCCTACTCCCCAGAGGTGCAAACGAATTAGTAGTCCTATAGGAAATATACAGGGCCCGGTACACATATGTCGCTTATGGGATATTTTTTCAGTTTGTTGGCGAAGAGAGAATTATGCTACGTTTTCATTAGGCCAAATGAGCTAATTTCGTATCAAATTTCCAAATTTGATTCCAAATCATCTAATTTCCCATAAAAAATAACATTACGAAATTATATCATTTCCACCTAATTTCGATGAAACTAGGTTGCAATTTATGAAATGTGAAGTCAAACACGCCTTATTTGAAAACAATTGATTCACAATTGAAAAAGATTCTATAACAAACGTCAAAGAAGAAAAAAAAGTAAGAGGGCACGACTGGGTCGCACGTATTTGCTTTATGTGCCTAATCACAGTGGAAGGCTAGTTATTTGAAAGAAAACAATTAACATTTACATAACTAGACTGGCAGACAGAGATTTCTTGTCAGCAATTTTCTTGGGCTTCCCTATGATCGTTAGTTCATTTTTGATTTTATCTCAATTTTTTATTTTCAAGAATACTAAACTTGCCTTAAAGTGCCAATAAGAAAGTTTCAAACGAAATTAGCAAACTTAGATGAAAACACTTTTTCTGCAAATTTCGAAATGAGGTAATTTCGACTCTAATGAAAACGTAGTATAATGAAAACGTAGTATTAGGCGCAAACCAATAAAAAAAAGAAGCTGTCCACGATCTAAAAAAATAAGAGAAAAATACCATAGATGTCGCACACTTCTATGGATTGAACTTAAAAGTGTCAGTAATGTTTTACTGGTAAATGCGACTTTTTGAATTAAAAAAAAATTGTCGCAGGCTTCTATGTCAAAATTTTAAGTAGTTATTTTTCCCTGAAGTGGGTTCAAGAGAGCTAGCATCGCAATCTCAATTTTGGAGAATTTTTTTTTTAATTGTTGTAAGCTGACATTAGACTAGCATTCCATTTATAATACCACCATGCATAAAACATTTCGCATTTAAAGTTTGACAGAAAAGAATCTTTAGGGGTATTCATGCAATCGCGTAAAACCCTGATAAAGCGTAAGAACCTCGTGAATTTATCTTCTCGTAAATGAACTGTCAAAATTTGTATGGGAATTTATTTATGCGAACTTTAGAAATTTATCTCATGATTTTGCCGGATAAAGTGAAAAACATGAACCTCGTAAAAATGAGGAATGTCTTTTTTTGTTGTCTTTGTCTTTTGTGACAACTGAGGTGACAAAGATACACTTGTTAACAAAAGTCTACGTACATAATATTTGTGTATGTAACTTTTGTAATCCTTTTTTATTGCATCTATAGATGCTGACTAGTTTTTTTCTATTTTCTTAAGAAGTTTGTTTTTATATTCATATATAGCTATAATAAAGCGAAAAATAATGTTTTTCTTCGAATTTTATATTCTTTTAATAAGAACCAATAACTAAATAATAAGATCTACTAGTGAACGTATACTCTGACGTAAAATGACAGTTTCCACATTTACGCAATTTCTTTCTAAGGGGCGTTCATGCAAATGCTTGCGGAAGGATAGGATTTTCTATGGTGTATGAATTTATCTTGTTGCATGAATACCCCTTTTACATTTTTGCATTCAGATAAAATCTCTCAACTCTCACCCATATAAGATCAAATCTTTCGTGTTAGGATTTCATCTATATTTGCGCAATGAAACACGCAAAATTGTAAAATATCAAAACTTTTGACAGTCTGACATTGTAAATGTTTGAAATTTCACAAAAAATTTCAAACATTTTGTACTTCAGAGAATTTAAAATTTTCCCTTTAAAATCACCACTCTATTAACTTTTGTTCATGAAAAGCCTCGGTGTGTGTACAAACCATGTGCATTAAATTACAAATGTGTGCGTGAATGCTTGCTTTGCTATTGCTACTTGCTTTAGGTCATGGTGTATTTTATTTTACTTCATGAATCATGATTCTTATTCTTAAACGTTGTTTTGTTTTCTTCTCTTAAAATCGTGCATTAATAACTTGTGCCATGTTTATTATTTATAATATAAAACAAATAGTACTCGATGTTTAAAATGCAATAAAGTTCCTCAATATAGTGAATTCATTCAAGCGCTTACTGCAGTCAACAAACTTGTACCTCGTTATATTTCCAGACTGGGATTACAAACAAAAGAATGGTTCCATGGAGGAAATATTAAAAAACGGTACGTAAATCTTATCTAAGATTCTGGAAACGCAAGAAAAAGTAATTTTGCAAGTCATTATTTATATTGGCAAGCAATTGAAGAGCTTTAAAAGTTTGAGTTTGTCAGAAACACAAGTTTTCTTAACATGCGTTACAGAATGGAATAGTGCCTAGTGGATTTGTTTATTCAGTTTACACACATTATTTTAAATCATTGTTAAAACTCGAATATCGATTTGTTGTATTTGCTTATTTGCAGATAAGTCAACCTCGGAAGAAGTTCTATGCTCGGGATGTTTAAATCAGATTGTTGAAAATGAATACAAGACTGCATTGGACCAGCATTGGCATTCGGAGTGCTTTCGCTGTTCGGGGTGTGACAATCAGCTATCTAGTTGGTACTTTGAGAGGAATGGTTTGCTTTTTTGCGAGAACGACTATTGGACGCAGTTTGGCCAGTCCTGTCAACAGTGCAATGTAATAATAACTGGCCCTGTGATGGTTGCAGGGGATCATAAGTTCCATCCGGAGTGTTTTTTATGCCAGCACTGTGGGACGTACATTGGAGATGGAGATACCTATGCCCTTATTGAGAGGTCTAAATTATTTTGTGGACACTGCTACAAGGATCAAGTTAGTGAGCACAGTACACAATCGCAACAGATTAATCAGCAACCACTGGGTGATTCAAGTACACGTCAACCGTTACATTCCATTCGATTAATAAAAATTCCATGGACGGAAGCGTCGAAGTCCATGCTGCGGTTGGCAGCCGATCAAGAGAACAACCAAAAAGAATCTCCTGCTGGAGGTGATGGAGTGTGCTGCCGCCCCGTTCGGATATCCGAGTAAGAAAATCATTGATTTGTTGCTTATAAAATATATTCAGTAATCAATCGTGCATGCCAATCAATATTTTTTCCATCTTAACATCTGTTTTTTCTAAATAAAATTGGACTCATGTGTCCAATAATTATAAGACTGATAAAGAGAAAATATGTATGCATGTCCGAGAGAACTTTAAATTTTTGTACTTTCAAAGAAACGAATGACCTTGAATATTTTTTTTTTTTTTTTTTTGGAGTTGGGGTTTGGTGAAACTTTCTTTCTTTTTTTATGATGCATAACTAAGATATCTTTCTGTGAACAGTTTTTTTTAAAGATAATTGTTGAAACACCATTGTTTGTTTCACATAAAATTGAACTAAAATGGGCAGCTTAAAAATTTAAATAGTAACGATGAAATAAAATTGCACAAATTTTCGGGAACACGAGTTGAACAAAAAAGTTAACGTCAAAGTCATATGATTTAAGGCCCAACGATAAATTGAAGAATTGGAACGTACGTTGCCGTACGAAAGAGTGTGAATTGTACGGCATTGTAAACATGTGATTTGTATAACAAACCCGAAATGACTGATAAAGTTTCGTTGTTTGCGTACGTGGTGCCCCGTGGCTTAGTGGTAAGATGTCGGACTGCTAAGCGAAGAGCCTGGGTTGGAGTCCCGCTCATAGCCTTCTTTTCAGGGGTACTGCCTCTTGCGAGAAACTAACAAAATCTCTCGCAAATCTGAAATAAAATTAAGTTGTGTATAAAATTGATTACTAAATATAAAGATTTTTAGTTTTAAATTTTTAATTTATTTATTTATATACACAAGAATGGTTGAGAGTATAAGTCGTTAGGCCTCGGCTCTTTATATGCATGCATCCTATGCACACCGAGATCTATACACATAAATAAAAATTAAGTGTCTGTTTTTAAAATCAAAATAACAGCTTTTTACTTGATGTATGCGAAAGGATATACAGTACTTATAACAAAAACACCATTTACAAACTTTTGTATGTCTGTCTGTCTTTCTGTCTGTTTGTTCCAGGTAATCTCGGGAACGGTTTTGAGGGGACTTTCACTGGCAGGGAGTTCATTTTTAAAGGAATAACTAAAGCTATTTGAATTACCCGTAGGTTGGGCTTTTGATAAATTTCAGAGGCGGACGAAGTCGCGGGTAATAGCTAGTTATTAATAAAAAGAAAGAAACTTTTCTGTAAATGATAATCATATCCCACGAAAAAAATCACACCCATTTAATCTTTTTCCGTTAGCGGAAGCCTTAAAAGGAACTCTTTTTTTCTGTCCCAAGAATTTTCTTGAACTGAAATTGTCAGGAGAGGGAAATATTTTACTCTTTCGTGAGCACTCTCCTGTCAAAAACTACAATTTTTTTGTTTTGTGGAACATAAAATCTTATACTTTCACAACGCAATTGAATCCATAAATCCATGATTCCATTCATCGGCCTGCTTTCTTCTAACCATATCTTGCTTATGAGTTGGTGCATACTTTATAGCCAAGCCATCGCCTGCAGATTTGAAGAGCTCGGCAGCTAGGCCATCGGCTTCGGCGGCTTTGGTGCTTTTAAGCTTAGATATAGCTAGCTTTATTTCATCCAGATTTGATGGGCGGAATTGTTTGTCTACTTCGCCCAGACAAAATGGACCATTCTGCCTGTCAGCGGAGTTCGTTTCGTCATCGCCGTTATACAGTCTGCAGAAATGGTTTTTCAATATTCTCAGTATCGACTGCGATTCCAGTACTTGTAACGAGTTTGATGCGCTGTCTGATTTCATCTCGGAATTTTTTTTCCTTTGTCCTCGCACTGAAATCATTATTGAGGGCGATTTCAATGTACACAATTCCAATTGGCTCCGCTATTCTGGCCAGACAACACCCGAAGGAAGGTATGTCGAGCTCTTTGGCGGGTTACACCTCCTTACCCAACTGACCGAGGTGCCAACGCGAATACCGGATGTTTCTGGGCAAGATGCCCATACTCTTGAATTGTTTCTTACTTCTCACCCACTCATCCAGTTAAAGAAAAAATTCCCACCAGGACGGTTTGGCAATACAAGAAAGCCAACTGGGATGGCCTCAACATTTTTTTCCGTGACTTTAACTGGTCACTATGCTTCCTCGATAGTGACATTGATGCCAGTGCTGAAATGATCACAAATGTGATTCTTCTGGGGATGCGTGCTTTTATTCCTAACAGAGTAAAAAACATCAAGCCTAAAGAAAAGTCCTGATTTAATTCTGAGTGTAAAGAAGTTATCAGGCTCAAAGAAGTAAGTTTCCGATCCTACAAAGCCAACCCTACAGAGGAAAATCGGAAAAAGCACAAACAAGTAAGGAACTCATGCAACTCCGTTATTGAAAGAACCAAATTTTTGCATGACCAAAAATTACGGCAAAAAATTCTGCAATGTCCCAAAGGCAGTAAAAGTTTTTGGTCATTTGCAAAAAATATTAAAAACTCCTCAACATCTTCGGTTCGAACGCTCATCGAAAATAACAAACCAATTGTTTGCTCTTCTGGGAAGGCAAACTTGCTCGCCGCCCCTTTCGCTGCCAGCTCCACGCTGCCTCACAACAACGTTGCCCCTAATGTACTTGAGAATATAATTTTTTCCACACTCGTACAGTAGCAAGAGTTCTCAAAGATCTCGATATGCACAAATCCGCTGGCCCGGATGGTATACCCCCGGTTTTTCTGAAGGGGTGTTCTTCCACACTGGCAAAGCCACTACGTAAGCCTTTTCATCGCTCCTACTCTTCTGCAATCTTTCCTAGAAGATGGAAAACAGCATTTGTCCAGCTTAAAAAAGTTGATCCATCCTCCTCCTCCTCCTAACAACCCAAAGCCCTTACATCCCTTCTTTCTAAGGTCATGGAAACGCTGATTAATGGTTAGCTTAAGGAATGTCTCGAAGACCGAAAGGTTCTCCATGACCATCAGTATGGCTTTCGGAGTAATCGTTTCACTGGTGATCTCATGGGATATCTCACCGAACAGTGGAACGAATCCTTACATCGCTTTGGTGAAAGTAAGATTATTGCGCCTGATATTTCCAAGGTATTTGATAGGGTTTTAGCATGAAACTGTCTTATCGAAAATGTGTGCTTTTCTAATCGATGATACCCTTGTTTGTTGGATTAGAAGCTATCTTCTGGACCGTTCAAGTCTGATTCCCAAAAAAAAAATGCTGGTGTGCTCCAGGGCTCCGTTCTGTCTCCGACTCTTTTTGCCAGGAATACTCATCAGTTCACCCTTGAGCCCAATTTCGGACGTACCGCGAAATATAAGGATTTCTTTTTTAGCCGAAGAACACGAATTTGGGTCGCCAACAGTTAATCCGTCCTTTTCCGAGGCTGTTGGTTGCTTCGTAACTTTATTTTTTTCCATGGCAGGGTTGTTAAACCCACGCACAACTCCCAGTCTGGAGGGCCAGGTCCTTTGGTGGATTCCTTGGACAAAAGGAACCGGAGAATCCGGATTCAGTGACCCGCTTTGGGGATATGAGCGCTGCCGATGGCCATTAAGGGCTCATCCGCCACCATCTCTATGTTAATGCCCTGACTTGGCATTGAATTGTCCGAATGACCTTATTTCCAAATACGTCGAAGTAGCTCATTAGGGCATCTGCTTCGTTGACTGTTGACGCCACGGTTTGTCCAAATGGTTGGGCTCATCCACCGTACGTCCTCTTTCTGAGGGGCTCGTACAAGACTTCTGCGAATCGAACAGAACAGTTATTAAAGCAGAGCATTATAGTGTTGCTATTTTTTCTGTGTTCAACACTCGCGCTTACAAGTTTAGCAGGAATGTCCGGATGGACAGACTAGTACCCGGTGGTGACCGCGGGGAGGTAAAATGAACACAAATGATGCGTACGAGATATTTGCAGCACTGTGCATCACCTGTTTGACGCCGTTCAGTGCCTATCCTATTCATACAGCACCAAACCACTCACTTACAGCAAATGAACTGTATTAAAAACTCGAAAAATCGAACTCTCGATTTAATATTTTCCTCTGACTCTATTATTACACTCGTTCTAGAGTCTACATCTGGAATCACTAATATAGATAACTATATTTGAATGTTAATTTTATTGTGAATAAAGCTAGCTCTATGCTAGGACGTAGTGCCCCGTGGCTTAGTGGTTAGTGTGTCGGACTGCTAACCGAAAGAGCCTGGTTTCAAATCCAGCTCAAAGCCACCTTTTTTTCTGGGGTACTGCCTCTTGCGAGGAACTGACAAAAACTCCAAGAGTAAAATTTGTCTCGAAAAAGTGCATCTCATGTAGCCGTTCGGACTCGGCGGTAAACTGTAGGTCCCTTCCATTCTTGCAGATTAACAACACACACACAGGAATGGTTGAGAGTATAAGTCACTAGGCCTTGGATCCTTAAGGAGCTGTCGCGCCAGTAAATTTATTTATTTATGCTAGGATTCATAAAACGCTGGGCAAAAGAATTTGATGATCCATAAGGAACTTTTTCCTTGTACAATTGCTACGTACACCCTTATCTTAATTATGCTTCACCGGTATGGACTTCTTTTTATTATTATTTTTATTATTATATCTTTATTAAACAAGTAATAAATTACATGCTAATACTTAAATTAACGAGCTTCTAGCTGCAATGGCCTCCCGCTCAATAAGACTTAGTACACATTAAAAATATTAAGCTGGAGATAACAGAAATTTATACTTTAGTGTTTGTTTCGAATAGGATTTCATTAATTTTATATATGTTGGTTATATTTGGAAATTTTAATAAATCAATGATGTCATTTTCAGTTGAAATTTTGTTGAACGATGATTTAATTTTGTTGCAGTCGTTCAGCAGGTGTTGAAGGCTAGATGTAGTGTGGCAGGTAGGACAAATGGGAGGGGGATCTTTTTTGAGGATATGGAGATGGGTCGCAGCGGTATGGCCAAGGCGTAGTCGGATGAAGTTCGTAATCTTTGATTTCGATATGTTAGTTGGATAGTTGGGGGAGGACTTGGTTGGGTTAATTATTGCATAATTGGTGTTGGTATTGGCGCCATTCGTTCTGTTCAGCACTTGTTACTTTTTCCAGGTGGTTTTTTATAAGGTCCTTTTTTGTGTATATGTTATGAAGGTACAGTGGTGATTTGCTTGCGACTTTCGCAGCTTCGTCCGCTAGCTCGTTACCTCGGATGCCGACATGTCCTGGAGTCCACATCAGTTTGATGAGATGGGTTGATTTGATTAACAAGGTTCGGATGTTATTGATGAGGTCCGTGTCGTTATTGGTATTCGCAATAGCTTGAATGGTAGATAAACTGTCGGTGCATATGACTTGTTTGGTGCCCACTTTCATAGCTACTTGTGTGGCAACTAGAATGGCAAAAGCTTCGGCGGTAAAGATGGATGCTGCAGGTGGGAGTAATCCAAGGCGTAGCATACTGCCGTCTTCATTTACTATTGCAAAAGATGTACCGTCACTGGTTTTGGATCCGTCCGTGAACATGAAATTCCAGTCCTTAGCCTTGAGCTCAGATGATATGCTTAGGTATAGTTTTCGGTATGTTTCGTTGTTAGTATGGGTTTTCTCATGTGAAGCTAGGTCCATGACAAAGGATTTTGGGTCTATGAGCCAAGGGGGTTGCAAATAAGCTGTGTTGTTCATTTTAAGTAGGTCTTGTTTTGGAAATTCAGTGTTACCGGTTTGAAGAATTGTGGAAAGGGCCGACGGTATTCTGTAGCCCCTTTTCCGATTTAATGTGAGGTTGACTTCTTTATCAATTAGCGAATTGTATGAAAACATCAGTTTAGCATATATCTTGTGCGTAATTTTGTCTCTACGGTCTTCGAAAGTAGGAAGGCCAGCCTCTGCCAGGATATTTTTGATAGGTGTGGTGCGGAAAGCGCCAACACTACATCTTGCCGCCTGGTAATAAGTTGGTTTTATGATCTGGAGTGTTGTTTTTGAGGATCTGCCGTATATGAAGATGCCGTAGTCAATTTTGCTTAAGATTAATAGTTTAGTTATATTGCTAAGTGTATTTACATGTACGCTACTTTTCTTACTTGATAAATACTTAACAATGTTAGATCTTGCAGCTAGGGATTTTTTAAGATTTAAACAGTGATTGCGCCAATTGTATCTACCATTAAATATAAGTCCTAATATTTTGAGGTTTTTTACATTTTCAATTTCGACATTTTGAACACTTATTGAGAGTGGTGTACATATATGCTTACGGCATACATGCAGCACCTTACATTTTGATAATGAGAGTTTTGATCCTGAGGAGATGCCCCATTCTAAAATATCTTTGAGTGTGTTAGTAAGAAAAGTTTCCATGTCTTTTATTTTGTGACTTTTACATAGTATAAAAACATCATTTGCATAGAGGCAGTAGTTTAACAGCTTGTGCTTAGATAGGATATCACATATATGTTGGAAGGCAATTGAGAATAAAACGACCGATAAAGGTGATCCTTGAGGAATACCATTATCGAGTCGGTGTGAGAGAGAGTAAGAATTTTTAGTTTTAATACAGAATTTTCTATTGGTAAGAAATGATTTTACATAATTAAAAATTTTGGGGCCAACACCCCATTCCTTAAGCTTGTTTAAAACTACATGACTTCCTATTCTATCGAATGCTTTTTCGAAGTCTAAAGCGAGTATCGAAACATGATTTTTGGAGCTCAATGCTTTGGAAATATAGTCGTCGATAAATAGAAGGGCGTCTGTACATCCTCGATTTGCTTTAAATGCTACTTGGTTTGTACTTAGGAGTTTGTTGGATTCTGCATACCAGAATATTCGTTTGGCAACAATTTTTTCAAGGATTATAGCAAGGCATGGCAGGAGAGAGATGGGGCGATAGCCCTCTGGCGTTTGTCTGTCTTTTCCTGGTTTGGGGATTGGGAGTATTGACGCAATTTTCCAGGTTTGGGGGATGACACTTGTTGTTAAGACGCAGTTGTAGAGGTCAAGGATTCGGAGTTTCACTTTGTCTGGGAGATTTTTGATCATAGGATATGATATTCTGTCACGACTTGGAGTTTTACCTTTAAGTTTGACCAGACAAGATTCAAGCTCGATGGCGGAGATATTTCTCAAGATGACAATGGCGTTATAGTTATTTGCTAGGGGAGGGGTATTCTTAGAGAGAGTGTCGTATTTTAAATGTTTAAAATGATTTGAAAACGTTGAATCATTTGACCAAATTTGTGCTATATAGTTTCCAATTTCAATTGGATTTGAAATTGGACCGTTCGGGGTATTCATGCAGCTTATTGTGAGTGGTGTTGGATTACCCGTAAGATGTCGAATGTCATTCCAGATTTTGTTTGTTGGGGTATCAGGGTTAATGGCTGATGTGAAGTCTTGGAAATTTTTAGCCTTAGATATTTTTAGTTGTCTTCTAAATTTGGCGTTCGATTTTTTGAAGTCTATTAAATTATTTTGGTTGCTATTCTTTTTAAAAGTTTTCCAAGCTGCCATTTTGGTTTTTCGGAGCTCTGCGAGTTTCGTGTTCCACCATGGAGTTGTTCTTTGGAATCGTTTTGGGTGTGTCTGAGGAATCGCTACATTTGCAGCATACCTAATAGGTTTTTGTATGATAGCCGCTTTTTTGTTTGGATTTTTTGAAGGGATTGTGTTGCAAACGTATTGTGAAGCTAGAACTTTGAAAGCCTGCCAGTTTGCTGAGTCGGTTTTGAATTTTGGAGTAGGCCTGAAATGTCCTAAATTGTGGTTGAGGTTAATGGTTGTTATTATTGGGAAGTGATCACTATTGTGAAGATCGTCAATGGTCCGCCAGTGTAATTTTGGTAGAAGATCAGGCGAAGAACAGGTTATATCGACATGCGTGAAGGTGTTGTGGGTAGAGAAGTGAGTTGGAGAGCCATCGTTCAAGATGGAAAGGTTAGCGTCTGAAAGAAAGTTTTCTATTATCCTACCCCTATGATTTGTGCTGGGGGATCCCCAAAGAATGTTCCATGAGTTAACATCACCTGCTAAGATGACTGGGAGCGAAACTTGATTAAGTATGGATTCAAGGTCATTTTTAGTGAAAGTTTGATGAGGTGGAATGTAGAGTGTTATAATACATACTTTTACTGGGAAGGTAATTTCAACAGCTGAGCAAGCTATGGTGGAAGTGATTGGGATTTCCCTATGAGGTATGTCGTTTTTTACTAACAAGGAAATACCCTGCCTTGCAGTAGTGTTTGAAGGGAGGTTTTTGAAGTAGGATTTAAAGGTCTTTGGGGGGAAAGGTGTTGCGTCAAATGGAAAATGGGTCTCTTGTAGACATATAACTGATGGTTTGTTTTCTTTTATTAAGATATTAAGCTCGTCGTAATTATTTACGTAACCTTTCAGATTCCACTGGAGAATCTTAAGTTCAGCTCTATCTTGAGTGGGAGTGTACTTCTGCACAGTATGCGAGTGTGCATATTGTGTGAAGTTCATTTGATGAGAAGTTGAGGGTTGAGAAGTATGACCCCGATGTTCGGGGGCTGGGACAAGCGAGCTCGTGTTCGAGCTCGACTGCCATAGTCCCCGGGCACCGGGGTCGTTTTTGTTGGAGTTATTTGTGTTTTTATATGTCGTCATCATCATCGATTCGTTCGGGATTATTTAATTAGTAGTTGTTTTGAATTATTTGTTCTTGTGTGAAGGTGGTAAAAGGTGAGGAAGGGGTGGAGATTTGTGGATTAGTTTGTAGTGCGCGTTTGGGTATTACGGGAGGAGATTGTAGAGTTGTGTTTTGAGAGGTTTGAATGTATTGATTTGCAGTTGAATTAGAGGAGGAGGGATGAGTAATATAATCATTTGGAGTTTTTTTGTTTTGTGGTTGTGGTTTTTTCTGTTGGATTAGGAGCATTTTGGGGGGGGTGGGTTAGAGGTGTTTTCGTTTGATTGTTGAGTTGTATGTGAGGTTGTAGAGCTACGACTACAATCGTTGGAAGCTGCTGTTGGGGCTGTTTGGGCGATTTCAGGTTGAGAATCATTTCTAATAACATCGGAGTAAGTTGGGTTGGAAGTTTCAGCTGGGTAATTTTCATTGAAGAGATGCCTTGCTTCAGCCATTGTGCATTTATTGATAGTTTTAAGTTTAAGGATTTCTTTTTCTTTTGTAAACTTTGGACACTTCCTAAATGAGGATGGATGATCACCCTTACAATTGACACAAGATGACCGTGTGCATTTTGCGGGCGAGTGGGGCGTAAGGCTACAAGCTTCACATAAAGGTTCGCTCTTGCAGTGTTTGGTCGTGTGACCAAGTCTTTGACATTTCTTACAACGCATGGGGTTGGGATAGTATTCTTCTACCTTTATATTGTACCATCCGACGTTTATTGAAGAGGGTGGACGGAATAGGTCAAACGTAAATAAGACGAGGCCAGACGGGGTTGCAATCCCATCTATGTTTTTGATGAATTTGTAAACATCTTTTACACCTTGAGAGCTCATTTCCTCGATGATTTCTTTTTCAGATACATTAATCAGACAGGGAGCATATGCTGTTCCCTTGCATGAATTAAGGTGATCATGTAATTTGACTGAGATATCACAAAGATTAGAAAGTTTACGTTTGGACAAGAATATATTTGCAATCTTTTCAGATTTTGCTAATATTAAAAGGCTTCCATCACGTAATTGGAAGATGCTTTCATAAGCTGTGCTTATACTGTCAATTGCTTTTTTGAGGAGAAAAACACTGAACTTGCTAAGGGGTTTTTCAGGGTCGGTGGGAGATATAACAATGTATTTTGGGTTTGAGTTGGAGGAGTTAGGGAGAAGAGTATTATCAATTCTTTTGCGTCTTTTGTTTTTGGGCTCAAACTGCATTCCATCACTAAGAATGCTGAATTGATTGCCCTCAAGTACACCACGTGGCCCTGAGGCCATAGTTGTTATTTTATTTTAACTATGAGCTTTTTTTTTTCACTTAAAAAAAAATCAATTTAGTGAGAGTAAGTGGGAAAGCTATAGAAATAGCGGGAGAATCACCAGAAAAAGAAAACGAGAACGAGAACTAAACGGATAACGATGTTGTCGGCTCGAGTGATAGTCGATGACTGGACTTCTTTTTACTAAATTCATAATTCATAAAAACCGAATTAAAGGAATCCAACACAATTTTAATTGTTTTGCCATGAAAGGTCTACCTTGGAATTATTCATTCAATCTGCCACTATATGAACAGCGAATCCAGCTTATCCAGATGCAAACTCTTCACCAAAAGCGTGTTAATAACGATTTAATATTTGTTCATCAATTTATTAACGGCGAAATTGATGTAAGCCTGTATTGGGTTAAATTTCCGTGGAAGATCTCACCACCTGCGTGGACTTCAACTCTTACATGTTGACTTTCATAGAACAAACTATGGCAAACGTGAAGCTCTAAACCGTATGAACAAACTTTTTAATCTAAACGCTTCTTCTATAGATTTTAACTAGGGAAAGTGGGATTTAAATCTTTATTTCGAACCAGTGCTCCAATATCGTATCGTTCAAAGGGGTTCAAAGGGTGGATACGTCCGTGTCAAATCACCCCTGTCTATCAACTCCTACTCTCACCTCCACGTGATGAACATCGGGTGCCTAGTACCTCAACTGGAGATTGGGTTCCAACCCCTTTGGAAGGTTGTTGGTGGCAGCAAACGAGAGAGGGGGGAACAACTACCAGAGGCCCTTGACTGCTGTAAGGCATATATAACCGCCATCCAAGAAATGCAATGGGGCGGCCGGGGCAAAAAAAAAAATGAAAACTGCGATATTTACTACGGCAACTGCTATACACAACAAAAACAGCGCTTATTTGAATGTGGATTCGTCGTTAGAGGCAGGCTCAGGCAAGAGGTAGCGACATGGAGATCCCTGATCAATCAACTGTCAACCAGATTAACCGCATTGCGATCGATGCCAGGCACTACTCCAGTATGATAATTGTCCGAACTTTCCGAGGGGCAAACATTGACTCGGATCACTACCTCATTGTAGCCAAGGTACGACTGAGGATATCTCGACCAACGACAAGAAGAGGTAATACTGTGAGGAAGCTTAACGTCGGACGGCTGCAATCGCAAGAAATCTCCAGTTCCTTTTCCGATCGAGTCTCAAATAACCTCCAAAGGAATCTTTTACCGCCAGCATCAAGTATTGAGAACCAGTGGCAATATTGCCAAAATGCCATCAGGCAACCCGCCTTTGAAATACTGGGTTTTACACGAACACCACGACGAAACCCCTGGTTTGATGATGAGTGCCGGCAAGCACACGCAGCTAAACAAAAAGCATACAAGGCGGCGCTGCAGAGAAGGACCAGAACTGCCCGTGCGCTCTACAAGCAGAGGAGGAAAGAAGAACACCGGCTACTCAGAACGAAAAAGAGGGATCATGAGAAGCGCGCAATTGAGGAAATGGAGAGCTGTTATTGCAGGAATTAAGTTCAAAAGATTTACCAAAAGGTAAAAAGAAATTGTCAAAGCTACAGAGCTCGAACTGAAGCTTGCAAAGACGATCAAGGGAACACGGTACTGGAATCGCAGTCGATCTGAGAATATGGAAGCAACATTTCTACAGACTGTATAACGGCGATGACAAAACGAATTCCGCTATCAGGCAGAATGGTCCATTTTATCTGGGCGAAGTAGACCAACAATTCCGCCCCACCCTATCTGGATGAATAAAGCTAGCTATATCTAAGCTTAAGAACAACAAAAGCGTCGGAACCGATGGCATAGCTGCCGAGCTCTTCAATGCTGCAGGCGATGACTTGGCTATAAGTATGCACCAACTCATAAGCAAGATATGGTTAGAAGAAAGCATGCCCGATGAATGGAATTTCAGCATAATTTTCCCGATCCTCTGAACTGCACCTACTATATGGGGATCAACATCGCCTACAAGATCTTTTATGCCGTATTATGTGAAAACCCAAGAACTTCATATCAATACCCACCACCTTTTCATCGATTTCAAAGCCGCGTAGGACAGCATTTATAGAGACAAATTGTTTAGAGCAAAGTGCAGTTTTAACATCCCTGCCAAACTCGTCCGCCTGTGTAAAAACGATGGAAAACGCACGCTGTTCCGTCAAGGACGGTAAAGACCTCACCGACACCTTTGAAGTCAAAAAAGGATTTAGACGAGACAATGCGCTGTCATGCTACTTTTTCAACATCATACATACTTATAAGAACCTCATCATCCCAGTCCTGCTGTATTGTGCAGACGCGTGGACGTTGTCAAAAGCGGATGAGGACGCTTTAGGCTGCTTTGAGAGGAAGATTCTCCGAGTGACTTTTATCTCGCATTAACGGAGAGTGGAGAAGAAGATACTGTACCGGCTGTACAGCGACACAGACCTAGCCAAAAGAGTAAAAATTCAACGTCGCAGATGGCTGGGTCATATAGATCGGATGAACATCAATGCTCCGGCATGGTGACCCTCTGATTGTAGAAATAAGCTTGCTCTAAGCTTACTACATCAAAGAATCTGAAGTGGAAAAAAAAGCTTTATATACAGATTCAGTTTTCCACGTAATACGCATCACTGAGAAGCGCATCAATTTACGCTCAGTTCTAATTTTGGACATACTGTTACATATAGACATATAGAGACTCATTCGTAAGCTTCGTCAAACAAATTTGGAAGTCGGCTGGAGTGGCATAATAACTGCGGCCCAGTAGCATCACGCTTTGTAGCGTAGAGTAAAACAAAATATGCGAAGCCATTGCTATCGTAGCGTAGGACAATGTTTTTTTTTTTGTAATATGTACCAATGAATTTTTTATATTTTTTATATTCTACTTTAAATTAAGTTAGATATATGCATGAAGTACGTGTACTTGTATGAACTACTTGTATCGCTTATTTGCTTGCTGTGTATTATTATACTGAGTTTTTTAAATGCAACTGACAACGCCGTCATTGGATATATTTCAAAAACATTTCATTTTTTGAGTTATATTTTAAGGTTGCAAAAAGTACAAGTAAATTAGTTGTCTTTATTGTATGATAACATAATTATGTATTACAATTAAATCCCTATAAGGTCCTTAATAAAACCAATATTTTTTCTCTTTGATATTAAGTTGTTTGTGTAGGTTTTTGGGACAAGTTGGAAAATATGTTTTCTCCTTGATTACCTCAGCAAAAAATTCTTGCATTGGACTCTATAGGTACATCGATCATCACTAACATTTCTTTTTGTTGTTTTTAGTTTCTTTTTAATTTAAAATTAAAACAAGACTTTATCACATCTAGTTTATTTTTAACATTCTTTGTTTCAAAATATCCTTTAGAATCGACATTCACCCTGAGGTGGCAAACGTTCAGATTGGCGATCGGATTCTGGAAGTAAACGGCACCCCAGTTCGTAACACCTCCATTGAACACATTGACAATCTTATACGGAGTACAGACAAAATCCTCCAATTGACAGTAGAACATGATCCCCGAGATTTGAGCCGCAACAACAATGACTATGAAGCCCAACGAAAAAACTATCTACAAATATCTGCAAAAACTGAACCACCACGACTTACAAAAGAAGACAAAGAAAGATTGTTTCAGAAAAAAGATGAAGGCTATATGAGTGGACTTAAAACTCGGTTACTTAAAAATAGAAAAAATAATCTCACTCCATTTGATGCGTTAGAAAAACGAGATGTGTCATCATCGTTTACGCCGTGCAGTTTGAATCAAAAAGAACGTAGTTCAAGTATGTCTAAACTCTTAGACGAGAACCATCAACCCAACAATGAGCTTTACGATTTAGCAAGAACAAAATCGTTTCGGATAGAACATAACCAGCAGAGAATTTTCCGAGCTTCAGACTTGGTGCAAGGTGAGCTTCTCGGGAAAGGATTTTTTGGACAGGTTTTTAAAGTCACTCACAAACTCACTAAAGAGGTTATGGTGTTAAAAGAACTTTACCGAGTAGATGAGGAGGCTCAACGAAATTTCTTAAAAGAAGTTGCAGTCTTGCGATCATTGAATCACAAAAATGTACTAAAATTCATTGGTGTATTGTACAAAGAGAAAAAATTGCACTTAGTAACCGAATTTATTGCTGGTGGATCACTTAAAGAACTGATTCATGACTCTGAGTCTGCTCTGCGATGGGAAGAACGTATTTCCTTTGCCAAGGACATTGCATGTGGAATGACCTATCTTCATTCGAAAAACATTATTCATAGGGATTTGAACTCATTAAATTGTCTTGTGAGAGACGATAAGTCGGTGATAGTGGCAGACTTTGGTTTAGCAAGAATTATAACATCGCCTGCCCTGGGTACATTTGACCGATGCGCGAGGAAATGTACAAAAACTAGCACAATTGGAAGGAATCGAAGTCGACAGAGAAGACAAAGGTATACCGTAGTGGGGAATCCTTATTGGATGGCTCCGGAAATGATGAAGGGAAATAAGTATGACGAACGAGTGGATATTTTCTCATTTGGGATAATATTGTGTGAGGTAAAGAAGAAGGAAGGACTTATGTTTTGAAAAAATGATAAGTTTTATTTTCTGGTTTACAGATTATAGGGCGTGTTGAAGCTGATCCTGATTACTTGCCAAGAACTTCCGATTTTGGATTAAATAAGCAAATTTTTAAGGAGAAATTTTGTCATCAGTGCCCGGAAACTTTTTACAGAATTGCCTTTTTATGCTGTGATTTGAATCCTGATAAAAGGTTTGTTTGTTTTTTTTATGTGAATTTATTTATATGTGACCAATTTTTTAATTTATCTATAAGTTGAATGTTTAAGAAGGCTTTTTTGGTCAATTTTCTTACAATTGCAAATAAAACAAGATTATTTCATCTTATTCGAAAGTTTCGTCGATTTTTCGCGACTTCTTTAGGGGTTTTTCATGATCTTTAATTTAAAATTTTGTTAATACTTACAGTAAGGTAATAATGTTAATAATTGGAAACTTACATGAAAATGTTAAATTTTACATTTGATGTTACATTTAAGTTTTACTTTTATTTTACATGCAACACAGTAAACAAAAAGAAAAAAACTTACAAATTAAATAAATTAACAAGAATAATGAGACAAGAAAAAACACAGTATTTGGTTTCGAATAGCTAAGGCATAGCTAATAATGGTGTTGTCCCTGTCTTCTTGTGTGTTCATAGTTCGTGTCAGTTTTTGTTGTATACTAAACTCTCCAAATTAAATCTTGCGTTAGTATTTTTTTCCTTGTCAAGTATTTTTGTGTTTTCAAAGTTTGGTGTGTGTCCTCTTTCTAGCATTGGGGCGTTAACAATGGTTAACTATTTGTCGTTCCAAAATGCCAAATAGTTACGATTCGTAACTATTTGACAGGAAAACATAGTTCCAAAATGCATTGTTGAAGTGTCAAATAGTTACGATTTGTAACTATTATCGTTCCAAAATAAAATCGTAACAATCCCAACAAAGTCTAACAATGACACTTTAACCAAAATTTTTGACACAACAACGATAGTTAATAAAAGAACGCCCTTCATATGTTGTGATAGTCCTGTTCCTGTTGATGCTTTCTCCATTCTCACATCTGCACTATGTTCCGTCAATATGGTTCCAAGTGATCTTTTCGTCGTTTCAATGTAAATTAAGTTGCACTACCCCCTCCTTCCCGTTGCAACTTATTTCATAAAGGACGTCATGTTGCTGTGCTTTGTCAATTGGAGCTTTGGTGTTTGTAAAAATGTTCTGTAATGTTGCGTTTGGTTTGTGAGCGTACGATGCGTTTTTATTTTTTATTGATCTATGTATACTTCTGCTGTCAGTTAGGTTTGGAATATATTTTAATCTGTAGCTTCTCCAGATAGCTTGGTCCCTAGCAAGCTGCCTTCAGTTTTACACGTGAAGTCGGTCGAGGTCCTCTTTTACTTGTGTGCGCCACCTGAGTCTCGGTCTTTCTCTATTGCGCCGTCCCTCCGGGGTGGAATCGAAGATTTTCCGGAGCGGAGCATTGATGTCCATCCGCTCTACATGATCCAGCCATTTGAGGCATTGGACTCTTACTCTTTTGGTTAGGTCTGTGTCGATGTACACCCGGTACAGTTCTTCGTTGTATCTTCTTATGTTAATGTCTGCTTTACTGGGTTCTAGGTATGATTTCTTTCTAGGCAGCATGTATTGATACCAGCCCATCTCTGGTTTGTTTTCTCCATTGCATCTTGCTTTGGTATTAGTATAGTATATTAGGGTATACCTATATTTACAGCTTCTTGGAATGAGTATTGGTATGATGACCGATAAGACGGCAAGTTATAATTCGATTTTAGTTCAATGGCAAAAATTGCTACTTGACTATCAATGAGAAAGGTGATATTATTGTGTGGGAGTGATTTTATTACAAGCTGTTAGCTGCTGCCGTTACTTGCAGAACCACTTGAGGCACTGCTGTAATCTGGAAACCTGATTGATTCGGATATTTCAAGTGCTTCTAAATAGAAACCTACACTAATATCAATTTTCATTTTACCTCATGTTTCAAATGTAATTATCGATGTAAAACCTTTGTAATTCTGATAAAAGGTTTAGTTTACTGTGAACCAACCCTAAACTTCAGTTAAAACAATATTACAATCGCTACAGTCACCTACACAACCGAGTTAAGAATTCAAAAAAATGTTTGCTTGTAAGTTATAAGTTATACGTAATCGGTTGGATAACTAAATAGAATCGCCGACACTTTTTTTCAATTAAAGCTACATAAACTGTATTCATCAAGTATTTTGTTTTTATTTATTTTGTAGACCTCCGTTTGAAGTTCTTGAGTTTTGGCTGCAATTTTTATACAAGCTTACATCAAACGGTCAACCGATACCACCGAATTTAGTAGACGAAATTGATCACTTCAAAATGCAAGCCTCAAGGGATTCCAGCCAAACATCAACACCAGATGGATTGTTATCACCTAAATCCAATCTCAGCAATGATAACTTATTTGCAGAGAAAAAGGCTCAGGAATGTAATGAAATTAAAGAAGAATTTAACGAACAAAATCCCGTATCTGAAGCCCCACCACAGTTCCTGCCCAAGGTTATCCCCAAATCTCCTCACTTAGGCAAAGACTTCTCACCAAACGGAGAAAGAATTCGTGGAAGTATTAGAGCACGACGGCAGCAAAAGATGCTTCAAGAGCAAAATTGTAGCTCTCCGCATCGGTTTTTAAAACGAAATTCTGAGATTGAAAAAGAGGAGCGAGAAGAAATTTGTAATTTGCCGTCCGAATTAAAACCTATAACTGAAAAAGTTTTGGAAGCCGTTCGATGTGCGCTGCAAGATGATAAGGCTCTTTTGAAAAGATCGCAATACAAGAGTGATATGATTGGCGAAAAGGGATTTTTAATTCACAATGAAGAAAACGGTAGTCTGACTTTAAATAATGTCAAAGATTTAACTGAATGTTCTGATAGCTATGAAACTAGCTGCGACACAAGCTTAGATTTTATTGAAGCCAATTGTTGGGTTCCCTCTTCGTCAAATTTGGCAAATAATAATGTAATTGCACCTTCAGTTCAGCCAATTGAAACGAATGCAAATCAAGCTACTGATGAGCCTAATACAAACACGAAAATGCTCGTAAAAAAGACAACAGCACAAAAGTCATATCAAATGGCATTGGACGATATAAGGGCAAAACTGAACCTCTGTAAGTCTAAATTTGAAACATTAGATGAAGCCAATCGCAATAATATTACAAAATCGCAAAACTCCATGAAAGTTTTCTTCAAAAATCGCGAAGTAAGAGACGATTCTCCTCTAAAAATGTATAATAAACATGTTTTTGATTCAAAAGTGTATAGAGTGAACGATACACCAATCTTTGGAAGACATAAGTTCTCAACACAGGTTAGCCTAAAACAGGCTGATTCAGATGAAAATGTCTCCTCGCCGCCTCTACAGCCATCTATCCCTATTGCTGAAAAATCAACGGGAAAACGTTTCAGCTATTTAAGAAGGAAAATGACTCCCGCTATCAGCAGTCCGGAGACAAAAACACCAAGTAGATCCATATGGAAGAAATTCGAAAGTCAGCCATCGTCTCCCACCAAAGAGTTGTCTTTCACCAGTCGATTTGGTTTGCGTAAGTCAGATCAAACAAAAAAATTGCCATTAGGGGTGAAACTTGAAAATGCCCCAAAACCTGCCATCAATAAATCCAGCCAAGTGACAATCCTATCACCTGAAGCGGTCCGAAAGCTAAATGTGAAACTTGTCGAACAAAAGACTTTTACGACGAAAAACATTCCAACAATTGATAATAAAAAACGCCAGACTGATACCAAAAGGGTACCAATGACTGAGGGTAATCAGATTAAGAAAAGTCTGCCTACGCACTTAGGCAAGAATAAACATCCAATTAGAGATATTCCGTCGATTCATCAGAGTCGTAAAAAAACCCTTCAATCAAAAGAAGGACAATAAGTATATTGTTAATTAAGTAAATTTAAGAAACAAAAGTGTACAAATGTAGCTTTTACGTTTTCGAATCTAACTCATGTACTAAAATGACATTCGTTTAAGATATTATTACTAATCCTTGCTCAAAAAAAAATACTAAAAGTTTTCAAAATGTTATTCGCGTTATTGTAAATTGTATATAAATAAGCTTACAAAAAGTAACAATTCGGTATTATAGATACATATATAGTTAGTGCCAAAAACTAAATGAACAAATTCGAAACGCCATAAAATAAAAATACATACATATATTTCTTTAAGTATTGACGATCAAACAGCATTGCCCGAGTATATTGTTCGCTTGTTTTTATTTCAGCCTTTATTTTGCTATGAAAGTATAATCTGCTCAATTTTTGTATTCAAATCACTGTAAAGTTATGTAAAAATATCCTAGTTCTTGAGTATTGGTGTTTCTTAACACCAACAGTTTAAAACCCACGTAATTCCAATCGAATTTATAACATGTAAATATATAAATTTTATTTTCAAAGCCAGTAGCCACGCGAAATGGGTATTATATGTAGGGGCAAATAATTATACTCGTATAATGCAAAGGAATGACATTTCACCACAACGATGCTCCGAGCACATGCATTTTTATTTCCCACTCTCGCTCTTAGTTTATTGTTTGATTTGTTCTTTTTTTGGACGGCCCTGATTTTGGACCCTAATTGAGTAGTACAGAAGGCTTTAGGCTTAAGCGCCCCATTGGAATTAGTGTGTGTATCATTGATTAGAACTAGTGCCATGTGTAATGTGTTAAAAGTCTATGCAATTGTATGTATGTATGTACATTGTATATATATTCTTTATAATACTCTCATGGTGTCATCTTTCGTCTGGCCATCTTCCTGGTTGATTCGTAACTAACTAAATAGTTGAGACGAGAACATTTACCGATATTTTACCAGTATCCACACCAATTGACGATTTCAGCGCGCCTCATTGCAACTTGATTCGCAACTAAAAAATGATGCTTCATGATAGTACTATATGCAGTGTATATACAAAGGTATGTAAATGACAAATTTGTGTAACGGTTTTTTCTAATTTAAATACTTCCCACAGTATTGCCTGCAGAACGGCTGTGTGCTCATCAACAAACATATTTTTGTTAAAGAAGTAAGGATTAAATTTGTTCTTTCGAAACTTTTGCGATAAAATAAATTAATTAGAATGTTTTAGTGGATTCGGTTTTCTATTCTCTCAAAAACAAAATTAGTGTCATAAGCTAATTCCCTCAGAGCATTCGTAATCAAGGTGATTAATTATACATCTTTAACTTCCAAAGTACCTTTCTTAGTATTTAAAAGTGCCATCGTGTTGATTCACAGCTCAATCTCATCTAAAAAATATTTATGTACAGTAGCCCTCCTGTTAGACGTTTTTATTTGACTCAAAATATCCAAGATCATTCCATGAACTCTAATAAATCACTCATTTTCTTTTAGCATCGTAAGAGAAGCAACTCAATCTGAAACAAAATAGTTTATGTCCAAATCTTAGCATTCTGTTGATACATTGTTTTACCTAAATATTGGCGGAAATAATATTGAAATTAATATATTGAACTTAAAATTCCGGATTAGAAAAATGAATAAAAAATGAAAAAAAAAACATTTAAAATAAAAAGCGTGGACTTCAAATTGAAAAAACAAAATAGTTTTTAAAATATTCATTGAAGAGGGCTTTTTTGTAAAAGCAGAGTGATTCTGGGGTGGAATCGGCTAAGGTGATAAGTGTTCGTTGACGGTCAAAATCATAAATCTTGCTCCATGTACATATGTAAGGCGTCAGATATAGCGATCAGGAAAAACTGTCGGGAAAAGTTGAAACAAATGGAAAAAGGATTTTTTTCCTGATGAGCGTTTATAGCAATCAGTGAGAATATGGCAGTTGACTTCACAAAACAACAGAACCAACCACCACTTTTATTTTTTCCTGTTGCAAAGTTCATCAAAAATTTTTTTCCTGATGCTTGGAACAGGAAAAAATTGGAAGGATTTGAGTCAAGTGACAATCAGCTGGCACGAAAAATGAAATTCCGTCAGAAAAACAAATAAATACATTTTTTACAAAAAATATTCGTTGATTTGAAAACTTTTTTGGCAAAAAAAAAATTCATTACAACTACTTCTATTTTTTGTGCAGTCAGAAATTAAGTTGGCGTGAAGTGAAGTTAAAAACTACGAATAGCCAAGAACATTTGTAATAAAGTACTAAGTGACTCGACACAAGAATTTTTGTTTAAATATAAAATTCTTGGTGGTACTTCCGTTATGCACTAATTATTATAATTAAGTTGTAAGGTCATGATGTGTTTCCATGAAATGGGCAATCTTTTGTAGTTTTTCTTTGTATGATGAGATGATGAGACCTAAAGAATCACAAACAAATTGTATGTATGTATTTACGCTAAGTATTAGTTTAATGTGATAAGATATTCTCGGAAACACAAAAGTAAAAGTAACAACAAACTAAGTTTTTGCTATTCGTTTGAAATTACAGCGACGGCTAGTCAAATGCATAGAGCAACAAATAGCTGATCGTCACAAGCGACGGTCACTTACCACCTTAGCCGATTGCAGCCCTGAATTTATCAAAGTGACAAAAAGCTAATCACAACTAGCTTCATAGAATTTTAGTCATTTCATGTTTCATATCATAAGGCAATGAAGCGCTCAATTGAAAAACTGTTGCAAAAAAAATAAACAATAATTTGCAATATTTGTCCGAAACAGATTTTTTTTAAATTACACCCTATTAATATATATACAGAATTTGTCTTTTAAAGTTTTCTTTTTTTTATTCTCATTCCGAGCCCAAAAATTGTACTTTTTTAAATCAAAATGTCCCATTATTTTAATCATTTTTATGTTTAAATATAAATATACAAATGTAATTCAGTTAATAGTTGTTATGTAAATTTGTTTAAATAAGAAAAAAAGACAAATGAAATATTTTTATAACCAAAATAAAAAGTTGAAAATATATTAAAAATAAATTTATTAAAAAAAAAATTAAAATTGTCTTATATATAATAATAACAAAGATTGAGAAGACTAGAATTCCGATTTAAATTTGGTGAAAAGTTTTATACCGTGGCGAATAACTCACCAAAAACAAATCCTTTGAAAATGGATTTGATAATTTTTTTTTATATCGAAAATAGGTAAGCAAATTCAGGCATATTCATATTTTTGGCTAATATGACATTTGGCCATTTGTTATAGAACTTTGGTCTGGGTTGCAAAATCAAAACTCACTACCGTGACAATGATTTCTAAGCAAGTCACTTCACTTTCAACGCCAGCAGTTGATTAGAATACCAAATATTTGTTTCGTCTAAAACAAAAAAAATTCTCACCAAAAACTAAACATTTTGACTTTTACTCCAACTTCGGGCAGAATTATGTATTCCATGGACGTATTATATATGGACTGCTGGTCTAATGTCAGCTTCATACAACAAATGTTCGCCAATATATGGACTTCTAGTCCAAAGTCAGCTTCATACAATTGTGAAAAAATGTAGCCAAAATTGAGAATGCGATGCTAGCTCTTCTGAACCCACTCCAGGAAAAAAAAACTACTTAAAATGTTTAGAAGCTCGTGACATCTGTTTGAAAATTCAAAAAGTCGCATTTACCGGTAAAACATAACTGAGACTTTTGAATTCCATCCATAGAAGTGTGCGACATTTTTGGAATTTTGGTTCTTGTTTTTAGATCGTGAACAGCTTCCATTTTTATAGGTTTGCGTCTAAGACAAGCTAAAAGCAATAGAAGGAAAAAAGGATTTTTTAAAACCTCGTAGAAAAAAAGGGTTTTAGGTTATGTTCAAATCTCTTCAAATATTGCTGATTTTATTAAGATTTTAAAAGCAAACTAATGAATTATGATTAAATAAAACACTACTAAGGCATTAGATAAGGTGTTTTGAAATTTGTTCCTATCATTCTTATTTTTCAAACTACATACATATGTACGTCCAAATTCCAGTTGCGTTCTTTTAAGACCAACGTTCTTTTTTATTTCTTTCTTGTAACTATTTGTTCATTACTAATGATAAAAGACAAAGTTAATAAAAATCCTGACAAAATGGCCAGAGGATGACCCCTATTCCTTGTGACGACTATAAAGCTGTATCCACACCAAAGAAACATTTGTTTAAAAAAAACATTTCTGAAATGTTTCCCATTTGCTTAAATATCATTTCAGACATTTCTGAAACTTTTCTTAAATGTTTGTTTCCCATTTTATGTATCCAGTTCTGCACTCCATGATGATAAAACAGAAACAGATAGACATTTCAGAAATGTTTCGCGAAGCGTCCAGACTTAAATAAATGTTTCTTTGGTGTGGAAACTTAAGGCTTTTTATTAAGTTTGCAGTATGACAGTCCAAAATCGCAACAAAGTTTAGGTTCTAAAGATTTTACGAACTTGTAATTTATATTCCATGATGTATTCATAATTATGGTACCATGTTCTACTGCCAGATGGATTTTTTTCACTGCATTCACACTTTCGTGTCGTTTCGCTCGACATTTGCAGTGGAGGAGTAATGAAGTTTGGGAAGAAGGTTTCATCGTTTGCAGAATTTAGCGTTTGTTCGAGTGTCTCCAAGGCCCTTAATAATAGAGTTGGGTATTGTATTTTTAAATGGAAAGTAGTTTTCTTCATGTTCAATGTTCGTGGGTTGAGAATGAATTGTTTTCATTTCTATATATCTACAATGTCTGTTTTGTCACTATGCGAAACTAAGGTTGGTACCCATACTGATTTATTAGAACTTACTTTATATGGGTAATGGTTATACCTTATTAGTTATTACCATTACTTATTTCCCATCATGGTCTCGTGGTTTGTGTTAGGAACTATATTGCTTCCCAGAGCCTTCCCCAATACAAGCAATTCTCCATGAACATGAACTTTTCAAATTAATATTTTTTAATATACAGGAGCTCAAATCTCGATTGTAAATTGACATTACGAGTTTGATGCGCTATCGGATTTCATTTCGAGAATAGTTTCCTGTTGTCCTCGCACTGAATTGTTACGGGGATTTCAATCTACACAATTTCAGCTGGCTCCGATATTCTTGTTAGAGAACACCCGGAGAAGGGTATGTCGAGATCTGATAGGTTACACCATCTTACCCAGCTGATGTTTCGAATACAGATGTTGATGGGTCTTCCTTTATTACGGTTTTCAAGAAGCTATCGAGGCTCGAAAACTAAGTTTCCGATACAACAAAACCAATTTACTGAGAAAAATTGAAAAAAACACAACCAAGTCAGGAACTTATGCAACTCCGTTGTTGAAGAAAATTTTTACATGACACATAGTTACGGCAAAAAACATTGCAATGTTAAAATGTTTGATATTTCTTTAAAAAAGTTTATCATGTTCGGTTTCATTCGTACGCTCATCGCCAATGACAAAACAAAATTGAGATGACAATCAAACATGACTTAACAATCAAATAAAAAAATCTAGTGAGAGCAAGTATGTGCTACCCAGTCAATGGGATGTAGCATGCCTACATAAATAAATAAATAAATTTAAATTTACTGGCGCGACAGCTCCTTAAGGAGCCAAGGCCTAGTGACTTATGCTCTTAACCATTCTTGTGTGTGTGTTGTTAATCTGCAAGAATGGAAGAGACCTACAGTTTACCGCCGAGTCCGAATGGCTACATGAGATGCACTTTTTCGAGACAAATTTTACTCTTGGAGGCTTTGTCAATTCCTCGCAAGAGGCAGTACCCCGGCAAAGAAGATGGCTATGAGCTGGATTCGAACCCAGGCGATATCTTTTAACGCTGCTAAAGCCACTTCGTAAGCTTTTTTCCATCGCTTCTACTATTCTAAAATCTTTCTTGTCTAGCCTGTCCCTAAGAAAGTTGACCTCCTCCCTCAAAACGCTGACTCGCCTCCTTGCTTGCTGATAATGAAACTATCATAAGGGATGCCATGTGAAAAAAATATTGCCGGAGAACCCAACTCAAAAAGAAATAACATGCCGCGTTCCAAGCTTGTCGACGAAGAAAAGCAGGCGCAAACCATCTGAATTAAGTTGGCCTTACACCTTCAAGTGGAGCCTAGAGGCGTGGCAGCGAAGTGAAAGAAAGGTGGTTTTGGTCCCACGTCCCAGTCGAGATCATAATAACGATTATGGGTTAAAGAAGAATTGAATTTGTTGGGCGTTTTAGGCGAATCAATTTCTGTACGAGTCGCAAATGCCAATGAAACTTCTGTAATACAAAACAAATAATAAATACAAGAAAAATAAAAAAGTTAAGTGACTATTATTTGACACAAATATTTTTCTGAGAATTTTCGTTGCCATGAAACCATTTCAGTTATCTTGGAATTTCATTTGAAGAAATTCAAATGAACGATAATCTACACATTGATAACGAAACTCGAAATCATTTTCAAATATTTTCTTTGTGTATAGATATGTACATATATTTCATATCGTCGTGATTTGGAACCTGAATTAGAAGATAGAATACCATCCAGATTTCCGCTGTCTAAACAAGTCTTTAAGTTGCTTACCATTTATTTGATTGACTTACATATCTTACAAATGTTGAACGCCTCTTAAGCCCAGTTTAGCAAAATAAAAAACTTTTAACAAAAAAAAAAAATTTTGATTTTAGCAACTTAAAATATTTTTTTATTTTAATTATGATTACTTAATCAATTTCTTGTACATTTTGTAAATAACTTATATAATTAATTTATAATACGTAATAATGTGAAAATATTTTCACAAATTTCAATAAACAAATAATAAAAACTTGATTTTTTTGCAGATATTTTGTTGGATGTCATAAATGATAAAATATCAACTATTGTTTTTTTAAGGAGCCCAATACAAACAAATATTTTTATATTTTTTTTTGTTTTAATAAGTACATTTTTTCCGTACAAAAATAATTCTATAGGTTAAAAAATACTGGCAATAACACGCCAAAATATTCTTTTAAGCTTTTTAATTTAACTTATATTTTTTTTCTTATATGTGTAAATGCAACAAAAAATAATTTTTTTAAGGTTTTTTTTACAAAACTGTTCCAACATTTTTCGTAAAAACTTAATTAATATTTTATCTATTACTCAAAACTTTACTAAGTAATTGGATGTCTTATAATAGTTTTTTTTTGTGTTTTGTTTTTATGTTTATGTATTCAAGCATATTGTTTAGCCATTTCTGAATTTTTGGATAAAGTGTATTTTTCTTACTGAATTATATCACAGCACTTCTAATAATCTAATTGGATAAATCATGTGTTTGAAAGCATATAGGTATCTATATTTTTTGTCTTTAAATATTCATTGTTGAAATTTATGAAAACAAAGGAAAACTACTTGCACTTCATGCAATAGCATACCAAAAAATAGGAAAACATAACAGAATGTAAAACGGAATTAAGGAATACTTTCTGGATGCTTTACACGGAGAGATCGTAGATTTATAGTGACTAGTATCACTTCGTGTAAAAGCGTTGATTTGGAGTAAAATTTCATAAAAAAGGAATACAAACTTAAATGTTTTTTTTTTCATTTCTCGAGCAAAATTATAAAACTTCTTTTTTTTAGAATTCTATGCGGATTTTTACTGATATTTTCACGTCTCCAATGAAGTTACGACTAAATTATGAAAAATCCCAGCCTCACTCATCATGGCTGCCTGGCCACAGGAGTCATTACCAGTAGTTGTATTTGGTGTGCCGAATCTAAGTGCGTCAATTATAACTTCGAATTCTTTTTGGTTTTGATTCATTTCGTGACTAAGATCAAGTTCTAAATCACTTGACAGCTTTATTCTTTTGCTATCCAACGGGCAGTCGTCTAGAGCCGATATAAGTCTTTGCGGTGGGATGTAGAACTGTGAGAGGGCTTCACGAACCAAACGATCACTTTCATCCTCGCTGCGTAAACGCTTGCGAGATGACATAGCCGCTTCAAGCTGTTCAGCACCTTGGGTTATTTCTGGATCTATCAGAGGCATTGATGCGTTAATAGCACTTAGTTCTCGGTCGAGTTTTTCCAAATCAGCATCAACACTATTGCTAGATAACGAACGTTTGCGGTCTCGTTTCTCTGTGCACAATGAAGATGACTGTATTCCTGATAATGATGATGATGGCGATACTGAGTTATTTAAAGAATTGTTGTGTTTTAAATGTTTGCAGCAGCATGCTGTATTGGTCATAGCAGTCAAATTATGCGGTTGTGTTGCGTGTGGAATTGAGTTTGTTTTGCAGGCTATGGAATTATTATTAGTTGAGTCTATTGGTGAGTTTTCGGAACATTCGATACCACAATTGTTGTTGTATGAGCTGAAGACATTTTTAAAAGCCGACTCGATTTTGCTTTCAGATCTGAAACAAAAAGAAAAATGCATTTAGTATATAACCACTGTCTAAAAGAATGTTTTTTGTTTGTTTTTATTTATAAATTTGTTATGCGTGGTCGATTTGATTTGTGTATGAGAATAAAGTTTTAATGAACATTATGGAGATCCAACTTTTAAAATAAAGACATGCGCTTGTGCATAAAAGACACTCGAGTTCACCCATTATTCATCTTTTTTTGTAAATAATTATGGATTGATTACAATAACCACTACTATGAATGAACAATTGAAATGCTTATAAAATAAAGGGACGAAACTTATACCACCCAGGTGTTTGATGTTCAATAATTTATTTGAAAGCACTTATCCAGGTTTTTGAACATCTCAAAACTTGCGTATAGGACAGGGAACATCGAACAAACCTGATTGCCCTTGTTCCGCGTATTGTTAAATGACAAAAAAAAACGCAAACAAAAACCTATAATAATAATAATATTAACATTGTTAACTATGTGTCTGTAAGGCACAATGCCTTTTAGAATGCAACCCGATTTTTTTTTTTATAATTAACGCGTGCACAAGGGACTATTTGTTTCCCTTTTAATATAACACATTGCGCTGCCATTAGGAAGATAGGGAGGGGAGAGATAGAAGGTGTCGAATAACATTGGTTTTGAATGCTTGCAAATTTAAATGGCAAGGGAAAATCTCGCCGGGGAAACCATTCCAAAGTCGTGTTGTACGGCTAAAAAAAGAATCTCTATATTTCACGATACATCCGAAATTGGGCTCAAAGGTGAACTGATGGGCATTCCTAGCAAGACGAGTATTACGGGCGAAACTTTTAAGGGGAGGAATGCAGCTGGCTACCTCGAGTGAACATTTTTACTTGCGATTTATAAGGCAAGTTATGCATTCGTAAAAAAGAAATTCTAACAATCAAACATGACATTACGATGTTAGAGAAGTTAAAAAAAGTGGGTCCGGAAATTCCGCCCGTCCGTCCGTCTGTCTGTCCGTATCGATTCCTACAGCCTAAACGGTAGGGCCGATTTGATTTAAACTTGGTATATAGTATTTTTAGAGTACTCTACCCGACGGTTTTTCGAATTGGCATTCTAGCTCCAAAACTAACGGTACCTGCCATATCGCTTTTAATGAAAAACTTATTTTTCTCGAAAACGGCTCCTACGATTTTCATAAAACTTTCTGAATGGTGTTTTCTATGCAAAATCTATCTTTTAGTTTAAATGGATTTTTCAGAATAAGTTTAATAACGGTACCTCCCATATGACCGGTTTTTTTTTAAATCAGACTTTCTCGTTAACTAATTGGCGGATTTTGATGAAATTTTCAAAATATGTAGTAATTAATTATTTAAATAATATTGTTTATTAAAATGTTCAAAAACATTTTTTTTTAATTTTTAATAATTTTTTAAAAAAAATTATTTTGTTTTTTGAATATTTTGAAAACGGCTCTATAGATTTTTTTTTAATTTGTCTCCTAGTATAGACTATAGATTTCATTAAATTGACATACTCAAAATAAAATTAAAATATGTTTTCGAAAAGTTTTTCAAAAAAAAAAACATTTTTTTGAAAAAAACTGGTCGAACGATTTTGAAATGAAAAACTCATAAAATAGAAAACAGCAAAAGAAATAAGATGGCTTTCAACATTTTTTCCAAAAAATGTTATGAATAGTGTTTTTTTTTTATTTCATAAAAAAATTATTTGTTTAATATTTTCCCCAAAATTTTATTTCATATTGCTCGGCTAAGCTCTAGCTATTAGTCAAATAAAAGAAGGTGACAACCTACATACATACCTACTTATTTTAAAGCATTTCATCATCAGAAAAGCACACAGAATAAATAAGAAAGCCTATGATAAATACACAAAAACAACTAACAAAGAAAAAAAAACTATTCGATTAGTATTTAATGCAAAAAATTTCAATCGAGAAAACAAAAGTTTACACCTGCCCCTCAATAAACAAAACTACTGGGGTAACTTTAAATATTGTCTCTATACCCACTCGCTTAACAGAAGTTGGAATGTTTATCTTAATTTTAGTACCTACCATCCTTACAACCTTATTATAGGTACCTAATATCCTTAATAAATTCCATTAACACCTACCCACGCCATACGTTCATCGATCCATCAAACATAATTAAGCTATTTTAATTAATTTGATTTCAAAAAGTAAATTATTGTTATTGGGACCTATATAGGTCCCTATACCTAGCATTATTGCCCTACTGCTGATTCCCACGAAGTTGCCAGTTGTTATATTTTCAGTACAGACCTTATGGAAGAGAGCTTTCAAAAACACTGGTACCTGCAAGTGTGCACCGCACTCAATTTAAGATATTGCCTCTTAAATGTAAAAGAGAACCCTTAAATACATTGAAATTGTTGTAATATTTCATTTAACTCACGCACATACCACCAAGTCCTGTCTGCTCCCCGACTGCGAGGAGAGGATTGATTATCAATTTGCCTCTCGCTTATTGTGTTTATTTAAAAAAAAAAGCACTACTGCAGAGTTACCTTTCGCCATTAATGAAAGTTATAATACCTTTGTCATTGGCTTTGGTTATGAAAGTTCCAGAATTGAAGCTTTCTTAGAGCGAATGAGAGCATATTTTAAGATTAAAGAAGAAAGTTTTATCGCTATTTTTTTTTGCTTACATATTTTCGTTTTTATTTTTCTTAAAATAAACAGTTAAAATAAACATACATAATGCAATATTTGTTGGCATTTTTTTTTACTTGCGATTATAGGTGCAAGTTATGCATTCGTACATAAAATTAAATTGAGATAATAATCAAACATGACATTACGATTGAGAAACGTGTTTGAGTTACTGGAAAATTATGTTTGTCTGTCTGTACGGATGTATTTTGGACTACACACTGGACGGCTTGGCCGATCGTCTTCAAATTTATAACATAAGATTAGTTTGGCATTCTACAGAGGCCTTATTTTTAATTTTTTTATTTTTTATTTTATTTGTATTTATTAACGGTACCTGTCATACAACCGTTAAATAAAAGCTTATTTTTCTCGAAAACGGCTGCGAGGATTTGTGTGAAAAAAAATCAGTGTACTTTTGGAGGTGTGGTTTATATTTTGGTGAAAAAAAAAATAAAAGCTGGTATGCTAAAAACGGTACCTCGGAAACTGGCTATTCGATTACAATCAAAATTGTTAGTCATTCTTAATTGTTAATTGTTTCTGTTTTCATAAAATTTAAATAAACAGTTGGTAACCATACCTACATTTGTGTGAGAATTATACCAATTTAAAATGCCCAGTATGGCAACCACTTGAGAGCTTTAAAATGGAGATAACTTATAGAAATCCATAACAGTAAGAGTGAAAGGCAAATATCCTATCTTCCATGTACTGAAAATATAAATTGAACAGAGTATAGCAAATTATATTATAAACAGTAAGCAACAAGTGGAAAGATAATACACTAAAAAACTGCAAAAGCTAACAATCCTATATATTTATGTGTTTATCCTTTTGCGAGCAAGTTTGCCTTCTCTGAAGAGTAAACAAATGGTTTGTTATTGTCGACGAGCGTTGGAACCGAAGATGTTGAGGAGTTTTTTAATATTTTTTTACAAATGACCAAAAATTTTTACTGCCTTTGGGACACAGCAGAATTTTTCGCCGTAATTTTTGCTCATGCAAAAATTTGGTTCTTTCAATAACGGAGTTGCATGAGTTCCTTGCTTGTTTGTGCTTTTTCCGATTTTCCACTGTAGGGTTGGCTTTGTAGAATCGGAAACTTACTTCTTTAAGCCTGATAGCTTCTTTACACTTAGAATTAAATCAGGACTTAAGGCTTGATGCTTTTTGCTCTGTTAAGAATAAAAGCACGCATCCCTAGAAGAATCACATTTGTGATCAATTCAGCACCGGCATCAATGTCACTATCCAGGAAGCAAAGAGACCAGTTAAAGTTTCGGAAAAAAATATTCAGGCCGTCCCAGTTGGCTTTCTCGTATTGCCAAACGGTCCTGGTGGGAAGTTTTTCTTTAACTGGATGCGAGGAGGATAAGAAATTAGCTGAAATGACACAATGGTCTGAAGTGCCAGATGGAGAAGTTACATTAATGGTATATTTATCAGGGTGAGAAGTAAGAAACAAGTCAAGAGTATGGGCGGCTTGCCCAGCAACATCCGGTATACGCTTCACTTCACTTCGAACAATTTGTGAGAGTTTCACAAAACACCACCAACGACGGAGAATACTTGATACAAGATACAATTCTCATCAGGCACGTGTCGTCGTCGTCTTCCGATGGTGGTATTTTGTGAAATTCTCACAAATCGTTTGAAGTAAAGGAACTCCGTGAATTATTGTGTCCTTTTTACAAAATTAAACTGCTTATTCGTTTTATTAATGATAATAAGCACATAGTTCTCATTGCCACTATCAATACACAATATTCACTAAACAATTTGCTGAATTTTCATATTGATATATTTTAATAAAATTCTCTATCGAAAACAATTTGTACCTATAACTTGATTTCTGTTATGTTGTTGTTGACGTTTTAGAAACCCACCTCCACCATATCTTCGAAATGTATTCCTTAAGGCTTAAGGTGATTTTCTTAGACCTTCTTGTGTACATGATTCCTTTTTTGAAGAAACAACCGAAAAAAGGAATCATTCGTACGAAAAAATATAATGTGTACAATTTTCTAATATAAACCAATATAATGCAGTGTTTTTCTTTTTAAGTTTGTAGGATAAATAATTTGTTGATGTTATTTTACGCTGTGTTGAGATTATTTTACAACGGCATTCTAAACACGGCGTTAGAGAATGTCAGACAGAGAGCTATCCGCAGCGCGTTTAATATTTGAATCTTGATTTTCACTTTCTTACTAAATGCCAAATTATAGGTTATTTTTTTCATTTAAAGAGTACAATATTAAATGACACAAAATAAGTAAAAAAAAGAGTAATTTATAAATTAAGAATAATTTAATTCACCAGGCACAAAATATTAAAAAAAAATCTTTCTTTAGAACGCCGTCAAAATAATCTGTATGTCGCGTTAAAATCACGTTCTGTTTAACAAAAAATTAACGCGACGCGACGTCAAAAAAAATAATTTGTAAGTCCCCTTTTATACACATAAATCATATGACGCCGATTCTTCATCAATTTCCTTTTGGGCACGCCTATAGCTTTCACACGTTGAATCAGCGTCACGCGAGAGTGTATGGCAAACATTACTATGTCTTTACGTTTCTTTATTTCAACGCTCTCGCTCTTATGCGTGAAACAGATTGAACCAACAACAGCAACAGCAACAGCAACAGCGGCCGAAATTAATTTAGAACCAATGTATTTCAATGGCTCAAATTAGATTAGACCAGCACCAGCAACGTCACCAGCGTCGTTAGACCAAAGTCCTAAATTTGCTGTTGCTGTTCCATTGCTACCAACTTTGAGCAAGTGAAATTCAGGGGCAAAAGAAAACTTCGTATACTTTTTTATGACACAAAGTGTCAAACAGAAGTAAGAAGACGATGCTGGTGCTGGTAGCAATGTGTTTCAATTTATTTTGCTGGTCAGCGTGCTGTTTGCTGTTGACGGTGCTGGTGCTGTCGCTGGTTCAATCTGTTTCGCGCTTTACTTATAACAAAACATACATTTGACCACAAACTGAGGAAGATAATAATAAAGCAAGCAATGAAAATAACAAACGAGAATGAGAGAATCGCAACAAATTCTCGGTCCCTGCGTCGTTGTAATTCCCACTGCACTTCTCAACTCCTTCGCCTATACACGCCTACTTCGCCGTCACGCTGCGGCATATGCCTATCTGTATAAAAGGGGACTAAATAATCAAAAAATGTGACGCCGTGTGGAACTTGACGCGGCGTTGAATACGCGCTCTATGTGACTTGGCATATGTTATACTGTATATTACATCGCTGCGTCAAAACGCGCACTGTTTGACTAGGCTTTTACTCCTATGAATGCGAGTATAATAGAATGTGAAGAAATATAATTTATCTTTAAAAAGTACACCTTTATCGCTACTTTGTATAATACAATCTTGCAAAAATATATTCTGACTGAATGCTTGTTTAAATTCATTCTTAGAACAATTAATACACTATCGTCAGTTTATGTTATCAGGTTAAATGGTTGAAACTCTTGAATATTTTTGTAACCAGTTTTAAACGTTTATATAGAGTTTTCAAGCACATAATCTGTAAAAGGCAGGGAAAAAATAATAAAGTATAAAAACTTGCATTCGAGTAACTTGCTAGTGTCTCCTCATGATACAAAAAAACAAGATAGCGACTTTCGTATTTTTACGTCATCAGTAACCCTTTTTGAAAAAATTAATTTCCGTTTTAGAAAAAAAAACAGAAAAGTAAGTTTTAATTGATGCAGGTTTGCTCCAATGTCTTATCTGATCTATTAAATATATATTTTTAGTCCACTAACACTTCGGATTCTTTCCATAAATTGTAATTTAATTTAGTCAGTTTGGCTCACTGATGACGCCAAATTTCAGGATGGCGCTTTTTATTATTAAGTATCTTCCAACACGCCCATTTTTGTTAGTGAAAAAGAAAACGAAACTCAAAAGAAGAGGTTAATTATTTGACTACTACACTCTCAGACGGCGTCAATTATTTGACAGTTCAGCACTACTACACTCTCAGACGGCGTCAATTATTTGACAGTTCAGCACAACTACACACTCAGACGGCGTCAATTATTTGACAGTTCTGCACCAATACTTATTTGAGCAACTTGTAGGCATTGTCAAAAGAAGGCAGTAGATTTCCCTCCTTATAGTATAGTTACTCTATGTAATAAGCCCCCAAGTTCAATACGGTGTATTTTTCCAATTTTATTTTTAGAATCACAACATTTGTCTCCAATTACACGATGTCTCGTGAGCCTTGTCTCGATATTTCTTTGTCGATATTTTTTCTTAACGGCAACGCTGCTCTTGATGCGTGGCTTATGGATATGATGTTCACTTCATAAAGTTAAGAAAGAGAATTAAACAACACAACATAAAAAGAACATGAGAAAGGAGAAACGTCAAAATAAGACTACCATTTGCCCGAAGTTTTTTTTGCATCTCATCACTGCAAACTTCCTTTCTCTTTCGCACTTATGTGAGACAAGGTCCACGAGTCATCGTGTAATTGCAGACTTACGTTCTTTTGGCTACTTTAGGCTATTTGTGCATTTTTCAATATTTAATTTAAACAAATGCATTCGATGAAAAAATGTATCACTTATACATTGAAAACATCTGATTTTGACACTTCCACTCGAACTTGCTTTCACTTGCACTGCCTCAAAAGCAAGTGTGGGAATTCCTGCTATTAGTTACTCTAGAAAAACTCAATGAACAGCATTTCGCGCGCGCGAATTAATAAATATTTTATTTCAATGCGAGATTATAGATCTGCCTTATTGCTTATGCGTAATCTGCATGTTTACTCCTCCAAATCCAAATAAATTGGGAACTGGTTCAATAAGATATATTTAAATGGCGAACAAAACAAAAGACATACAGTAACACCTCCGCAATACGATCCGAGTTTCTGGAATATTGTTGAAACAACAAGTTTTCCACGAACACAAAATAATGTAGAAGCCTGCCTGGCATAGGCGCTTAAATGCCATCGTTAATAAAAGGCATGTTGGTCTCTACAGTTTGGTTGGCCATCTTTCTAAGGAAATAATCACGGGAAAATTTAAGTTGCAGCAATCAAGATGTAACAGAAATGCAAAACGTAAAAATAAAACCGTTATTCGAAATATATAGCTAAGCAATATAAGCATATAAAAAACGATTACAAATGTCGAAAATTGATTACTTGCGGAGCGTAGCTAAAATTAAAAAACATAATTTGCAAATATACATATGTTTGTATTGTATATATTCTGTTTGTTGTTGTTAATTATTCAATATTATTTTGTGAATTAAATTACTTTTTTCAGAATTTGGTTTTATTTTTTTTAATGCGAGATTTTGATACAGCAAGAATTTTATACACTAGCGAGATTTTTTTCTGAAAAAGCTAGATTTTGCTATGCGATATTTTAATAATGCGAGATTTTTAAATAAAAGATTTTAAAAGTGCGAGATTTTGTGAATCGAGATTTAAAAAAAAGCGAGATTTCGTTACAAGAGATTTTAGTTTGCGGTCAATCGTACCGCTCCCGGTTAGAGCAGCTAGAGCAGGCTCTTTGAACAGACAGATTGAAAACATCTGATTTTGACACTTCTACTACAACTTGCTCTACTTCAAAAGCAAGTATCTACAGAAAATCCAACTCTAAGTTGCTCTAGAATATCCACCGAGCAGCAAATCCGAAAAGTTGATAGTTTAGAGAAAAAATTCCTCACTGAATAGAAAAATATTGCCTTTTTTCTACCTAGAGCAATTTAGAGCAACTAGAGCAGGCTCACTGAACAGACGTACTTATTATCTTAACTATTTACAAGACTCTAAAACAAGACCTTGTCTTGAAGAAAAACGTCGATCGGGATAACCTAATATGTTAATGGCTGAATGACTATATATATATTTTTGTGTATATACTAATGAGTTTCATAATTTGTTTTCATCATTTGCATATGTATATGTTTACAGTTCACGCATAAATACTTTTCGAGTACTAAGTTAGATATTAAAAATAATGTGTTGGCCACGCTTTCGAATGAAAATTTTAAAATTGTGAATTTTCATTTGTATTAACCACAAATCACACGATGGTTAAATTATGTTCTACCTAACAGATGACAACTTAAACAGTGAAGTGGGAGTTGTCGTCCTGTAGGAATCATAATAATAGTCGATTTAAAGTAGAAGAAGATTGTATTTGCTACTAATTTTTAGACAAAATTCGAAGAGATAATTATTTTAATCTTTAATACAATTAAAGATACAACATTCACCGCAATTATAGTCAATCGTTGTTGCAACTGTCGTCATAAGTTAAGACTTGACATTTACTTAAAATTAAATCAAGACTTTATTGAGCTACGATTTTCTTACTAAAAATTTAATTGAAATGCCAATTATAGCAAAAGGCTAGTGTGTAGTTATTTGGATTAGATACGACACAAAATAAATAGTTGAACTTTGTGTTGTTCGGCCATTCACTTGTGGATCTTAAGTGAAGTATTTATTTTTAGTAAACAAAATTTACGAATCTGTGTTTAATTGCGTTTAAATTGTGATGTTCAAGCGTTAATGGGTTTTGACTTAATGTCAAGTCTCAAGTAGGCTAGTTTTTGGTTCTGCTGGAATAAACAAAATAATTTAAAATTGAAAGTAAACACTGAGATGATCATTTTTTTTTATTAGGCCTCTATGCTATAAACTAGCTGTATGCGTTTAATTATGGACTATATTCTTTTATAGACATGAAAATGGTAAAGTACATTTCTCATGCTTGCAACATGTTAAGTTTGTACAATAAGTATTAACCAATAAGACATTTTCAAATTATTGTAATAATTAAACAATTTAAGTTGTTGAAACCTTTTTATATAAAATATGTACATATATCATTCAGCCATTCAAAATGTAGAACAAACATAATGTAACTTATTGTTTATTTTTAAGTGCATTTTTTAAGTTATTGCTCAGAAATTATGTTGATAATATTTACCCAATTCAAAATAATAGCATTTCTAATGAATAATTAAAAATATAGAAATACCCTAAAGAAAAACCCGAATACAATATTTTCTATAATGAGTTGTAGACAAAAAATGGAATTTTCGATTTGATTGATTGATTGATTGATAGGAATGCCTGACTTTCTTAAAAAAAATTAGTTTGTCTTCCCAGCATGCAAATTCTTATTATGTGCAAATTTTGTGTTTATTGTACTAAATAACGATAAATTGTTCTAAGCTAACACGTTTTGTTGTATTGTTGTAATTGTTAATTGTTTTAGTTTTACATTTGTACAACTCGCTAAAGCTATTATTAAACGGTCCTTGTAATTGTTCATCGCAGTGAGCCGCTGACGTCACAATAAAATAGGTCCTACCACCGTCAGTGCACTGACATAGGTTATAATGTCATCGCTAGCTACAAAGCCTATCAAACGAATGACTTAAAGTTGTCATTGTTGTCCCAAAATGCGATGACCGTCAAAGTGTGTCAGCGCGTGATTTTTGGGTCTTAGTGTTAGCGCGATGATATGCAAGATAATGACTATCACACGTCCAAACAGCTGATCGTTGACGGTGATCTGAAACTGCGATGACATATGTCATTTTTGGCAGTGAAGATCACACGGCGTTAATAATTTGAATCATCGTGACTTGTTTTTCTTACTTTTTTGGTACTTCAGCATTTTTTATAATATTCTGTTTTGATTTGCATCCTCATCGCTAGCTACATTGCTTAAGTTCGGGGTTGCAGACCTTTTTACTTTACTAGCTGAAAAGTGGTATTTCATAGGTATTTTTTTTTCTTGATTTAGTGATAATTTTACAAATTTTTTGAGACAAAAGAGCGCAGTTTCTATGAAGGGAATGGAAATTTTCAGAATAAATTAGATCAGTCTACATCTACATCAACATACGTGTCTGTTCAAAGAAAAAAACATACAAGAAGAATCATGTAAACAAGGTCAAAATATGTCAGAAATTCAGCGATAGCTTGGTTTTGGGGTTTAGACAGCAAATCTTCTATTCATTATCTGTGGTGGGTTCTTTTATTAATGGTTTTTGTTACTATTTTTTGGTGGTTTTAAAATTAAAATGGAATTTGTACAGTTTACAAACGAATAAAGAAAATAAATAAATTGCACGACTGGATCGAACGTACTTGCTCATATACATATGTAACATCATGGGCTCTGTTTTATGTTAAGTTTTTGTTGATATTTCGCGAACGGTAACTTTAAAAAAAATAAATATTAATAAGACTAAAGTTGTAGAAAATTTAATTTCCAACAAGTTTTGCCTTTATTATTTTTGTCCGAAATCAAAAATGGGAAGTTATTGACCAAAATAAAATTGCCATTAAGTTCAAAATGGCGGCTGAAGTTCCAGCACGATTTTTCCGAAATCCGACGAATTCATTTTTTTCCATTTCATCCTTTTTTTGACATTGCGACTGGGCTAGTATACGAGTATACCTACATTTCACAATAACTTGACACAGACCAAAATCTCATTTTCTCACTTTCACCGTCAAATAACCTAAGAACATTTCTTCCAAGGTTGATATCAAATAAAACCTTAAAATAAACTTAAAAAATGGCTCCTGAATACAAAATAGATTTTCATCTCGATATTTTGGAAGAGGTATTGAATCTATCAATCCCTTATAGCATGAATGTCGACCAGTATACATGTATGTACATCCATACCTACGTATGTGTGTATATATGTATGTACATATGACAAGAAAAAAATTGATTTTTCTTTCAATTAAAATCAACAAAAGATTTTGTCTGCTCTCCCACGAGTCAAAACAGCTGTTCTTTGCAACTATTAGATGTATGTATTTAAGGGTAAGTGAAGTGTTCCTATATATTTTCTCACAAGGAGTAAGTAAAAAAAAAGTTGGAAATCTTGGCGGTAGCCTTCCATACTTCCATCACAATTTTACAATTCACAATTTATGTATGTATATAATGTAAATACATAATGCAATATGCAACCATAAATAGGAAAAAATTGCGGTCGTTACAGGTAAGGCGTAAGGGCAATATGGCGGTGCTAATTTTTGGTTCTCCTTTTAGGTAAATAGTTGGCTCTGGGAATATCCTTCTCTTTTGCATAATGCGCCAGACAGCTAGACGAGGGAAACTGCCAGTTCAAGAAAAAGAAAACAAAGTGCACGATTGATCGCAAAAAATGTGCCCTCATGACAGGAAGTAAATTCAAGTATGTAGGGCTAGGCATGAAGTAGGTATAGCTAAATGAACTTAACATCATTATAATGAATGAATGAAGGTCCAAAAAAATATATCACTTGTATGTGAAGGGATTTTTTAAATTTAATTCTACATTATAACAACAGAACATGGAGCGCAAAGCTGCGAAATTGGATTTGGATTTGTCTAATAAATCGTGGGTCAGCTAGTATTAGATAAGATGAAAATAGATTCCTATTATTTTTTAAAATTTTTTGTTTTTATTAGCTCCTACATATTTTACAAATCTACTTCGTTTTTTTGGGCTATCTGCTTCATTCCCAACCTTGTCTTATTTATAAATGTTCGAACTCGAACTCTTTTTAAAGAAAAGAAAAGAAATGTCAATATGAAAGCTCTACTGATAGTCTGATACCATTTACCTACCTATGTATATTTCTAACGTTCAAAAAATTAATCTTTTGTTCAACAAAAGTTCATATTATGTCGACACAGTTACTTAAAACTGCTTAGAGTTGTTCCCCCAACTCAAAACTCCCCAAACTGAGACAATAGGTTTGTTCGACATGCGTCGGTATTGTGTCACACTTGTGTTATCTGAATTAACTCAATAATTTTTCGAGCTCGTATGTTTACCACTGCTTTTGCACCTGCTAGGTGGGCGCATTATGTGCATATTCAAGCAACATGCACTTTTCTTTTTCTATTTTTTTTTGTTGGGATAAGATAACAGAGCTGTCAAAATTTAAATCAGCTGTTAAAGTTGAAGTGAAATTATATGTATTTATTTGTCGAAGTTAATGAAAATGAAATAGGTACAGTGCCAAGAAATTTCTTTGAAAAAATGTCTAATAATTGTCACAGAGAAAGTATGAGAGAGAATAATCTTTCGTACCGTCGTCCTGTCCCCCTAAAACTATTCGCTTAAAATTTTCTTGTTTTGTTGAATAGATTGAAAACAATTATTTCTTTATCAAAAAATCCAAAGGTGTACGTTTTTATTCAAACGTGCACACATGTATGAACATATAATGTAAAATACAAATGCATTCATATACTCTCGGTGTAGCTCTTCTCTGAAATTACACTGCTGTCCCAAAACAGCTGATTTAAATGTTCAGTTTTAACATTTTGTCTCAATTTTAGCTTTTTTTGTTCTTCTCAAATGTATGTAGTTTTATAAACCAACATGTTAGAATGTTAACCTATAATGTTTTTTTTAAGGAATAGTATTTTTTCTCTATTTTATCATTCATAGCCAAACGGATACACTGATGTCTCATAAATGTAGAACGGTGGTGTAAGGGCAAGATTTGTTTCTTTTTTTTTACATTTTTATTCAACACAAAAAGAAAAATGTTGGCCTGTCTGTCGAGTGAGTGTTCCCGCTTAAAAGGAGCATTCTTAAGAGAAGTATACATGAACGAGAACATACCTACAAGGCTTCAAGTATGTTGAATGTATGTATAGATTCCTAATCACGTAGAATATAATTGTTTCTATTCATTTGGAGCACCACCGTACAAGCTACAGTCGGAACTAATAGGAAAAAGAAAGAATATTAAAAACAAATTCTTCCACTATTGTACCTTAAGAAAATAATTCAACCATGTGGAGCAAATAATACTTTCAGATTTCATTCCTGTTTGTGGGATGGATACGAAAGAGGGTATTGGAAATTCGATGATGACAACTGTGTGTTATGATGTGGCAAATATACATAGATGTTTGCATGCAATCCAAATTGTTAATTAGGAATTTTTATAAAGGAATAGTATTTTAGAGCCCACATCACATGAATGAATCCAATTTATTTGCAATACTTATTTCATAGCAAGTGTTCAAATAACTAAATTAACTTTTTTTATTTATTTTGTTTTATGTATGTAAATAGGAAAAATGTCAATCTTAATTTCAAAATATTTGAATTTCTTAAACGTTTATTTTAATTATTTACATAGATATAAGTTTACGAGTACTCTAACAGGCTTAATGTAGCTTTTTAGCACTTCTCGACAATCTTGTAATTTTTTATATCATCTGGCATTTTTTGTTCTCTCTTCAGAGGTTTTTTTTAAATATGTTTAAAATACCAAACATTGACAATTTATTATTTGGAAGTACATTGAATTTCTTAAACAAATTTAGCTTCCGTAGAGTTAACGAAAATGAGAGACTAAAAGCAATCGGTGATATACATTACATAAGTCTGAAGCTAATAGACTGGACAACATTCATCCTTAGTTCTTAGAACAACTTATTATTATCCTAGTCTTACCTAAATTTTCAACTCTGTTCTAACCACTTCTAACTCTAGACGCTTCCTTTGTATCAATTGTGATATGAATGGTGGCCGGCCTAGGAAATAATCCTATAAAATAAAATACATTGACATTGATTGACATTTCTTCTCGTTCTCCCAGGGGGGATTATTAGTTATTATTAGAGCGTTAAGTTAGATGAATTACAAAGACAGGAACAAAATTATTCGCGCAGTAGAACGAGAATAAGGTAAATATTTCATACTTAAATAAACGCATACTTATTTTTAAACAATTTGATTTTATTTTAATTAAAAACGAAACACTGACAATTTATCTAAAAAGTCATAAAACTAATAATTTTTTACTGATTGTACTTGAATGGGCCATCCATAGCTCATAGACATAAAAAAACTAATAATGTTTAGGTACCTCCCTTAAAATGTTAGTTGACTATCGCATACATACTTGAATACGGTCTGCTCTTTTCAAAAGCGCGTGTACCTATTTAATGGTGTTCAGGCTTTGACAGTAGCACATGAATAACATCGCACGACGCGACGCAAGGGATTCTTGGGTCACCCCTCACCGTATTAAATCTTAAATTTGTTTATAGATTTTATAAACAGATTTTACAGTAGTGGCTACAGAATTAGAAAAAAAAACAAAAACAAGAAAAAACAGATCATGTTTGGTCCGATATAATGTAGTTGGATAAGCTAGTGCAATTTTTAATAGTTCAACTACATGAAATAGCCTTTTCACGCCAAACCATTTTACTTGTTTTCCCCAGAAAGAATACCATACACCACAGTACACATATATAAGGTAATATCATTAGAGGTTTTATTTTTGTAATCTTCTCTGCATCTGTCAAAAAAATAGATCTCGTGGATATATTTTAAAGTATTTGTGGTAATAAATTTATAAAAAAATGTATTGCCTTAGTTATGTGTACTGTGACCATAAGCGACTCGTTTTAAACGGCTGTTTTTTGCGAAACAGCTGGTTTTTGATAAACGACTTGAAAAATAGTTGCAATTCAAAGATGAATTATACAAACAGAACTTTCTGTCAAGAGAAATTGATATGATTGTGAACAATGGGGCGTTCTTTTATTAATTATCGTTGTTAATTGTTAACAATCGGTAACTATTTGTCGTTCCAAAACACCAAAAAGTTACGATTCGTAACTATTTGACAGGAAAACATCTTTTCAAAATGCGTTGTTGAAGTGTCAAACAGTTACGAATTACAATTTGTAACTATTTCTAACTCATGTCCATGACATGAATTTAGATCAAATCAAATCCTATCTATAAATTCAAAGAGGACGGAAATATCAAAAACTTAACGGACAAAAAAAAATATTTTTTTAGCGACATTGCCAGCTCTCAGACTATTAAGACTAAAAGGAAACTGAACAAAAGTTTCGTTCCGTTCTGTCAAATTCATCATCACTTGGTCATAATGTCCTTAAAAATTATAAGCATTTATCAAATTTTCGAAAACAAAAATTAACAAAACTCATCAAAGTCATGTCGGGTTGGGTATACATATCTCAGTCCGAAGCAAGGGGAGACCTAATCCCTGATGGAGCGGCCAGGTAGAAGGCGATCTCCGATTGCTTGGTGTGCAGAACTTGAGACGGCAGGCTAGAAATCGAGCCAGCTGGAGAATCATATTGAACCAAGTTCAGGAACACCATACGCTTTGTAACGCCAGGTACAGGTAAAGCCATTTATGTAAGGTAAAGCTTGGTATTCATTAGACAAACTGGCGAACATTGTGACGCGTAGCAGCCGCGCAAAATGAATACCATCGAATGTCGCACTATTAAATATTTCTTAAAAAAAATTAAGCGTATGAAATGTCATACTTGCCGCGCGCGAGCATGCCGCGCATAGTGAATACGAAGCTAGGTATACAAATCTCATTTGTTTGGACTGTTTCGTAAGGCAACGTACGTTTCAATTCTTCAATTATGGTTGTGTCTCTGCGCCTCAAATCCGTGACGATCTATCCGCTAGAAGTAGAAGGCGTGAAATTTTGGGATACGATCTTAATCAATGTTTGGACGACAGAAATCAAACGCTTCCTATAAAAAAATCGAAACTTGCAATTGAATTTTGCTAAACTACACCGGACGAAGAAAACTACACAACACAAAATACATAAATAAATGATGAATCTTAATTCAATATGTTTTTTCAGAATAAAGATTTGAACCCGAAATACCCTCTCAAGGCTGTGAGGCAAGGAGGAGATGCATTTTCTTGGAGTGGAGCCCTTAAAAAGAATATAAGGCAGAATGGACCAGCACGTTTATTAAGAACATCGTGTTAAATATTAGCCTAAGTTTTCTTTTCCAGTAAATTCACATCACGGATTGTTAAGCAGTTGTTTGTGGACACAAACTCGAATATTTTTGATTGGCTCGTCCAAAAGCCTGGATTTGGATACTCTATCGAGAACTATGGAGAGTGCATTAGAGCTAAGAAACCTTACACCTCGGAAGAACACAAAACAATTTCTGGGACAGAATACCACTTTCGACATTTGTATCTAATTTGTGTTTCTTATTCTATGGCGGCTACTGTTTATCGGTTGCTTGTATGTAGATACATTGAAATGGTATGTAAACACATAGGACTGCCAACAAAATAACCAAGTCTTCTTAAACACTCAATTGACATTCCTTAATGATAACGTGAATTTGTTTTTGTTTTTTCTAATTTTCATATCAATATACATGAGTACATCTACGTATACCTAGTTCTGAAAATAACAATGATTTGCCTTTTGGAAAATACAAAACCCCAGCAGTTTCGCCGTTCTGTCCCGTTATCAACATTATTGGGATATTATTTGACTGGAAATAAAAACTATTGTTTGTTGTTGTAAGCGAGTCGTTTTAATTACGTTCAAAAGAAAAACAATGATCATAAAAAGAGTCATCGTGTGGAAAAAAAATCGGTGATTTTTGTTTTGTTTTTTAAAGTTTATTTACCTACATATATATATTTTATAAAGAACAAACAGGATGACCTCATGGTGCGCATGCGCAGTCTTAATTTTATATTTCCTTATCCATGTTGCCAGTTGCCACACAAAATTGTTAGGTGCGATTAATATAGAGATAACACTCTTTGTGGACAAGTACCTAGGGTTCGAATGGTATCTATTTGTTGTCAACACAGATTGCATCCTGCTTCCTATTCCTTTCATTGAATTGGATCTAAATACATAATCCTAGCGTACAAAAGTCACAAGGGTTGATGGGTAAGAAAAATGTTCTCCCCTTCAACGTGTTTACACACTTAACATACCATCTTGGTACATACATACATACCTAACCTCTACCTACATTGATATGTAAGCTAGAAATAAAATATCACTGAAAACAGATGTAGCAGCTCTGAATAAAAAAAAAAAACTAAATTATTTTTTCATTAAGTGTGGTTTTCTTTTTCGTTTATTTTTTTTTTTTTTAATTTGTAATAGATTTTTGTTCCTCTTTTATGGGCATTTTCGCAAACCAGATTTTCTTCTCAAAATTCTCTTTTATTATCACATTTATTGTATATTTTTGTTGAAGAAAAAAGAAACCAAAATAAGCAACAATTGAATAACACGATCCAAGGGCGCATGGGGAATAATATTTTGGAGGAGAATTGATTTAACAGTTGGCTATTTGTGAGTTGTGAGTCGTTATGTGGTTGTAGGTACCATACCTATCTTACCTATGTAGGTATTGATTTTCTGTAAAAAATAAGTTTGACTAGGTTTAGAGCTAGATAATGCAGTAGATGGTAACATGTACATAATGTAAACATTTAAGGCGCATTTTTAGAGAAATATACCGGAAAGTTTAAACGAAGATCTTTGAAAAACTTGCTAGATTGTTGCGGTTCAATCATGTAACCTAGATACATTAGCAGGTAGGGTAACAAATTAGTGAGCCCTGGAGCACACCAGCATACACTACACCGAAACAAAAAACCTAAATTAGAAAGCATTTCCGATAAAAGAATTTGTTTGCCAAGATATAAATAAATGTTCGACACACTTTTAAAATAAATACATAAGCAAATAATTGACATGACATTTCCATGAGGAGTCAAGGCCTAATGACTTATACCTTCACTAGAAGGTTGGTTTTGTGAACCTGCAATGAAGAAACGAATATAAATGTACATCATGTTCCGCCAAATACGAACGATTACATGAGATGCACCTTTTCAAAACTAAGTTTCTTGGAGGATTTTTGATTTGCACGAAAGGAGGTATAGGTGTTCATTAACCGTAAGAACACAGAACTTTCGAAAAACCACACTAGCAGTAGCCACAATGCTATGTGGCACTTTTGCTTTCGAAATAGCAAGCGGAAAAGGTATATGTGTCACGTGTTATCTGTTAATGACCCAAAAAACTGTCATATTGCACTGACTATAACAGGACGCATCAACTAAACATGAACCATGAACCTGGAACAAAAATCTGTGGATGCAGAAAATCAATGTCCATGTTAACATCTTGACGAAGTAATCAGGTGTTTGCACACGACATAAGTGCACGAGATTTAGAAGTTTCACTACTTTTATATGGGTTTTTCAAATTTTTGGTTGAATGTACATAGGGTACTGTAAATGATAAGGTTAAAAATAATACTAATAGTGAATTGTAAAACTGTTCCATTAGGGGGGTTTATAAACTTGTTTATCAACATTGTTGATGTTTCACCATGTAAACGCAAGAAAAACCGCAGACCCAACCATATTGGTCGGTTTTCAAAAGTTTTTGAAAGCTAAGTGGGTTGGGTCGAACCACTGGAATTTTTTGGCGTCCTCTCGCTTTGAGTATTTTAAGCGAATTGATATTTATTTTTTAAGTGAATAAACATCCGATCTACCAGTGTTCAACAACCTTCGATTTTCGTGTAGACGCAGAGGGTTCGTTTATAGGTATGAGTTGCAAGAAACCGGGGTTATTAGCAAGATGATCCATGTAAACCCCCTATTGATTCTTTCAATAGTTGCAGCTAGTTATAACACCGTACCTAGTATGTCCTAGTTAAGGGCTAACTATAATATAGGGAAGCAAGCGGAAACTAGTGTCAAAACCAACTGAAACATTCCGATCCGTTTGTCAAATGAGCACGTCTACCCATAATGGACGGAATGCTAGCGCAGTTTACGTCCGTAAGCAAAACTCATCGAATCTTGAAACGAAGCAATCCGCGATTTAGGGCACAAGATACGAATTACTGGCTCACAACGAGAGCCGCAGCCGCAATACGCGTCGTACGCCTTTTTTAAAACTGCCAACAATGGAGCCGTACGATTTTTTGAAAATTGAGATTTTATTGATATTATCTGAGTGAATTGAAGTCTGTGTTCATTTTTAATTTGCAAATAATTGTTGTTAAAAATCAATAAAAGATATTAAAATGGAGTTATTAAAAATTCCACAGAATTTCTTTACACGTACGACAAAGTTAAGAGTTAACCAACCTTTGCGGATACGTATTGCGGCTCCGTATGCAGTTGCGTGCAATTGTGTTCACAATATCGAATTCGTGTGTAGTGTATTCTATATTTAACAGCTGTTGCAGTTTAGGCTCCGTATGCGGCTGCGGCTTCATTGTGTTCAGCCAGTTACTAGTTCTTGCTCATTTACGGACGGCCCCGTCCGCGGCATTCCAACCATTATACCGATGTGTTGCTTCGTTGTTGACCAACGCTGAAATTATTTGACAGGACATAATTCGCAACCACCGATTGTGTTTGTGATGTTGGGCAGTTGTATGCTCTGTTGAGATAGTGTGTAATGGACAAATATACCTTCTACCTTTCTTAAAGTTTCCTTAAGAATGAGGTATTTAATTCAAGGTGTTCAATACATTGACTGTAATTGATTAATCAGCTGCCCACTAAAGAGCTAACTATAATGGTCGGAAGTAAAGGGAACCTATTGTCAAAACGAAAGAAACGTTCTCTTTCGATCTGAAGAACACGTTACCCACGAAAGGAGACGGATTTTTTAATTGTTATTAACTACATCTTCAGAAGCTGGCAGTTGGCAGATTTTAGTCCGCACAAAGCCATCGTGAGCGAGCATGCTCGCCGAACTTGGCTAGGCGAACATTCAATGATAAAGAAGCGCAAGTTGTGGCGTCTATATATATGTAGGTATTTTAGTTTCTTTCGCTATGTTAACTCCGCGACGTTCACAGTAATCTATAGTACTCTCATGGTGGTCATTTTTCGTCTGGCCATCTTCCTGGTTGATTCAGAACTAACTCTAAATAGTGGAGACGAGAACATTTACCGATATTGTACCAGTATTTAATACACTTTAGTTGTCTGTACTTATTCTATATTCACACCAATTGGCAATTTCAGCACGCCTCATCGCGACTTGATTTAGAATTAAAAAATTATGCTTCATGATAGTAGCAAAATGGCGAACATCGAAACCAACGAACGGGACAAAGTTGAAATTCTTCGCCAACATTTTGCATTTAAATGCATTCTGTTGTTTGCAATTGCAAATCTGTTCAAGGCGTGTTAAATAATCATGATTAAAAAGAAAATATGAAGGAAAGAGAAAATTTTCGCACGTCCATCCGTCCAATACCAAAGTTTCCGCTTTAAAAAGATTAACAAGACAACACTTTTGTATCGATGCCGTTATTGCGTCTGTTTTGTAGCTTAACTTTTGCAAGCTGTCAGAGAAAATTTTGACAGCAAGGTATATTTCTTTTGATTTTGTACCATTGAGAATTAAATAGCTTACTGATATTTTCGGTTTTTTTCTTTTATTTTCCTGTTTTCAATTAATTCGTAGAGTACAGAAATGAAGACGACGTTGATATTTCCCGTTTAATGTACATACATATATAAAAATACCTAGTCATTCGAAAACCAACATACCTACCTACTAGGCACCGACTGTAATAAACAACTTTTGCTTTTATTTTCACTTTATTTTCAAAAACATATTTTTTAGTGTTAATTAGCTAGTTCATGTTTCTTGAGATTTCTGAGTGCTCAAGAAATTTCCTCAGTCACTTTTGATGGAGTTGGAAAACTTATGTGATTCATTTCTCAGCAAACGCCAAAAACAACTTTTCCTTTCTAACAGAGTTCTCTCTGACAAACTAAAATTTAGTAAACGAATTTATTCGCGTGACCTTCAAAGTGACTGAGGGACCTGAACTGGCTGAACTGTTTCTTCATTCTTTTTTTTTTTTGAGAAAAGGTAAGGGATGTAGAGAAGTAGGAGGAATGAAGTAACGAATGTAAGAATGAAAATCTTGAGATTATATACGATTGATTTTTGACGTTTCTTGTTTGAGAAAGAAAATGTTCGGCAAGAACTAAAAGCAAGAACTTTTAAAATTTAAAACATTTGAAAATATGTTTTTTAGTGGTAATGAATATCTATGTATTCTTATTGAATTTTTTAGAATTTTGCAATTTTTTTTTGGAATAAAACACCGCAATTTTGTACATATGTAGGTATACAAGTAATGGGATAATCAAGATCAATGTAAACATCAAAGTACGAGTACGAGCAAGAATTGAAGAAAACACACCCACACTTAAAATACATACATATGTATGTATGTATGTAGGTAATCAATATTCATTAAAACGTTTGGGGGCAGTTTGGCATCAATTTTCATCGGCAAAAAAGGTCTGTCTTCAATAATTATTGTCGATGGACATTTATCGTGTGTAGGGCGCGCTAAGCCTTAAAGCGTGCAAATTTAACAATTGTGACATTTGACAGATTTTTGATTTCAGAAACTTGACCTGGCTAATTTATTGTTTAAGGGAATATGACAAAGTACCTACATAGTTTGAAAGTTTGACAGCACGGACCCATTCAATTCACGAGTGCGATCGAGGGTTCGATTTCTGAAGCTGTATTTCCACCCTTAAATTAATTCAAATTTTGCTGTAAGCAAATTGACTTTGTGTAGTGCCCCGTGGCTTAGTGGTTAGTGTGTCGGACTGCTAAGCGAAGAGCCTGGGTTCAAGTCCCGCTCATAGCCACCTTCTTTTCCGGGGTACTGCCTCTTGCGAGGGAACTGACAAAACCTCCAAAAGTAAAATTTGTCTCGAAAAAGTGCATCTGATGTAGCCGTTCGGACTCGGCGGTAAATTGTAGGCCCCTTCCATTCTTGCAAATTAACAACACACACACAGGAATGGTTGACAATATAAGTCACTAGGCCTTGGCTCATTAAGAAGCTGTAGCGCCAATAAATGTAGGTATGTAATGTATGTAAATTGACTGAGATATCAAAGGAACCTCGAGATTGCTAATTTCTATACATATGTATGCAGGTACAACCATTTTTTAACGTTTTTTTTATCGCAAGCAATTTGGGCTTTACAAAGATACCTACCACCTCTGCAGAACATAAAATCCATTTCCTACTTAACCCCGAATTGTAAGTATAACCATACTGACTATCTATCTACGTAAGCAATTTGGTATCTACCGTACCTACCCAACAAGTTTGAAAAAAGATAAGGCCAGCTTTGTATGCATAAAAATGCAATACCGATGTAGATATGTACCTAACCTACCTGGAGAACTCACTTCTTGTGTTCACTTATGTCACATCCTGTTTGATTTATTAAAATCTTAAGTTCGATTTTACAAATCTTTTACCTAGTTAACATATTTTTATCTACACACACATGCCTTACTCTCAATAAAACTGTTGTTTCTGTTTGTGATAAGCGAAATTATTTTCAAGTCTGTGTGATCCCCCACTAGCTTCACTTCAATGAAATCACGAAATCTTTTGCTACTCTTCATTTTCGGTTGGAAAATAGCATTAAACTTGGAATAACAAACAAAAAACACCAACACCAAAAAGGTATGTTACGGTTATTATTCACATAACCTACCTACAACATACCTCAGCTATCTTCATTAATGTTATTAACTCTGCAATTCGGATATGTCAAGGTAAAATGTTTTGTAAAAGTTTTGACTAGCTTCCTACGAAATTCATAGCAAACAAAGAAAAAACACCAACACCAAGACCAAAACCAGAGACCGAGAGGCGAGAGACCACATCAAAACAAAATAATTAATTATGTACTTACTTTGTAGTTATGTGACGAGACTGTTTCTCTCGACGCAATTCATCGTTAAGCCTTGAGTATGTGTTGTTAATACACACACTGCGGCGCAAGTTCGTTTCAGAGTCCTTTATCCTTTCGAGTTTATGAGCGCACAGCTGAAGTATACGCTTCCTTTCTTCACGTTGCCGTAGTTTGGGGGAGATCATTGGAACGCGAGATCGATGATGATGGAAGCCAATAGGTGGTGTTGACCTGGGGGGTCCAAACATATCCGAATCGTCGTCTGTGTCGTTTATTGAAGTTGTTGTTGGCAAGGTCATTGTTTGCCCTTGTTTTTGACTCTTTTTATATAGACAAAATGTTTATTCGATTTAACTTGTTGTTTTCTCAATAATAATGAATTCTTTATGTATTCAATTCACATGAATGTGACGTAGGTATGTATTTCGATTATTTTCAATAGCTCTTTGTTGATTTGTCTGTCCCCTCCACAGTTTCAATTTAGTTCACTTTTAATACTTCTCTTTTTAATAAGCCATAATCAAAGAGACACGGAAACACTCTTTAGTTAATGGAGTACAAAACTCTATAGAAAAAATATGTTATACTTAATGTACATACACATGTATGTAGGTACTTTTACTCAACCATTAGATTGCTAGGTAAATTAATTAACTAGCACCCACGTAACTTTTTGTTTAAACAAAAAAAAATACTTTTAATTAAGTTAATACATTTATTTTGTATTGTTATCGTTTTATTAGATTTGTGTATCCTTTCGGGAGACAATTATTGTGTGCTCAATCCTTCGACACACTTACTCACTTTTACCGTTTTTGTCTTTGGGAGGGGGTTCAACGAAAGTCGTTGTGCACGTACTCCTTTGTTTGCACCGATGTTGGTTTTTTCTTTCTTTCTTGTAACAATTTTCCTATTCACTTCACTTTCATCACTACATAATCTATCTGCATGAACAAATCAGCTGTGAATATCAATTTATGTATTTATGTATTATGATTTCTTTTCTTAATTGTTTTCGAAATAGCTATTATAAAATCATTATTTTTAGCCCCTTAGCAGCACCTCTATATAACTTAAAACTAATAATTGAATGTTTTTTTTTTAGCAAATTATTAATAAATGTAACGAAAAAAAATAATAAAAAACCGTGAAAATATGGTACACTTTATTATATAAGTATAATTAATAGCGTGCTGAGTTCAGGAGCTTACGGTTCTCACGTTCGCAATGAACTGACTTCAAAAATAAATGAGATTTCTTTCTTCACCTAGTGAAGTGACAGTGAGTTGAGTGGAAATTTCTTTTTTGGTTTAACTAGTTTATTCTGCATTCATTCATGTATACCTAATACTTGTTCGAACATTGAAAAATATGTATGAGTTCGAGGGCGACACCATGGGCCAGGGCTGTCAAAGCCATGCCAATGCCACCCCAACACATGTGATGTATTTACTTTTTATTTTATCCATTGTGATTAAGGACAAGATTAAAATTAACAAGATTCAACTGGACTTTTATTATATTTTATGCAAATTATCCTGAAATTGTAAGAGTGGTTATATTTTTAAATCTTGTAGTCCTGTAGATCTAAAGGAATTTCATTCCTTGGGCTGAAAATGATTCTTTAGACATTTCTAGAAAAAACTTTGTATCTCTCTCCTTCTAACAGATTTGCTTATGAAACATTAAAATTAAGCAAGAGAAGAAAAAATCAGGATGCGTTTATTTACAGAAAATTTAATTTTTTTCTGGTAAAATGGAGATCTGAGAGATCTCAGAAACTTAAAAACTAACAAAATAAAATAATTTAAAATTGTTCATATCGTTTTGCTACGCTTTGAAATACACTTTCTATAACGAACAATTATATATGTATGTGTGGAATTGTAAAATCTACACACATGTGTATGTATATCCTTTCGGATTGAGAAATAAAGAGAATAAAGATTCTGTAATGCATGTTTGCCGTAAGAGGTAGAGGCGATTAGAATTGTAGAATTTACCCTCCGTATTCGTATATTGAGAACAGTATACAAAAACATGCAATGACCAAATCAACAAGAAACATTGCTCCAGGTCCAGGTTTACTTGAAAATCCAATAATCTGTTCTGACGTCGGCTTTACTGGCTCTGGGGATAGCTAACTATTGCATTTAAAAAACCCATTCACGAAAAGTCCATGGGTAGGTACCTGGACCTACCAGCATCATTACCAGCTAGATTAAATATAAAGCCTTGACGAGACGGCACAGCTATGTACGAGTTGAAAACAAGATGTTAAAAAGATCATCTCTTTTAAAAGAACGTCAAATGCACCGCGTTTAAAAATTTGTGAATATAAGACGAATAAAGTGGAACTACCTCAAAGTTAAAGTCAAAATCGCGGAACAGATTGAAACAGCGACAGCACCAGCACCGTCAACAGCAAACAGCACGCTGACCAGCAAAAGAAATTGAAACACATTGCCACCAGCACCAGCATCGTCTTCTTACTTCTGTTTGACACTTAGTGTCATAAAAAAAGTATACTAAGTTTTCTTTTGCAGTATGGTGCCCCTGAATTTCACTTGCGCAAAGTTGGTAGCAATGTATCATCAACAGCAAATTTAGGACTTTGGTCTAACGACGCTGTTGACGTTGCTGTTGCTGGTCTAATCTAACTTAAGCAATTGAAATACATTGGTTCTAAAATAATGGCGGCCGCTGTTGCTGGTGCTGTTGATGTTGCTGGTTCAATTTATTTCGCGCATAAAAGTCTTTTTGAAGTCGTCAATCAAAAATGTCAACTCGCTCATTACACAGAATTATAGATTGTCAATTAACTCAATACTGGGGTAACAGAATTGGAGCCGTCAATTCAAGCGACCCGAGTATGTTTCCTGAAAGAAATACAATCAAAACGATCTTCCGTGTCTTAAGCTTCAGAGAACGACAGACAACGAAAATTCCTGACCGCAGGAATAGATCTTGGGAATGATGTCTTGGTAGACGATTTCTTTGTGATCGAAGATTCATTGGATAAGGTTGAGATAGTGGGCTCTGCTTTTCAATCTAACAATCTAGCAAACGCACCATCGCCGAGCAAAATGGGACCTGTTCATCTAGAAGGTCGAACTCCAGATGATCTTCGAACCACTAAAGGTAGATGGTATACCCAATACTGTACTATGACATCTCCCGCAGGATGCAATAGACATAAACACAACACTGCTCTGTTCAACAACGCACTGAATAATGCATATTATCCAGTGAGTTGGAAGATAGCTGTTGTACATCCTCCCCTGAAAAAGGGTAAGGATAATATAATCTGGCAAATCTCCGGTCGATTATAGTCTTCTTCCGAGTATCAGCAAGGTATTCGAGAAAGTTCTCAATAGAGTTCTGCCCAAGTGGGCGGAGGATGAAAAATATAATTCCAAACACCCAGTTCGGCTTTAAGGCGGGACATGACACAATTCATGCCGCGTCTAAGCTAGTAGAACAATGCTAAGAATTAATGCACGGGTGCCGGTCTGGTTGATTTGGAGAAGGCTTTCGACATCGTATGGTTAGGTTAGAGGGTCTTAATCTGAAGCAACCTGATGGGACATAAGTAAAACACTATTATATGTATGAATATCTATGCTTTACGACATGCTTAATAGTAGTAAGTTTATTGTCAGGAGTGGCAATGTGACTTCTACCACAACATTTGATATTAAAAATGGTCTGCAACAGGGAGCGATGAATTCGCCGCTTCTCTTTAGTATTTACACCAGTACAGCAGGTCCTGATAAGCTTTTGTCCTGGCAAGACAGTTGTTATATAGCAGCCGCCTTAACAGCAGGGTAAAAGTGACTTGCTACATGGCTCTCATTAGGCCCATGATTGCCTTTCGATTGGACTTTTGTTGATGAAAGCATATACGGAAGTGAAAACACCGGTTAGCTGCCACCCTACTCCAAACAAAACTCTACTGCGCAGCAAAACGATTCTACTCCTCTTTTAAAAAAAATTAATTTAACTCTAAACGCGTCTCTCCAGAATTTTAAAAGCGCAACCATGTTAACTCTGAATGCATCCACCGAATCCACCAAATCATACTACGTCTGTTCATTGAACCTGGTATAACTGCTCTAGGGAAGATTTTGCTTTTCAATGAGTACTTTTTTGGCTGTTCAGTGAGGATTTAGTAAGTTAGAGCAGTATTTTCTACACTTGCTTTTAAGCTTTAAGGTAGAAAAAATCGAAGTGTGAGTAGAGTGTCCATCGTGCTTAGTTAAATTAAATATTTAAAAAATAAATCCTGTTTAGCTTAAATTAGCCAAAACTCTGCAATAATTGCATTTTAACTACATATGTAGTTCCAATGCCAGTTTTTTTTTTTTTTTTTATTATTATTTAAGAAGTATTAACAAAAAGTACAAACAAAGTAACATCAAGATTGACATGTGTGCTCTTACTTGCTCTGACATTTATAAGCAGTTTTGCCCGGCTATGCTCTGATCTATGGGCTGGTGCTCCAGGAACTTGGTTAAGGTTCTTGAATAGTATTGAAAGATGAGCTTTTAAAATTAATGGAGACAGGAACTTCATAGATAACATTTCCTCCACTTTAACATCGACATAATGCCTCTTGTCTCTGCTTTTTTTTTAACTTCTGCGGTCAGTGCTCTATAGAAATAGTCAGCTCAATTTTTCGGTTAAACAATTCAACCGTAATTCTCGCGCTTCGAGGGATGCTCATCCATTTACCCTTAAGGCCAATTTCAGTCGTACTGCCAAGTATAGAGATTCGTTCTTTAGCCGTACTACACGAATGATGTGGAATTCTTTACCCAGCTCCGTCTTTCTCCGCTTTTTCTAATGCGCGTTAATTATAAAAAAATGTGTTGTATATTGTTAGATCTACTGCGGTATATTGTAATCTACTACCCTAGGTATACTGCGCTCAATCATCTATACCAATAAGTTGGCAGCACTGGTTACTGTCCGCTTGGTTTTTCTATCGATTCAATGTCGTCAGCATACCCAAGTAGTTGTGTTGATTGTTTAAAAATATCTGCCTGATGTGCTGGCTTGAATTTGTCTCAGTAGTATCCCTGCCAATTATGACGGAGCAGCGAGAATTCTCTATCGTCATCCTGATAAGAGGTATCAGCTTACCAGGAGTTCCAAAACTATACATGGCTCGGTACAGTTCGTCTCTGTTTAAACTGTCATAGGCTGCTTTAAAATCGATAAACAGATGGTGGTTCTCGATGTTAAACTCTTGGGGTTCTTCAGGATCTGGACATTTTTTGAAGCAAGCCAAATTTTACCGTGGGTACTTGTACTACTTGCAATTGAAATTGAAATTGAAAATTGAAAATAGATATACTAAACAATTGACACTTGTCGAATCTAGAGAAGTCTTTGGTCGAATTCTTCAAAGAAGAGCGATCTAAAAGTTATTAAACATAACACGGAACGAAAGCGACCAAAAAGCATGTATACATAGCTATTTGATGGCTTAGCCTTTTGGGCCAATGTTGAAATCAATTCTTTGTCTGCTATTTGGTGGAACAATAAAAAAAGTTTTAAAGGTACCTACTAACTCTCGAAAAATAATTTTGGCAACTCCCATCAAAATATCAAAAATAGTGAGTTAATATGTGTGCACCTACTATCTCAACCTTTTCTATCATTATAGTAGGTACCTACTTGCATGAATAGTTGCATCTTTGTAGGTATACTTACTAACCTACCTACTTTTCTTCAAATTTGCAGATGAAATTTCTACCTAGGATCATCAAATTACAAAAAAAACAACAATAATGCCATATGCGAATGAACTTAAATGTGTTTTCATTAATTTTTTTCCATTTCAGTTTTTAGTTTTTTTTTCTTTGAAGATGCAACAAAGAGTAAACAGTAAATACCTACCTACCTTTACACATTATACGATAAGTACTTAATCACCTATTATCCGAGTAAAAATTGACCACTTTGCCACGGGGCACTACTCAAAGAGACTTACAAATATTTTATAAACTTTTTCTATTTTCTATATTCTAGGCTAATTTAATTTTAATAGCTTCTCCGATTTGCAACTCAATCATTTGTGGAACACAAACAATTCATTTAACATTAATGATCTCTTGGAAAAATATAGGTACAAGTTAGATTCACTTTGAAGAGTGAGAGTGATTCAAGCAAGCAACAGCAACCTTTCGAATCGAACTTCTCAACAACCGATAAACCGACTCAAATCTCACAGTTGCAAATGGCAATGGCAATTTTTTTTTAATATGTATTTCAAAAATATGTGTATTTACACACCTTTCCTTACCCTTCGTAATAATCGTTTGTTCAACTAGTAAATATTACGATATAAGAGATCGAGTACGTACTGTGTACGAGGTAGGTACGTAATAATAACGTAATACTCAAAATGAATCTCAAATACCAATCATATGGTCCACTTTCCAATGCCAGGCCTGGCAGAGTGGCAGGCTGCAATTGCCATTTGAAACTGCCACAGGGACAGTGACAGTGCTACTCCAATCTCCAACTCAATTCCACTCCATAATTCACTTTTCGATTAAACATATTACATTACATACGAATACGAGATACGACATACATACGATACGAGACGACTCTCTTGCTCTTCCTACTTATCTTCTTCTCTTCATTGAGAATCTTATCTCCTCTATGCACAAATATTTGTAACGATTACCATTCCCATTTACCACCATATTATTCCATATAAGATAAGAATGACGTGAGTCGAGTTCATGTACGTGTACGTGACTTCGTTGGCCGGGGGACGAGGGACGTCACACGACACGAGGTGCTTCTTCACTTTTTACCACATGAATACAGATACACGGGTTCAAAATAAGAAGAATGATATTTTTAATTGAAAACTGTGTTGTTCTTAAAGGTCGATTTTTAATGGCAGATTCGCTCACTATGCAAGTGCAAACTCTGTAACCAAGGAAAAATCTTTTTTTTTATACATACATATATTAAGTAGCCATTAACAACAATGTATGGATAGGTACAAACTTTTGGCCATAGAGTTTGAGGTGTCATGCTACATGCAGATGCATAGGTGTATCGAAAAAAAACATAAATTAGGTGTAACTTTGATTAAATGCTATTGAACTCATTTTTCCCGCCTTTCCATGATTGCTTACTGCTAGTGTGAAGGGTGTAGATTCTAGATTCTAGAAAGTGGTACCTTCAGTTATAGATGTCGTGATTGTTTTCAAGGAACCCCATACAACCCAAATTTCCTAGTACTCAACACTAAAAAAGAAAAAAAAAATATCTACATATAAAGAGGATAGTAAGGAGGACAGACGTAAACCGATGTTTTATTTTTGTAATTGTTCAGAAGAATACAATAAAGAATAAATTTGTACATTATATTCCTTGGAATCTACATTTATATTTCTAAAATATATTTTGAACTGAAAGGGATAATGACAATGTTAACTAGGAAGTTGTTCGCATTGAAATACCAACTACAAATAGCGAGCAGGTAACTAACACAAAATCAGGTCCCACTAAGTTTTAAGGTTAAGATGTTTGTTGCATAATATATCCGTAACCACTTCACGGATTTTGATGATATTTGGTAGGTGGAAAGATTTGTTGCACTAGCAATCCTGTCTATTCCAGATAAAGTCATCGTATGACCATCATAAAATGTTTGAATTATTTTTTTTATGCAAACTGCCTTTATGAGCTTAAACGCTAGAACAGTTTGTTACGAAAATTAATTAAGACCTTCACTGCACAGTTCGACTTAGGCAGAGTTGTGTTTTGTGTGTAGGTAAGTGTTTTTTTTAATGGTACGGAGCCCTGGGGCACACCAGCATTTATTTTGAAGATATCAGATTTGAACCCATCCAATACAACTTGTATTGAACGGTCCGAAAGGTAATTTCTAATCCAGAAACATCGAAACCGAAAGCACGCATTTTCGATTCATTCATTCATTCATTTTTGTTTTACATATTTATAGAAGTGCAAACCTTGACAGTTATTCGACTTTTAAAGAGTTTGATGCGCTGTCAGTCTGATTCTATTCCAATTGGCTCCGCTATTCTGGTCAGGCAGTATCCGAAGAAAGGTATGACGAGATCTTTTGCCGAGTTACATCACCCAACTTAGCGGTGTGCCAACGCGAATACCGGATGTTGCTGGGCTAACCGCCCATACTTGTTTCTATCTTCCCAGTCTAAAAAATATATACCATTTGTGTAACTTCTCCATTTGGTACTTCGGACCATTGTGTTATTTCAGCAAATTTCTCGTCTCCCATTCAAACAATTAACGAAAAATATCCCAACAGGACCGTTCAGCAATACGAGAAAGCCAAATGGGGACGGCCTGAATAACTTCGTCCCTAACTTTAACTGGTCACTATGCTTCCTCGATAGTGACATTGATGCCAGTGCTGAAATGATCACATATGTGAATCTTCTAGGGATGCTTGCTTTTATTACTAACAGAGTATCAAACCCAAAGAAAAGTCCATGACCGTCAGTATGGATTTCGCAGTAATCGTTCCACTGTGATCTGATGGCATATCTCACCGAACAGTGGAACAAATCTTTACATCGCTTTGGTGAAATTAAGATTATTGCGCTTAATATTTCCAAGGCATTTGATAGAGTTTAGCATGAAGCTTTTGGGATCGATGATACTCTTGTTCTCTTGGATTAGAAGATATCTTCTGGACCGTTCAATTGGCTTACATTAATAAAGCGTTTATACGACCAAAACTCGAGTGTAACTCTTACCTCTGGGCAGGTGCTTCGCAAACATCGCTACACCTACTCGATATAATAGAAAAAAAGAGTGTTAAGATTAATAGGAAATAGAAGTGTCTCTGAAACAATTGACCCTCTAGATCACCGACGCAATGTTTCACGTCTTTTTTTTTTTAATGCTCACTCGAAATAGCTAGCTGCATACCTCCCCTGAAGTTTCTCCCGTAATTCTCGTCTTACAAAGAAGGCTCATCAGTTCACCCTTTCGCACAATTTTGGAAGTACCGTGAAATATAGAAATTCTTTTTTTTTGCCGAAAAACACGTATTTGGAATAGTTTACACGGCGAGGTTTTCCCTTGCCATTTCGATTTACAAACATTCAAAACGAATTTTAATCGACTCCTTCTGTACTCCCCCCGTTTTAGGATTGAATTCTGCGCCGTTGAAGCTGGGAAGCTAGGCAGGAAACGCGTTTAGGTTGATTTATTCGAAATGTTACGAAGTTTAATTGCTTTGCGGCTTTGTTGGGAAGGATTAGATCTCCTCGGTCCTGGTCATTTTAAATAAAATTCGCACAAAATAAACAAATCGATTGGTAAACTATATAATATGTTTTTTTTTTAAACAAATCACAGACAACTTTCGCGATTTATAGCTTATGTACTGTCAGGCAGCGGCAATGAAATATTCCTAGAATTTCTCATACATTATGTCTTGATATATTTGTTGCCATACATTTTCGTTATGTGTTGCTATATTCACCCCTCCAAGCCAACAAAATCATATCAGCTCATAGTTTATGCAATCGATTTACTTCTTGATGCTGCGGACTGTAATGATGAAATAATATGCATGCGTGATTTTAACATTCCCTTTATCCAATGGTGTTCCTCGAGTGATGGAACTTACATATTATAATCCAACAAATACCACATTTGAAAAAGAAATACTTTTCGCCGATTGCATACTTGACTCAAACCTTTTTCAAGTAAGTAAGTAATGTCACTATCGAACTCAGTAGGCAGCTGGACCTCATACTCGTATCTGACCCTGGTAACTCTATTGTCACACAATGTGCCCTACTTCTTTCCGTACTCGACGACTATCACCTACCTCTGTTGTTTTCATTTTCTTATCAAAATTCCTAACCCAGCTACTACTACTACTACCTTTCCCTAAACTAAATTCACTTTTTTGCAACATTGACATTACTTTTTCTACATATTCAATTGATCAAGCCGTGAAATTATTCTATTCCAAATCAGAAAGCGACTAACAAGCTTTCTCATTAGCTTTATCCATTTTTTCGGAACTCAGTGAACGTCTCTATAATAACTTTATTGTTCAAATGTAATCTTCGATTAAGTCTAACACTAAAAGTTCTTACGAATTTATAAATACAAAAAGAATATCTGATGGCTACTCTTCTTCCCTCTCCTTCCTCAGCAACTCATAATCATAAGACCCAAAAACAATTGCTTCTTTGCTGACCTTTTTAAACACTCGTTTACTGACTGCAATGTAGTATTTTCAATATTTGAAAAACTTTCTACAAACTTCTTTTTCTTCAGCAGTTGTTGTTTAAAAATGTTCGACCATCTTAATTCATCCGCTAACCTTTACAAAATATCAATTTTGCAAGGAGTTTTTCCATTATTTTGGAAAATATCATACATTGTCCCTATTCACAAAAAAAGACCCAAGAACGATGTGTCCGATAATTGGACATAGCTAAGCTATAAACATCATCTACGAAACTCTGTCCTTTCAATGTAAATCAATTTTGTTTTCTCTTCAACACGGCTTTCTAGCTGGAAGGTCAACTACCACCAATCTGGTAGATTTTGTTTCCAATACCTTGTCCAATTAAGATAACGGAAATGAAGTTGATGTTATTGCTACCGACTTTAGTAAGGCATTTGACAGAATGTCACATAACATCATCCTTCTTAAACTAAATCACCTAGGTTTTACCCCACTCTTCATATCTTGGATAAACTTTTATTTGACCCAAAGAAAATACATAGTGTGTTTTAGGTCATTTCATTCCGATCCGAACCGTTCAGTGTAACTTCTGGTGTCCCACAAGGTAGCCATCTTGGTCTATTAATTTTCATTTTAGCAATAAATGATGGTAGCAAAATTCTTGATTTTTTAACGTATTCTGTATCCCGGTGATGTTCATATCTTACAAAACAATCTTGATATGTTCTTTATTTGGTTCCAAAAAAAACCATCTGGAGCTAAATGTGGGTAGATGCCACTCCTTAACGTTTTTACATATTTACATATTGTTTTTAAGTGCGCGTGACCTAGGTGTCATTTGTGATAAGCAACTTAACTTTTACTCCCATATTGACTCTTTAATAAAAAGAGCAAACAGTATGCTCGGATTTATAAAACGCTGGTTCCAAGCCAAAAAAAACCGCCGGACCTAGTGGAGTCTCCAATTATGTTATGAAAAGGCTTCCACAAACAGTAAACATACTTCTAGCAATCATCATTAACAACTGCTACCTCCCCCAAAAGTGTAAAACGGCCAGAATCGTTACAATACCTAAGAAAGGCGCCAGAAAACTAATTTCAAACTACACTTCGGTATTCCTTCTAAAAAACCATCAGCAAGTTTCTGGAAGAATTCATCCTCAGACGACTTAGAAAATATAATGATCTCAACCTCATCCCCGACATGCAGTATGGTTTTCGTGAAAATCACTCGACACTGCATGCATTATTGAACTTCCAATCTGCACAGCCTAAAAATAGTCATCGTACCACCGTTGGTTTCTTTCTGGAGGTGGAAAAAGCATTCGACAGCGTGTGGATTGAAGCCCTAATCCATTAGTTTAAGTCATTTGGACTACCTTCATCATTAACAAAAATTTCGTTTTCTTTTCTTTCTTCCAAGAAATTCTTTGTCCCAGATAGGAAGCTGTAAGCCATCAATCAAACACATCAAGGCCGGAGTTGCACAAGGTTCAAAACTGGGACCTTTCTTTTTTTAACTTGATGACATCCGATCAACCCATGCCCACGGACTGCGAAAACCTACTTTTCGCTGATGACTCACTTGTCTACGGCTCCTCAATATCTCTAATCTTTGCAGCCCGAAGAGTGGAAAACCACATTACCAGACTTGCCGAATACTACAGAAAATGGGGAATCCGGATCAACTCAGCCAAATCTGAACTAGTGTGCTTTAGAAAACCTGCCAACCAGATTATTCGAAAGGAAGATTCTAAGGATATGCACCGGACTTATATTCAATCAACAACAACCTCTCACCCGAGTAGATCGAAGTCAAGCAACGTTTAGTATAGTTTATATGTACCTTAGTCAATAATTAAATATGTCTGTATGTATATAATATTTATTATTTTGTATAATCAAATCCCTATGCGCCAACAAACAAAAATCATCATAATCAATGTATGGATAGTTATAAGTTAATTTAAATTAAATTGTATGTATTATTATGTATCTTGAATCTTCTAAAAGTGGAAACATTGCTTATCCCTCACTACTGAGTTTGATCTCCAATAACACTATTCCTCGTAATCTTAGATCTTTGTCCCCCATTCCGCATTCCTTTTCACAGTACGAACTACAGCTTTAATAACCATATGTCACGTATGCTACGTCATGTTGACTACTCCTCAAATTTGTTTTACCGCCGAGTCCGAACGGCTACATATGAGATGCACTTTTTCGAGACAAATTTTACTCTTGGAGGTTTTGTCAGTTCCTCGCAAGAGGCAGTACCCCGGAAAAGAAGATGGCTATGAGCTGGATTCGAACCCAGGCTCGTTCGCTTAGCACTCCGACACACTAACCACTAAGCCACGGGGCACTACACGTATATTAATATACTTTGTCTAATATTTTATGTTAACAGAATTCAATTCTTTAATATTATTGTTATTTTTTTTAAGTTCCCATTGTATAAATATTAAGATTTAGATGGGCTTGTATTAAGCGTAAAAAAATAAATTCAATTTTGATGATTTACTTTGTATGTCTAATTTATCAAATTTTTTGTAATGATTGAGAAAAATCGATTTGACAGTTGTTGTCATTTGTTTTCTATATTTTATTTTACATTTTGATTTGAGTAGGTATTTTCTTTTTATTTGTGTACATTATCTTTCTGGATACATTTTAGGTTTTTTTTACGTGAATTTATCCGATATTTTAATAGTTATTCTGCTATTCGGGATGAAGAAGAATCCAACATATTATCGCCCTAATATTGGGTTGCCGCAAACGCCAAAATTCACTTTTTGATTTTGGTATGTAGTCTTATGTTTTCGAGGTAGCTCTTTCCAAATCTTGTATCTGTTAATTTTTTAATTTTTTATTATTTTATCATTCGCCATTAATGGAAATTATAATACCATTTTCTTTGGTTTTTATTATGAAAGTTCCAGAATTGAAGCTTGACAGCATATTTTAAGTTTAAAGAAGAAGGTGTTGTCGCTATGTTTTTTTGCTTACATCTTTTCGTTTTTATTTTTCTTAAAATAACGATTAAAATGAAGATACATAATGCAATATTTTGTTGGCAATTTTTTTTTACTTGCGATTATAGGTACTTTAATGCAAGTTATTCATTCGTACATAAAATTAAGTTGATATATTAATCAAACACGACATTACGATTGAAAAACATGTTTGAGTTACTGGAAAATTATGTTTGTCTGTCTGTATGGACGTATTTTGGACTACAGCCTGAACGGCTTGGTCGATCGTCTTCAAATTTATAACATAAGATTATTTTGACACTCTACAGAGGCCTTATTTTAATTTTTTTTTAGCTCAAATATTAACGGTACCTGTCATATAACCGTTAAGTTAAAGCTTATTTTTCTCGAAAAAGATAGATTTAATTTAATTAATTTTTTCTTAGATTTAGTTTACGGTCTACATGTTTCTGTTTTCATAAAATTTGAATAAACAGTTGGTAACCATACCTACATTTGTGTGAGAATTATACCAATTTATAATGCCCAGTTTGGCAACCATTTTAGAGCTTTAAAATGGAGATAGCTTATTGAAATCCATAACAGTAAGAGTGAAAGGCAAATATCCCATCTTTCCTGTACTCAAAATAAAAATTGAACAGAGTATAGATCTATCTTTATTCATTGCAAAGATATACAGAATAGTTTTGACGTATATCCATCAAATTCATCAAATTCACTCATTGTTTTGACGTATTCGCCAAATTTTGGCATACGTCAAATTTTCCATGAAACTTGAATTGCTTGTAAAGTATTGTTTAGACTTATGTGCACACAAAATGCAAGATAATAACTATATAATCGTATGCCCGTACGTCATAAGAAAGAAAAATATATCAATATAATGTACGTCAAATGCTAGAGACGTACATTATAAAACTATTTCTTTAATTAAAAACCTAGCAAAACTACTTTGGGAACACCGAAGAACTTATACGATCAAAATCTTAAAACAATTTCTGCAGAAAAATTATATCAAAGGACAAAATTAATGATATAAAAAGTTTGTATCCTTTTATTTCATCATGGGATAAAAAATATTTTGAAGCTCTTTTTAATCAACTGAAATAATAATTACGTATTCCATTTTACTTTGATCTTATATATAACGAAAATGTTATTTTTAAATGAATTATTATTTTGTTATTCTTGTTATGTACAAATAATTATAAAATGTTTGAAGACATTAAGTTTTACTTTTTTCTATTTTATTTATTTTTAATAACAAATGACTGAATGAAAAAAAATGTGATTTTTTTTCTTATTATCAAAAATGAAAAAAAACTGATTTTTTTTCTTATTATCTAAAAATTAGTATTCTACTTTAATAAATATGAAATAAAGATATATTTTTTTTCAAAATAATAATCTTTTGTTTGAAAATAAAAAACATGAGTTCTAATTCCATGTTTTGAGGTAAACTCATTGTTTTACTAATATTTTTTGTTGGAATGCCGTATGTGCACATTTTTTTGACGTACGTGTATGAGTAAAAGAAAATTTTGATTTTAGTGACGTATACGGCAAACTCATTTTTTAATACATTTTAAATATTTTCAAAGCTAAAAGGCGCAAAATTTTAAACATCATTGCGCAAAATTATAGTCATTTACCTTGACACTAAAACATATTTATTGTGAAACAAGGTTGAAATTTGTATGAAAATATGACCTAGTTTCACACTATGTTTGATAATGTCGACTTCAACTGTCTATAATTTTGCGCCATTCATTTTAGGAATAGAACCGACTCTAGTTAAAGAAGTTCTTTAGATACGAGCCCTTGTTTAACATTTTCTCAATTCTAAACAGGTCAATTCGCGATCTGTGAAAATGTAAAATGATAAAAACTTATCATAAGGCGTTGGAAGTGTAATTAATCAATATTTAGTAATTAAACATTAACAAATGTCGTCAAAGCATGAACAAATAATATAATTAAGCAAATTAATAAAAAAAAGAATGGAAATTGCCGTAGAATGAATCGGTCTCCCATCATTTGCCTTCGCCATACATCGTTGCTTGATCTCAAAACTGCGGGGCTCTTCATGGGATGTTTTGGTTGTGAAAAATCATTCACCATTTTGAAAAGTTTTTGACGCTTGTCTCTCTTTTTTCATACATCAAGAATCGAATTTAACTTCAAAACGTCAACAAAATTACCATTTGACAGTAATGGCTTACTATTGACAGAATAAGACATTAAGGTTAGACAAGTTGTTTAAGGTTAGAGTATACTTTGTGTCGTTTAAAATAAACATAGAGCCGACCTTCGTTTTATATTTTATTTTTAGATTCGACTCCAATATTAAAATAGATTTTGAGTCGGTTTCAAATGTTTAAAATTTTGCGCCAAAGTGTTTTAATATATCTTCTAACATTTTTAGAAAGAGGAATTGCATATATGTATGTACATATCGTGTCGAGAAATGATAAATCCCAGCGGTTTGTTTTTATGTAGTCGTCTGCTAAACCTTTGAATTCGATTTCCCAAAAACGTAAAAATGGCGTTTACGGCAACCCAATGTTGGGGCGACGAAATCAGAGATTATTGAAATCTGTCCAGCCGTTCTTGAGTTATAAATGGTGTAACTAACCCGACTTTGTTTTATGTATATATAAAAAGATATAAAAAGAAAGATAGAAGATTTATGTATATAGAAGAAGAAGAGAAGATTTCTACACCTCTAAGGAAACGACACTTATTTGGCTATGCTGCTTTACACCTTTTTTTCAAATATGTAGCATGCACATATGTAGGTATTCCTGGAAACCTCTTATGCACTTCAAATGAGGTTTCAGGTAGATATAATTTAATTAAAAACATAAAATCAAATGAGCTAAAACAACTTTATAACTTAATATACCTATGCTTTTGCTCCATAAACCTTTCGCAATCAGCCAAGTCTTATTAAAAAAAATATCTTTGTTGTCACGGTCATCGAATCAGTCTACCCAAATACATGTCGGTGTCGGTGGCATCATCATAAAAACCATTTCTACATACCTACTCCCGCACTTAATTTGCTGATAATCGCTTTCCATTTAGGTGTCGCGTCGTCCGACGATACTGTCGGCTTCGATAACTTGTTATGAAGTTACTTCAGATATTATGAATAAGAAATTGATATTTCATGGGAATTTTTTTGTGCATAGGTGCATACTACATATTCAGGAAGAGGAAAATTACAAATAATCCATTATAAAGTATTTATGAAACAATCATACAAATTAGGATTTGGAGTTATAATTCAATCCCATCGGAAGTCCAGCTTTTTTATAAAAAAATCTTTTAAGCATGTTCCTTTTTAATTAAAAAAAATCATTGTAGGTATAGGTTTTATGACTTTGTATGTACATACAAATATATGTATATCCTTTCTACAAAATGAAAATCGCTTTTCTCTTAAAAATCGTCACATCACACACTAAACATAAAATAGGGGTGCAACGTGTAATGTAAGCCATTGATAATTTCCCCCCCACCGGTTGTGTATACATATAAAATACTAACCAATACATGCAAATGCTAAAAAATCCTGTTCTTCCTCCAGGAATCGAAAAACACAATAATGTGTGGAGTGTGGTGTCTGGTGTGACAATTCACGAAGCATGCGAATACATTTCAGATCTTTGTACCAAACGTAGTCAGCGTCGGGCGTAGCGTCAGAGCAAGGGTCATATTCATACAAGATTTTTAGAGTAACTAGAAATTAGCAGGTCGTTGGTAGACAGACAGGAAGAATTATATTTATCAATAGGTAGTCGTCTTAAATGCAACAATGTTTCATTGTGTTTGTAATAACTGCATTTGTAACAAAACAGAATTAGCGATACCTTCCAAAAAATGCTGGTTGCGATTCTGCCATTATCTATAATTTATATTTACAAATATGTAAGTATTTTAGAAGTGATTTTGCTCTTCCGATTTTGATTAAGTTGTTTAAGTAGAAGGGTGGGAAGTAGGGGGGACAACCAATATACCTAACTCGGGCCAGGTCCAGGCCACCCAGCAAACATATTTCTGAAGGTTCAGAATTCTTTCACCAGAAACGAAGAAAAATATTCGCTTAACCTTAAATTACGTAGAGGTATTATGAACAAATCTGCCAAATTCTGTGAAAAAAGAAACAAATCTGAATATGTAGATGTAACTACTACCAAATCTATATAAAAGGATCGTAGTGAATCTTTCATACTTGCGATTTATAGGGACTATAAGGCAAGTTATGCATTCATAAAAAAAAAACATATTTGAGCTATTGGCGAAATTCTGCCTGTCTGTCCCTCTGTATAGATGTATATTGAACTACAGCCTAAACGGTTTGGCCAATCGTCTTCGAATTTGGAACAACAAGTTATTTTGACATTCTAAAGAGGAATTTTTTATCTGTCATATAACCGTTAAGCAAAAGCCTATTCTTCTCGGAAACGGCTTTAAGAATTTTTTTGAAAAAAAAATCAGTGTACTATAACTTTCTTGAAAACTGGACCAATTTAAATCAAAATTGATATTCAGGAAGATGTTGGTAGCCTTAGTAATTGTATTTTAAAATATTTTCGAATTTTTTTTGTAATTTTAATAATTTCCTTAATTTTTTTTAATCAATATTTTGAAAACGGGTAGATGGATTTTTTTAAATTTTGTTTTTAAATGTAGATTATTTTTTTGCTTAATTTGTTTTTAATTTTTAAAAAAAAGTTGTTAAAATAAAATCGTTTTATTTAAAAATTGCTCCTACGTTCCCTTAATATTTTTTAAATTTTATTAGAAGCTGTGACCGCACATAAGAGCAAGTACGTGTGATCCTGCCATGCAATTTATTTATTCCGCTGCAGATGCAAAGGCATACGCTATATCCTTTCTTCAGTTCGATCAAGATTTAAATAAGTAAAGTCGGTTTTAAATGTTTAATCAATTTTTGAAGTGAAAATAATAGTGGAAAATATTTTTAGGAAAACACATTTAATTATTTAAAAAATCAATTTTTTTACAATAATAATAACAAAATCCTTTAATTCATAGTTTTTTTTTCGAATTTATATAATTCTGCAATGGTTCATAAAAAGACCATTTAACTGTACATAAGCTCTTGTGTACACCCATTTTCCTGAAGGATTTCTGAGTTATAAATAAATCATTAAATCGATTCGAAAAGTTGTCCGCTTCCCAGGAATATGGATACGAATCGAATCTTAAATGAATTCATTTTTGCTTCACTAAACTGCCATTTAAATGAATATATAGGCGCTTCTGCACATCAATTATATGAAGGATTTCTGAGTCATAAACAAATCATTAAAAAGGTACAAAAAGGTGTTCTGCTGCCCAGGAAAATGGATACAAATCGGATATAAAAAAAAATTCAATTCCGGACGTTTTCTTCATTGAATTATTGAAATATTTTTAATTCATTTATGAAAAGAAATGTTTGCTGGGAAATGATTGTTGAACGTACTTGCTCCTCCTATGTGCTAATCATTTTTTAAGTGCAGGCGTCTTTTTGAAAAAAAAAAAAGATTTAATTTTAATGGCATTTCCTTCTTTCTTAAAATCGTTGTGATTTGAAGTTCGATGAAACGAAAATGCGTCACGTGACTACAAAGAGACAAACTCATAAATATATAGGATTAAGCCGGCAAGAGAATGAGATGGAATACATTCCAAGTTGTTTAATATGCTAGGTGTTCTATCTGTGCCATACAGATAAACAGTGCAGTAAATAGATTTCTATTAAGTTGTTTGACACATGTACCTACAACGGTACATATGGTTCATAGGTAATTACTCGTGAATTCAATGGAGGCCTGTTATGTTACAATTGAATCGAATAATTTCGACATGAGATAGGCACAAATTTAACTACCTACCTACATTATGTACAGTAGGTATACACTCAGGTGCATTTACATATTGACCATATCCATATCTAAGGTTTATATTCCCATGCGAATCTAATTCAATTTTAACATTTTCACGATGAACAACCCACATATTGTTGGCGGAGGGGTAGGCAACATTTAAAGGACAATGATAATCGGTAAAGGTTTTAGTTTAGCCAACTGATTTGCAAAACAAAAATTTCAAACAGGTAAAATGAACCTTACTCTCTTAACACATATTTCCCCAAAGAAAAAAAACCGTTTACTACACATTACGCCAATATACATAATACATAAAAACACATGCATCCATGCATGTAATGTTAATGGTACTGCCTGAAATATAAAGAGAAACTTAACTCTTACAAACTCTCTTTCGAATATCTATGATAGAGATATCGATATGTAATACCGTATGTACATATGTATGAGACGACCGACGACGAGAGACGGAAAAGCGAGTGAGAGTGACGAGACGACGGTACGATGATAACAATTCGGCGGCTCATGCCATGCAATGAAACAGACACTGTCGAATGTCATGAGAGCGGTGACTAGTGAATGTACCGTTTAATGATTTAAGAAAAACAGATTTTCTTTTCAAACTTTAAAAATACAATACGAGCAAAAAAAATATTTAAGTTTTTTTTTACAATTAACTCGCGCACAAGGGACTATTTGTTTCCCTTTTAATGTAACACACTGCTTGGTATTAGGAAGATAGGGAGGGGAGAGATAGGAAGTGTCGATTAACATTGGTTTTGAATGTTTGCAGATCAAAATGGCAAGGGAAAATCTCGCCGGGTAAACTATTCCAAATTCGTGTTGTTCGGCTAAAAAACGAATCCCTATATTTCACGGTACGTCCGAAATTGGGGTCGAGGGTGAACTGATGAGCATTCCTTGCTAGACGAGTATTACGGAAGAAACTTTTAAGGGGAGAAATGCAGCTGGCTTCTTCGAGTGAACATTTTTACTTGCGATTATAGGGACTATAAGGCAAGTTATGCATTCGTAAAAAAAAAAAAAAAAATTCTAACAATCAAACATGATATTACGATGATAGAGAAGTCAAAAAAAGTGGGTCCGGAAATTCCGTCCGTCTGTCTGTCTGTCTGTCTGTCTGTCTGTCTGTCTGTCTGTCCGTATCGATATCTACAGCCTAAACGGTTGGGCCGATTTGATTCAAACTTGGTATATAGTATTTTTAGAGTGCTCTACCCGACAGTTTTTGGAATTGGCATTCTAGCTCCAAAACTAACGGTACCTGCCATATAACGTTTATTAAAAAACTTATTTTTCTCGAAAACGGCTCCTACGATTTTGATTAAACTTTCAGAATGATGTTTTCTGTGCAAAACCTATCTATTAATTTTAATGGATTTTTCAGAAAAAGTTTTATAACGGTACCTCCCATATGACCGGTTTTTTAAAATCAGACTTTCTCGTTAACTAATTGACGGATTTTGATGAAATTTTCAAAATATGTAGTGTTTTATGATTGAAATAATATTGCTTATCAAAATTTTCAAAAACATTTTTTTTTTAATTTTAATAATTTTTTTAAAAAAATATTTTGTTTTTTGAATATTTTGAAAACGTATCTATAGATTTTTTTTTAAATTTTTCTCCTAGTATAAACTATAGATTTCTTAAAATTGACACACTAAAAAAAATTTTAAAATATGTTTTCGAAAAGTTTTTCAAAAAAAACATTTTTTTGAAAAAACTGGTCGAACGATTTTGAAATGAAAAATTCATAAAATAGAAAACAGCAAAAGAAATAAGATGGCTTACAACATTTTTTCCAAAAAACGTTATGAGTAGTGTTTTTTTGAATTCATAAATTTTTTTCCCCAACATTTTATTTCATATTGCTCGGCTAAGCCCTAGCCAAGCCATTAGTCAAATAAAAGAAAGTGACAACCTACATTACATACATACTTACGTATTTTAAAGTATTTTTCATCATCATAAAAGCACAGAATAAATAAGGAAGCCTTTGATAAACACACAAAAACAACTAACAAATAAAAAAAACTATTCGATTACTACTGAATGCAAAAATTTCAATCGAGAAAACAAAAGTTTACACCTTCCTATAAATAAACAAAACCACTGTGTTAACTTTTAATATTGTCTCTATACCTACTGGCTTAACAGTATCTTAATTTTAGTACCTACCTTCCTTCCAACATTATTATAGGTACCTAAATCCTTTATAAATTCCATTGGTCCCATATTGGGACGTATAAAGGTCCCTTTACCTAGCATTATTGCCATACTGCTGATTCCGACGAATCTTTATGCCAGTTGTTCAAATTTTTCCATACCAAAATGAAAATTTAACTGAAAAAAGTCCTTTATATCTTTCTATTAGCAAATTATATTATAAACAGTAAGCAGCAAGTGGAAAGATAATACTACACTAAAAAACTGCAAAAGCTAACAATCCTATATATTTATGTGTTTATCCCTTTGTCGTGACGCATGTTCGTTCGAGCTTCACCCCAAAACGATTCTAAGGAAGTTGCACGTCATACAAAAAATATTAAAATAAAATCTTTGTCAAAAAGACGCCTGCACTTAAAAAGGATTAGCACATAAGAGCAAGTACGTGCGACCCAGTCGTGCCTTTTATTTATAAAAGAAACGATAAAATAAGGAAAGACATGAAACATTGCGTCAATGTTCCAGAGGGGCAATTGTTTAAGCGGCAGTTCTATTTCCTATCAATCCTAACGCTCGATTTTGTATTCTATCAAGCAGGTGTAGCGATGTTTATGAAGCACCTGCCTAGAGGTGAGAGTTATGCTCGAGTTTAGGGCGTTTAAATTCTTTATAAATTGTAGCCAGGTCAGATACAGAAAACCTGAGCACTTAGCAGCATTCTTAGCGATCTCAAATATATGGTCGTTCCACCGGAGGTCGTCGTTGACACACATACCGAGTACTGAGAGCTTTTCGGTTCCTTCGATGTAAGTGCCATTCATTGACAATGGCATTGGGGGACAGAAGAAAGCATTGAATTTTCGAAGCATTAAACTCCACACGATTCCTATTACCCCATTTGACAATGCTGTATAAATCGGAGTTTAATGAGCTTGACATACGATACCGTTGCAATTGTACGTCCGAAGATTTGTTCCACTGTTCAGTGAGTTATGCCATCAGATCACCAGTGGAACGGTTGCTGCGGAAGCCATACAGACGATCGTGGAGAAGCTTTCGATCTTCGAGATATTCCTTAAGCTGACGCTTAATCAGCGTTTCCATGAGAAAGAACTTGGTTTAAGAATTTTTTTGTAAGATTTATAACTAGCAATTAATTTTACTTAAGTTGTTTTTCCACATTGCATTTATACAATTTTTACATTTTCTTGTCAAGTTAAAATTGCTAAACTTGAGTTTAGCTGTTTTTTTTTGCTGTGTTAATATTTTTTTAATTTATTAGTGTTTTTAAAGAGAATAACGACTAAACTTAGTTTAGTGAAGTAGAAAAGTGCAATAGGAACAACCTATATAGATTTTGTTTTGTTTTTTTCTCCATTAGTCATTCAGTTCCTGAACATCAAATCTGGTTGTTCTTCTGTAAAAAAAACAAATAAACTCCAGATATGATTGATGAAAACCTTATAGAGCCCTAACGGCTTAAGTCAATAAAATCGTTTACAGGTCTTCTTTTACTCAAAAATTTAATTTTGAAATAAAACAGAGAAAAAATACATTTATTTTACTTCTTGTTTCAATGCGATCGGAGTGTTCAATCGCTCAATAGAGCCGTCGTTTGTAATTTGACGCGTTTGTTAAAAGCTTTAAACTACCCTCCTGAAAAATGAGTACAACAGACTTTAGCGGGTTTTCCTTGTGACCACAGATTTATGCGTCTTAGAAAGAGCATAAAAGCGGTCTAGCTAATGAGCCCTGTGTGACGTGACGTAAAGGTTTCCTCGCATATTTGTACATGCTTCTTATTCGGTCAAGATTTGTTACTCCTGATGTTATGCGAAGCTTCTTTATCTCATCTGCTGTTAATTTACTTTCATACGTTTTGTACATTGTCCAACATTGTGAACCGTATGTAAATGCTGGACGCACTGCTGCAGTATAGGGCCTGACTTGAGGGCATTTTTCGATCGCAGAAGTTAGCAGAGTTTTTTCGCCACTTCATCCACCCTACGCTAACGCGATGATTGATCATTGATGTCGTGATCACAGGTTGCTACGTTATTAATCAAAAATCCCAGATCCCATCAGATCCAGTGTTTGTATATCGAATGTTTTTTCAAAATCAACTCGCACTACAACCATGTTTCTTTGATCCGTTGATAGTGTCCTTATTGCATTTGAATCTTGTGGAATCCTTGCCGTAAAAAGCTATTTTGAATCAATAATTCAACAAAGTCCAAAATTAGTGCTGAGTCTTCTACTTAGTTGTTTTTTAATTTCATTTTCTTACAAGGTAGTATATAGAGTTTGTATTAAAACCTTCAATCCATTAACTTAGTCTGGCCACGGACTTAAACCTCTTTCTTTTCAACTTAATGATTACAAATATAATCTTGTTGGATATAGTTCACATTACATGGTATTAAGCACGATAAGACTTATACATGCGAAGGATGTCTTCACCAGAAGAATTTCTAGTGCCATACCCCAGGCCTCCGTGGCAGTCTTCATAATCTTCGCTTGTTGTTCCGACATGTTCATTTAAATCCCCACCAACAAACAAAAACTCCATCCTTTACTCCATAGTTTACCCGGCGGGATTTTCCCTTGCCATTTTGATCTGCTAACATTCAAAACCAATGTTAATCGGCACCTCCTATCTCTCCCCTCCCTATCTTCGTAATACCCGCGCAGTGTGTTCTACATTAAAAGGGAAACACATAATCCCTTGTGCGCGCGTTAATTATAAAAAAAAAAAAAAAATCCTTTGGCATGTTGTTCAGAAGATTGTCGAAATCTAGCCAAAATGCTGCATCTTTTTCCACCTTCTCGCACCCAATTTAGGGAGCATATGCAGTATTATGCACTGACAATATTTCAAACCTTTCCTTGTATTACCAATTAAAATGTAAAAGACATTAAACGGTCGCTGGACTTATGTGTATGCTGGAATATGTTGCTCAAAAGCTTTTCTGCAAGAATTTGTATGCTTTTGTCATTTCTGCTTGTCCAGAATGAGTACCATGCCAAGCACTGTGTACTGCCCCGTGGCTTAAATGTGTTGGACTGTTAAGCGAGTGTCAGGGTTCGACTCACCATCGGAGCTCTTTTTTCCGGGGTACTGCCCCTTGCGAGGAACTGACAAAACATCCAAGAGTAAAATTTGTCTCGAAAACGTGCATCTCATGAAGCCGTTCGGACTCCGAGGTAAATAAATTGTAGGTTCCTTCCATTCTTGTAGATTTACAATACACACAGGAATGGTGAATGGAGAGTACTTACAGAATTGTATATACATTCTCTATGCAGTGTATGCAGTGGATATACAAAGCTTACAGGTAAGGCTTTGGCTCCTTAAGGAGCTGTCGCGCCAATAAATTTGTATTTTAAAAGTGAATCAATAAAGTATGAAAAAAAGAGTTGCATTTTATTGCCGTACAGGTTAATACTCTTTTTTTCTTAAAGTACTGCTGACGCTGGAAATTAAACGCCACCTCCGCAAATAGAGAGATGATTGAAACATGAAAATGAGCACTATAAAATATCTATCTATCAATATCTACCAAACCAACTCATCGCCAACTTTATCATAATGAAATGAATATGACGTGAATTTGAATTGAACCACTCTTCCTCGGCGTTCTTGCAATTGCGATTTGCGATGGGATGGATTTGTCAGTAAGCCAGTTCTCTTTTAATTGTAATCCAACAAAACGATACCAAAACAAAGTTGAATGAGTTGAATACGTTTGGTCGTTCGGTTTCGGTGCGCTTCTGAGCTCTGTATGATGTATGAGTCTGACAGAAGACAGAGCTGTTGTTGTTTGTTTTGAGAGTAGTACCATGTACCAGTAGTGGTAGTGCTAGTGCTATTATTTTTGCTTCTTCCCTCAGGGTATAGTATAATGTATGTGTATGTATAATCCAATAATTATTTGATAAACTCGGCCTCTCTCGACTTTCGACTCTCGACTCTCGAGTGCATTTGCTCTGCTACTGCTACCTGATATTTATATTTGTTTTATTGTTGTTTTTTGTTGTTTTATTGTTGTGTTTTGTATTAAGTCAGTTCGGTTGCATTGTTAAATTTTATATATTATATCGTATGTCAATCATAATAGAAAATAGAATAGGTAAGTATACAGTATCTTCGTATATAAGTATATGTATGTCTCGCATTAGATATTACAGTCGAATGGTTTTTTTTTGAAATGATGCTAATTAGGGGGAGAGGAATTCAGTATGATCAAAATGGTAGGATTTATAGCATATTGTTGGTTTCATATTTGTACGTGCAACTGGTAACTCACGTCGTTTTATTTTTTTAATACGATGCTAACCATATGGGTAAGGGGTAAGCTCAGCCATTTGAGAATAGAAAGCAAAAAAAAATATTAAAGTGTTTTATAACTAGGGCTGCGATTTTCATGCAAATTCATATATTTATAGATAAACTTTAGAAGCAAGCGGCGAATCTTTACCAATCATAAATTTTAAAATGGCATTCAATCGTTAGTGCATATTTTTGCTTTACTGTAAATGTACTTGTGCATATTTTATTTTCATACTTTCAAAAAAAAAACCCTTCGAAGATTCCGATGCTGTTTCAATTAAAACCGCGAAAGAGACTATGAAGCAGCCTTTGTTTGAAAGCATAATTGTATTTATTTGTTCCAACTACTTCGTGCCACCATTACAAAGTTCGAAGGAAGGGACTCATTCAAATCACCAAAATTTTAACTTTAAAAACCTAAGGAATTCATATTTTAAAAACATGAACATTTTTTGAAGTATAGATGTAAAAAGAATCCGATTTTCTGTGTTTGAATACTTTTCTTTATTATTCAAATGGAAGTTGGTATCTATTTGTGTTAAAGTGTTTTAATATTGTTTTGTTTATATCTTGTATGTACAATGTAGGTACATATTTATCAATGTGTTAATGTTTTTCCGTTTATCTAAAAAAACTGAAAAGGGCTGAATTTATTGTTAAAACTGAATATTAATTTTTTATCTATTGAAAAGAATATAAGGCTTTAAATGCATATTTTAAGGGATATTTTGGGTTTTTTTTCTTTTTTTCTTTTTGCATAAAAATCCTAGCCCTAGTTATCAAATTTTAGAGCTGAGTCTTTGGTGCTAGTACTCTTAAAATTGTTAATAATAGATTTTATTGTTAATGTTTATAAATAAGTAAATAAATAAATAGTTATAAAATCAAAAAGAAACTAGGTATTTTCTGAAGGTCTAGTAAACCTCCTTTGGACTCCGACAAGGCTTTTTTCTTTCTTGAACCTTAACTATACGTTTCGTTTTTGTTTTCGGTGTAATAGGAAAATGGGGTGCAATTAATTAATTTTAGGTAGTCTAAATTTACCTCTAAAACGTCGGCAATACGCCAATCCCATTGATTTGATATTCTTAGTATTTATAATAAGTAATCCGGTTTCCATTACCCTAAGCTTCCACTTAAAATAGATGATTGCAAGATATGTGTCATGTAGCCAATATTTCTTATGGACCTCTGGATGTCTCTTATTTTCAGACATAAATCTCTTAATTTATTTCGTGTCATATTAAAAGAAATAATTGGAAAAGTAGATTTGACATTTCATGAATGGCGATAATTTTCAGTAATTTTAAAATGTTGTTTTTATTGTTTGGATATTTTGCATTTATTAGCAAATAAAATAAAAAAAATAATAAAGTTTAAAGTTTTTACAGTCGCTTCTATTTCCAAAAAAAAACATACAAAATTAAAACTAATTGTATTATGAGACCATTGAAAATAATGAAATTTAAAAAAAAATGTTTCCATTTAGTTAAAGAAATATAAACTTACTATAATGTCTGACATAATGACCGATATAATTATTTGTAATGGAGGCGCGGTTTTAGGTAATCGATTTAGCAGGTTTAGATATATATTTGGTTGAGGTTTCTATTATGCGCACTAAGCAAATTTATTTTTTAATTTTTGTTATTTTAAATGACTTGTAGGTTTTATTGGACAAAATTCTTGACTCTTTTTTGGTTAATATTTTTTTATAATTTTCAAAGTTTGAGTTAAAAAAAAACGCAAATTCTTAATTGCAAACATAACCATTATTTTAAATTTTTTGTTTTGCATTTTTAGTGTTTTTTTTGACGTGATTACGTCTTATAAATCGATGACAGGCTACACATACGAAATAACATGACTCATGCTGATAATGCTGATAAGAAAAGTGACTCCCGCTGCAATACTTTGGTTCTTTCAACCAAAATCGATTGCAAGCACCAGGCGAAAATGAAAAAGAACTGGCACAAATTCCCAAAATAATTCCACTCAAATTAAAAAAGTACAAGAAGAGAAAAAGAAATACAAAATAGGCGGTGTAGTAGAAAATAAATGTAGATATTGGGTTTGTGTGGTGTGTGTGTGTGGATTTAACAAGAGGGTTTGTGGGTGTGAGTTAACGGGCTGTATGTTGGTGTTGCTGCCATCAATGTTTTCTTATGACGTTATCACGTAAAATTATCGTCCGTAAACCGACTTTACAGACAAACAACTCTTTTTTTTAGAAAATTGCTCCTGCCGCCCAAATGTTCCATTTAATTTACTAGTTTTTCCCCTTTTATACACATCGACATATAACCCCACCCCCACGTGACGAAGTATTTAGGCGAAGGATTTGAGAAGTGAAGAAGGGAACACACAATCACGCCAGGACCGAACATTTTTCAATTCTCACGTTCTCGTTTGTTACTTCCATTTGTTTGCTTTAATATTAGCTTCGCCAGTTTGTGGTCAAATCTCAAATGTATGCAATAAGTAACAACGAGAGCGTTGAAATAAACAAACGTAAAGCCATAGCAACTTTTTCACACACTGTCGCGTGACGCTGATTCAACGTGTGAAAGCTTCAGGGAATTGATGACAAATCGGCGTCATATGAAGATGCGTATAAGAGGGGACTTTGCGATCATTGCCATAATGTCGGAACAAGAATTAGAAAATACGAGTACGTTACTCAACCTAGTACTTCGAGTGAAAGTTCCTACATTATGTGTAAAGCGTCGTTTTTACTTTACAGAGTAAAATCGCAATGAAATTAAGAAATATTGGTTACGTATCATATTATTTGTATAATATTGATTTTATGTGAAAACAAGACAGCGCTTGAATTAGCTTTTTTTAACGCAGGTTGTTCCTAAGAATTTATTTGTTAACGGGAATCAAATTTGAGAGTCCAGATAACTCCCAAACAATTTATTTTTTTCTAGAAGTGACCTAAGAACTACTTGTAGACAGTAAAATTATCTACTAAACAACATATTAACGACTTCTATATATCAATTTTTTTTTAAGTTATAGCAATCCAAAGTTCAATTTTTCGTCCATGATTTCTTGTCAATAATGATAACGAAACAGAAATACACCTGGAAAATGAGTTCACTTAGTTTAATTTTTTTTATCAATTTTTGATTTTTAAAAGTGGAAAATGATTTAAATTTAATTTTGTTTTTGTTCAAGATAAAAAACGCGCCCAGAATGAACTTTGGACCACTATAACTTAAGAACGAATTTGACGTACAGAAGTCCTTAATATGTACATACATATGTCATTTTGTATATACTTTTACTGTATTAGGTAATTTGTAGGAACAATAAACTGTTTAGAATTTATTGAAAAAAAAATTACATACATAGGTATGCTTTCAAGATGGCGGCATTACCCTTTGGTTACCACTCTTAAGATTTGTTTTTTTTTTGTAAAATGTAAAAAAATGCGAATGTAAAAATTTCAAAAACATAAATTAATTACATTTGCGACCGTCTTCCTCCAAATCTAATAATTGTACGATAAAAACTGTGACAATATTTTTTGTAAAGAATAACATACATAAGCTACAATGTGTACCTACCCACCCACCCCTTAAAATTTTTGCTTCGCGAAGAGGTACCTTTTAGGAAATGTTTGGGACGTAAAATGAAGCTCTTTACCAAAATTTTGCTTTGTCGAATTTTTTTCGTAATAACGTCATTGTTTGTCTAGTTTTCCTGGACTATCAAGGTACATATGTATTACATCCAATTTTTTACTGCAGAAACTACATGTTTGTATAAGAAAAAAAAAATGTAAACAATGAAAATGCTAAATCGTGTATAAATCCCTACAAAAAAATATTCGCCTCAGCTAAGCGAAACAAGATACTTAATTATTTCATATTCGCCGTCTTTTTTTCCTGCCTCACATTGCACATGCGCAGGAAGTCAAGCACAAAGCATAACACTAAAAACCATGCTCTTATTCTCTTTCTCACAAATAAAATATCCCTACACTAGCACTCCAAGCGGCATGTGTGCTTATAATTTTTTCACGTCTCATGATAGTACTACTACTGGGCGAACACAATGCAAAAACCGAGGTGGAATACGGACCCAGATCTGTATTAGCCGTCAAAAGAGGACGTACGTCCCAACTTACAAGACATTAGTCAAATATCAGCCCATTTGTTATAATACCTTGTTTACATCGTTTCTTTGTTTCTTCTTTTTTTGGCACAAAAACGAATTGAATGAAAATTAAAAAAAAATGTTAGGTTAGGTTTTGGTATTTCTCGTTCGGGAATAATATTTTTACTTTGTGGTAATGGATCATTTTTGATTGATTTTTTTTATAAAACAGTGCAGGTTTATATAGTATATGAAAGTATTGGAAATGTTCGTGATAATCAATATCAGTGTAAACATCAACGTACGTGTCTGTCCAAAAGAAGAATGAAGGTTCTCCTTTTTATTTTTTGTTTGTGCTAAAATTCCAACTAGATAGGTTTCCTTTCAAAACTCGAAACAAAAAAGAATAACAGTCAGCCGTTCTTCATATGTCTCATAAGGAAGAAAAGTAGCGCAGAAATTTCAGGATACCTTTAGATTTTTTCGCTGTTTCCATATGTTCTACAATCAATTTTTAAAGTTCTTATTTCAATACCATGTCAAACATTTTCTTTTTCAAATGAGAAACATCAAAGCTCAACCCTTAAAATATTAAAACTTTCATTTTTCTATTCGTTACTTACCCTTTTACCATTTTTGTAAAAATAAGAATGAAAAAAACTACCGAAAACAGGAATCATGTAAACGTACCTTATCAAATATCTTTCAAAAAGAACGCACCACTATTGTGTTCCATTTGTTTCTTTGCGAAATAACGAAAAATTGCACGTCTTTATTAAAAGTTAACCAGCCTTTCTGTCTCCGTTTTGCAGCTCCGTCTGCAGCTGCGTCCCATTGTGTTCGCAAAATTGAATTTGTGTATATCCAACATTTTCGACATCTGTTCCAGCTCCTGCTCCATCTTCCGATCCAGCTCATTGTGTTCAGCCAGTTAACCGTCGAGTGTCGATTGTTATTATCGCGACTGGGACTACAACTCTCCCATGACTCTGCTTCGCCCTTGGGCTTCACTTGTATAAGGCTCACCAGGTAGTTGGTAGACCACAGAAAACGTTGGCAGACCTCCCGGTTTTGGATTGCTGCAAGTCTGAGGCCAATTTAATTTAGGTGTTGTTGCATTTGTTTGATACTGAAGTTTTTTCTTCTTCTGCTTTTCGTCAGCGATAGTGTTGAACGTGACATTTTTTTTAAAACATCTTTCTACATGGCAGGTCATTCTGTATTCTGTCTAAAATGGTATTTTGTATTTTATGCATTCCAACAGCTGTCAATTTGCTCTCAAAAGTCTTGATCATTGCTGAACAATGTAAATGTAAACCGTATGTAAGACCTGAGCGAACCACTGCCGTGTTAGAGGCATTTTTCGGTTACAGAATATGGAAGAGGTTTTCCTCCAGTTTCATCCACCTTAAACTTACGCGATGTCGTCATCACAATATCCTTCGCTATTGAACATAAATCCAAAATATTTAAACTTTTCGGGAAGATTATGGATCAGAAAAATAGGCAGCGTAAGTATTCAGTCTTTTTCGCGCTAATGCGATATCTATTTCCTTTAAGAAAAATCTACCCATACATCAAGTGCTCATTGTAAGTATGTAGGATCTTCACTTGTGATGGCTCCAGCAAGCCTTCATCGACAGCAAAGAGTAATTGATCCGAGCGAGCCGTCACCTTAGCCTCATGGAGAAAGTCGTGGACTGTCATAAAGAACAAATAACAGGACGCTTCCCTGGTTGTCACACATCGGTGATGAGCATGGTTCGACATCTGGACTTTATGTTTCCTTTTTTTCCAAGAACCGCTTATCCATTTTATGAGCGTTACCTACACCTACACCATAGCGCACTAACTTTTCTCTAAGATTTGTGAATGAATGTTGGTGAACAATTCATCTGAACGCTTTTCCTTCTCTGACCAGCAATTTTGAAAATAATTGCAGCCTGTACTCCACGCACCTCACGCTGGAAGTTGGGCTTGGACTCTTGGGTACACATCTTTTTTGCTTCTTTCTTCTTTTTTGCCGCTTTGGTAGATAATGTTTTTTGGCATTTCCTATCAATAATTTCTGTTTACGAAAGTTAGTTGTATTATAGTCCCACAGTTATGATCCGCACTACTCATTTTTAAATTTGTCCGTGATATGATATGAACAATTTTCCTTAATAGAGGCAAGTGCACATGTTCTAGATGTCTTGACCGTAGTCGTTAAAACGACATGTGCATTTAAATTTTAGCTTACAACCAGAAGCTCACCCTGCGGGATGTTGTTGACGTGGTTTCGAAAATCTAGCCAAACCCAAAACGCATCTGCTCCGGGATTATTAACAATCATAACATTTCACACCTTCCTGGTAATCAATCAGTAATATTCTCGATAGAAAGAGCAAATAAACTCGCTTTCAGTATACACCCCTATCTTAAAAGCTTAGAACTGTTTTCGTTTCAAGCTTTTTTGAATTGTTTTAACCATTCCAACAGCTGCTTTGGTTTTAAGATGACATTTCAAATCTATATATCATGTTCATTGTCCATCATCTGGTAGGTGGAAACAGTTTTGAAAAACACAAATACAATTTTTCGATGCTGTAGCTTCCACCTTTCACCTTTAGGCACAATTTTTCATAAAATATAAAGCACTCCACTTATAATTTATTTAAAACTTTTGTTAACACTGACACCCGACCAACGATTTTTCTTAGCTTTTTTGTACGCATCGTTTCCTGTGAAAGGGGTTTGTATCACTGTCACTGCTTTAAAAAAAGCTTTCCCATTAGGCCTGTACTCACAATCTTTGTTCGGAAGATTGGCTTCTATTACTGCCCAGGTGGAAAGGAAGAGCTAGTGTAGTTGAGGCCAATTTCAAGTACGATTATGGTTCATAGATATGTATACGTAAGTACTTACGTAAGCTCGTGTACATAGTTAATACAAATAAATATTGTATTGTAGTGCCCCGTGGCTTAGTGGTTAGTGTATCGGACTGCTAAGCGAAGAGCCTGAGTTCGATTCCCGCTCATAGCTGCCTTCTTTTCCGGGGTATTGCCTCTTGCGAGGAAACGATAAAATCTCCAAGAGTAAAATCTTGTCTCGAAAAACTGCGTCTCCTGTAGCCGTTCGGACTCCGTTTTCTCTTCCATAATTGCAGATAAAAAACACACACAGAGAGGCTGGAGCTGTCGTGAAAATAAATTATAAATATTGTATAACTAATTTAACTTTGGTTCGATTAATTAGTAGGTAACTTGTTTATGTACACTTAGCATTTTAATTAAACACGCATAAATTTTTTTTTAATTAATATATTATTAAATATCTTACATTTCTTATCTTTAGGCATTCACTTCTTTATAAATTAACTTTTGGTGCACAACTTCCTAAAAACTACATTAAAGTCTTTTCTCTCTTCATGTCTTCATTCAATTTAAAGCTTCAAATAAAGCTGTAACAAAAGCTGACTTGACTTTAAGCTTCTTTTGAACTGGTACCCTCTTGAAGTCGGACAAAAGTGAGAGCAAGAACATTCGATCTTCGTCGTGGGACTCTTCGTTGCAACGATCAACTAAATCCGTTATCATTGAGTGCAAATTTTGCTCGGAGTTTGTGCGCTTTCTTTTTTGAACATTACTTAACTCATTGTCGTTTCTCATTTCTTTATATTCTTCTTCTTCAACCTCACGAATAGTAAATGAATTATTAAATTCATCTGCTGCTGCAATACAGAATCCATCTTTCCATTCGACATCTCCAGATCCGACTTCTGATGTAGTCAGATGCACCGACGGATAGAGAGCTTCATTGGAGACTATCTCATCGTCGTCAACTTGAACGTTTGAATTTGAATCTTCTTGATCTTCATGGTATGTTAAGTCAATAGTTGTATTTGTATCGTCCATAAGCTTGCAGAAGTCTGGGGAATAGTTGCTATCGCTGCCGTCAGTAAGTTTTCTGAAAATATTTAAAGTTTTTTTTTTTTAAATAAAATATTAAAAACAAATACCGGCATTTTTAATCTCCCCGAAAGTAAATATCTACATTATCATAAGGTAAGGTTTATGCGTTATGTTTTACATTCAGTGTGAGGTAGAGGCTTATGAGAAAGGGCTGATTTTGATTGACGATCAATTACTTCACATCCAAACAAAAACGAAAAGTGTAAGGAGGCAAAGCACAGTTTTGTTTTTTTTAATACTTAAGATGGCGCTTTTCGGAACTAACTATAAATAGTGGAGACGAGAACATTTCCCGATATTTTACCAGTGTTTCACACACTTTTGTTATTTGTTTTTATTCTATATCCACACCAACTAAAAAATGATGCTCCATGATAGTACTATATGCAGTGTATATACAAAGACCAAAGTTGTAAATCGTCACATGTAAGGCATGTGCGGTAAGAGCTTTTATGTACATATGTATTGTGAAGTTTTGGTCTTGGGTTCGACAAATAAAACTCAATCAAAATTTCAAAATAATACAACAAATCTCTTTATTTTATGAAACATAATGTCTTTCAGTTTAAATAACAGCAAATTTAACTTATTCCACTTATTTACAATTCAAATACGTTTTTATAATTCCACACTTTTTATTTAATCTTAATTCAATCACTTTTTACTAACGCTTCCACTTGTTAACAATTCCACTTTCGAAAATAAACTTAACTTTCAATGCCACCTACTCTTGTATTTATACAAATTTACAAGCTTCTGGAAGCTTCCTTCTGGTTTTGGCACATTCTAAGCTTTCGGTACTAATTCGAGTCTCGAATTAGTACTTCAAGTTCGATTTAGTACTCAGTCAAAACATATTGCTAATATGTAGCATACTTTTAGGGGCATGGTTGTTGTACACAATAAAGGTTGGTAGTTGTACACAATGAATCTGACAGATGTCGTTAATTCACAAACAAAATGTATCCTCCGAATATCTAATCATTTTGTTGCAACATCACATTGTCCCCCTATTAGTTTTCTTCGTCCCGAACAAGCACATCATCATTGTTTCCGTGGTAACGATGCAGGCGATCCACATGGACAATTTTCATTTTTGCTCTTGGTCCTCGTTGGATTTGAAAACCGACATCATTAATGTGCGTAACTACTTGGTAGGGACCTTCCCAGTCCTGCTGAAGCTTGGGTGATTTTCCCTTTCTGCGATGTGGGTTGTAAAGCCATACTAGTAGCCCTATTCTGGTTCTATGAAAAAATTGTGAAAAAACTTTTCACTGATAAAACACATTTTGGGATTCTGGTCGTGGGTAACATTGCAAACTTATTCCAAAATGTTTTCATTTGAAAAGTTATTTATTTTGATGATTACGTCGTGATAAGTTGCTTCCAAAAAAATTCAAATACACAAACATGAATAACAAACTTTTCATCTGCATGTATCATGTATGAGTATTTAGCCCTATTCAGCTTACTTTTTCACAGAATAAACGAGAATCAGGTTGCTGAGTAAAATGAAATGACAAAATGAAAATGTTGTATGAAAAGTATTATGAAAAGAATTTTATCATTTCATTTTGTCAAAGAACCGGAATAGGGGCACAGATCTCCCTCGTTGAATTCAGGTGCTGTTGCTCTCGAATCGTATCTGGTCTTCATGCGGTCGCTCGCAATTTTTATGTTGTTTCTTGTTCTCTGGTGAATGTCGTTGATCCTTTCTCTAAGATCCAACACGTAGTCCTCTTCGCATTTTGGGTCTTCAATAGGAAATCCCAATTTTAGCTCACTTGGGAGCCGATCAGTTCGTCTAAATAGAATTTCAGATGGAGTGTATCTAGTTGTACTATGAACCGCATTCCGGTAGGCCATAAGAAATAAAGGAATACGCCGATCCCAATCCCGTTGGTTCTCGTTCACGACTTTGGACAGATGTTCCTTCAAGGTCTTGTTAAATCGTTCTACCATTCCATCAGACTGTGAATGAAGAGGTGTTGTCCTTGTTTTCTTTAACCCGAGTGATGCGCATACTTCCTGGAATACCTTCGACTCGAAGTTTCGCCCTTGGTCGGAATGCAATTCCATAGGCACCCCGAACCTGCAGACCCAGTGGTCCACTATCTGCTCGACAACGGTCTTAGCTTCTTGATTGGGTATCGCAAAAGCCTCCGGCCATTTGCTGAAGTAGTCCATGACAACAAGGATGTAACGGCTACCGTTTTCAGTTTCCGGGAACGGGCCTGTGATGTCAACGGCAATTCTTTCAAAAGGGGCGCTCACGTTGTACTGGTGCATTTTACCTCGTGTTTTGACTTTGGGTCCCTTGCTAGCTGCGCATGTTATGCACTTTCGACACCAGCTCTCTACATCGTTTCTCACGCTTAGCCAATAAAAGCGTTCCCGTACCTTTTCCAGTGTTTTGTTGATTCCCAAGTGCCCACCGGATATTCCAGCATGCATTTCTCGTAGGATCTCCTCTACTTTCGATCGTGGAACCACAAGCTGCATCTTAAAGGATCTTCCATCCGGCATTTCCCATTTTCTTCGCAAAACACCATCTTCCACATGGAGAGAGTCCCACTGCGCCTAGTATGCTTTTAAAGTAGGACTTCTGTCGGAGATATCTCTTGCGTTTGGTTTCTCCATAGATTCCTTCCATGCAAGGATTGGCTCGATGTCAGGGTCTTCTTTTTGTGCATTACGAATTTCTTCGGCACTCCAACCCTCTACAGGTTCGGCTCTTATTCTCTGGACAGATATACCTTCATCCTTTTCCTCTTTTCGCGCACAATGTTTGCAACTGGGCTCACATGGTATGCGGGAAAGCGCGTCCGCATTGCAGTGCAGTCTTCCTTTGCGATGCTGTACTTCGAAGTCGTAAGTCTGCAATCGTTCGATCCATCTTGCTACCTGCCCCTCAGGATTTTTGAACTGTAGCAACCATTTTAAAGCGGCGTGATCGGTACGCAGGATGAATCTCTGTCCATACAGATATTTATGGAAATGTTTTGTCGCCAGTATCAGAGCAAGGAGTTCCCGTCTGGTTACACAGTAGTTTCTCTCTGGTCGCGACAGAACTTTGCTGAAATAGGCTACCACTTTCTCCTGCCCATCTTGTATCTGCGACAGAACTGCTCCAACACCCACGTTACTAGCATCCGCGTCCACAATAAATGTTTTGCCAGGGGTGGGGTAAGCTAGTATTGGTGCCTCACAAAGTCGCTGTTTTAGATGTTGAAAGCTTCTTTCGCACTCACCTGACCATTTAAATTGTCTACCCTTCTCAGTTAGCTGGTGCAGACACTTTGCGATTCCGGCAAAATCTTTGACGAACCTCCTGTAATAAGTGGCGAGACCTAGAAAGCTCCTCAGCTGGTGTTTATCTTCGGGAACTGGCCAATTTCTCACGGTTTCGATTTTCTCCGGGTCAGTGTTTACTCCATTTGATGATATCACATGTCCCAAATATTTCACCTTTGAACAGAGCACATTTCTTTGGATTTAGTTTCAAATGTGCAGTTTGAAGTCGTGTAAACACCTCCCTCAAGTTGTCGCGATGTTCAGCGAACGTCTTTCCCACAACGATGACGTCATCCAAGTACACCAGGCAGGTTTTCCATGTCAGACCCTGTAACACACGTTCCATTAAACGCTCAAAGGTGGCTGGAGCGTAACACAAGCCAAATGGCATAACGGTAAACTGCCATAGTCCATTTTCCGTTGTGAAAACGGTCTTTTCTTTGTCTTCATTTTTAAGATCGAGGATGGAAAACCATTTTGCCCCAGAAAGGTTATCCAAGGTGTTATCTATTCGAGGCAAGGGGTAGCTGTCCTTCTTGGTGACATCGTTGAGCCTCCGGTAATCCACGCAGAATCGGGTGCTGTCGTCCTTCTTTTTCACTAGTACAACGGGTGATGCCCACGGACTTTTTGAGTTTTCGATTAGACCGTCTTTTTCCATGGTCGATATCATCTCATCGACTTCCGCCTGTTTTGCCAATGGAAGTCTTCTAGCAGGTTGTCGGATCGGTCTGCTATCGCCGGTGTCTATGCGGTGCTGTACTAGGTGTGTTCGACCATAGTCTCCATCCTGCGATGCAAATATATCAGCAAACTCGATAATAAGATTTTCGGCTATGGTTTGCTGCTCCTGATTTAGCTCACAGTTTCCGAGGATAGCTTTACATACCTCAGCCAATTTTGTTGCAAAAACAGCACTCGCAGATTCGCTCCCAGATGTTGTCGATATGGCTGCAAAGGGTACGCATCTTCCAATCACCTCTCCTTGTCTGAGCTTGTTCGGATTCATCAGTCTTACCGGAACCATGTTTTTGTTTGGTTCTACTAAAATGTTTCCAACGATATAGCTTGGAAAGTCCTCTTTATCATCTGCTTCAACGAAATAGAATCAGTGGTTCCCAGGATCACCCTCCAAACGCGTCCAAATAACTGTCTCTAAAGATGGTGGTAGGACTTCATCTCTGCTTATAACCGCCCGAAGATTTACAGCGTTCTCGTTTCCGTATACCATAGGTATCTCAACGGTTCGATAGCTTAACACTTGCATTGGAAGGTCTATGATTACCTCATGTGCCTTCATGACATCCACTCCTATGATGCATTCGTCGGATATGTCGGCTACAAAGAATGCATTTGAGAAGGTCAACCCTGCCAGTTGTATCTTAAGAAATACTTCCCCGTATACTTTTGCTGCTTCTCCGGTAGCTGTTTTCAGAGTGTAGCAGTTGGTGTTATGTAGCCAGGACGTCTGAACAAGATCTCTTCTGATTATGGAGGCTGTGGCACCCGTGTCGATAGTGGTCACACATTTTCGGTTTCTGATGACTGCCTCCACAGTCAAGGTCTTGCTATAGCGTGTAGTTTGCCAAAATTGGATGATGGTCCTGGAAGCGTCGATTCCATCAACCAACTTCAGCCCCGCGAAACTGGTTCTTAGGCGTTATTCCTGCCAGATGCTTCGTCATTCTGCCTCCTCCTTGCGTAATGTGGGTAGCTTACCTGTCTAGGTGGAGATCTGCATTGTCGCTGTAGGTGTCCTAGCTTGTTGCAATTCCAGCATCTCATTTGACCTCGAGCAGTATTCGGGTTATGTCTTTCAATGTCGACGCGTTGCCATTTCGTTGACGCGATGGCTACCTTGCGAAGCTTGGTCTGCTGCTTCCATTGTCAGGGTAAATGTTAAAGCCTCAGCGAGTGTTTTCTTACCTGCCATTCTTACAGCCATTTGTAGTTTTCCATCTGCAATGGTATTAGTGAATGCATCGGTTGCCAGTTCGTTTATGATTTCCCTTCTGGTATTGGGATAAGATAAATTCGCCAAGCGCTCAATGTCAGCTTGCAATTTTTGTAGCGTTTCACCTCTTGCCTGGACCCTTCGGCGCAACTGTTTGTCTTCAGGAATGGTCTGCAACAATTCGGCAGCTGTTTCTCTGAGCGCAAGCGTAAGAACAATTAATTTGTTTTCGTTGTCCCAGCTGCGGCAGCTTCGAAATGCCTCTTATAAATTGGCCATGATGTTTGACCATCGAAGACGGGCTGCATTTCTTTTCGTCGTGGACCTTCGCTCGAATATTCCCGAAGTTTCTGCTTCCTCAGAGAATCAACCTTCTTAGCCAGATGTTCGTACTGTTTTTCTACACTTTCTACCTTCTTTTTTTTTTCTAAGTTTTTTATTTTCTGGTCTACTACTTGGAGTCTTTTGTCGAAGAGAACATTTTGTGCATCGAGCTTATTTTCAAGAGCATCCCTTTGTTCGCTTAGTTGCTTCTGGAGAACTTCTAAAGAATTCTTCTGCTCATTTTTTTGTTCGTCGAATTTACGTTCGAGAACGTTCTTTTGTTTTTCGAGAACGTTCTTTTGTTCGCTTAGTTGCTTTTGCAGCATTTCTGACGAATTCTTTTGATCTTCGAGAAAGTTCTTTTGTTCTTTCGAGCAACTTAACACAGCATCGAATTTCGACAGAAGCAACTTCATGAAAGTAGGCGGTACTTACTGTGCTTTCTCTCCCCTGTTCTTCAACATCGAACAACATGGTATCAGGGTTTCCACCATCCTGAGTGATAGCATTCCTTTTTCAGCCCCGAAGTCTGAAGATTTCTTTTTCCTAATTCTTCTTTCAATTCGGCTGTGGTCAATTGTTCTATTTTGCGACCCATTTTATAAAACCGAAACACAATTTTAGCGACAAAGTTAAATCTATTTAAGTATCTCTTCTAGAACAATCTTTTTCAAAAACTATTTTTATCAAAAATATATATATATATATATTCACAATTTTATGCACAATCAGTTAAATAGTTTCTGGAAAATTCCACTTGCACAGTTATATGAGTCACCGGCACTGTTTTATAAAATGTCACTATAGAATTTTCTAGCACTTTACTGAGTTTTATCCCCAATTTCTGACACCAATGTGAAGTTTTGGCCTGGGGTTCGACAAATAAAACTCAATCAAAATTCCAAAATAATACAACAAATCTCTTTATTTTTTGAAACACAATGTCTTTCAATTTAAATAACAGCAAATTTAACTTATTCCACTTATTCACAATTCAAATACGTTTTTATAATTCCACACTTTTTATTTAATCTCAATTCAATCACTTTTTACTAACGCCTCCACTTGTTAACAATTCCACTTTCGAAAATAAACTTAACTTTCAATGCCACCTACATACTATTGTATTTATACAAATTTACAAGCTTCTGGAACCGTCCGTCTGGTTCTGGCACATTCTAAGCTTTCGGTACTAATTCGAGTCTCGAGGATGTTTTGTGAAGCACCTGCCCAGAGGTGTGAGTTATACTAAAGTTTTGGGCGTATAAACGCTTTATAAACGCTGATCTTGTAGCCAGATCAGATGGGGAAAAATACTTCTTACACCGATACAGAAAACTTAAGCACTTAGCAGCATTCTTAGCGATCTCAAATATATGGTCGTTGCAACGGAGGTCGTCGTTAACACACATACCGAGTACTGATATCTTTTCGGTTTCTTCGATGTTCGATGTAAGTGCCATTCATGGACAATGGCATTGGGGGTGTGTTTAGCTTAACGACAGAAGACAGCATTGAGTTTTCGAAGCAGAGGGAAATCACTGTAAACAAGCACTCTCTTTCTTATATGTACATATGTAGTTTTGTTTTAGATATTTTTTACTTGCGATTATAGGTAATATAATGCAAGTTATGCATTCGTGCAGACTAAAAAATTGTGATAACAATCAGGCATGACATTACGATGATAGAGGAACAAAGTTAAGATACTGGCAAAATTCTGTCTGTCTGTCCGTCTGTAAAGATGTATATTGAACTAGAGCCTAAATGTTTGGGCCAATCTTCTTCTACAGAGGACTTTTTTAATTTTTTTTGCTCAAAAGTTAACGGTACCTGTCAATTGTTTTGTAAAAGCTTAGTTTTCTCGAAAACGGCTCCAAGAATTTTTATGAAGAAAAATCAGAGCCTAAATGTTTGGGCCAATCTTCTTCTACAGAGGACTTTTTTAATTTTTTTTGCTCAAAAGTTAACGGTACCTGTCAATTGTTTTGTAAAAGCTTAGTTTTCTCGAAAACGGCTCCAAGAATTTTTATGAAGAAAAATCAGTGCACTATTGTAGCGTGAGCATTATATTTTGGCGGACAAAATTATAATGGGGGGTAATTGGTACCGCCCATAGGACCGGTTTTTTTCGACTTTCTGAAGAACTTGTTAACCGATTACAATTAAGATTGATATTCAGAAAGATTTAAGTAACCAAAATAATTTCAAATTAAAATATTTCCGAAAACTTTTTTTTTGTATTTTTAAAAATAAAATTTTTTTTTTTGAAAAATCAATATTTTCAAAACGGGTAGGTGATTTTTTTTAAATTTTCTTCTTAAATGTAAGTTATTTTTGTGCTTAAATTTGCATTCTTAAAATATTTGTTTCCCAAATTAAAAAAAAAGTTGTTGAATAAACACCTTTTTATTCAAAAACCGTTCCTACGATTTCGAAAAAAAATTCAGTTTTGCAATTTTTTTAAAGAAATAAAACGGCGTTTAATTTTTTTCGCTGAAAACAATTTTACATACATTTTTTAAACAATCAAAAACCGCAAAAATCGAATAAAAACTTTGATTAATATTTTTTCAAATTTTATTCGAATTGATAAGAGCAAGTACGTGCGATCCAGTCGTGCAATTTATTTTTCATTATTTTAATTAATTATTTAAATAACTTTTTTGGTCCCGTATGCATTAACGGAGAGTGGAGAAGAAGATACAACGAACAACTGTCCCGGCTGTACAGCGATAGACCTAGTCAAAAGAGTGAAAATTCAACGTCTAAGTCTCAGATGGCTGGGTTATATATGTATAGCGGATGGACATCAATGCTCCGGCCTGGAAAATCTTCGAATCCACCCCAGAGGGATGGCGCGGTAGAGGAAGACCGAGACTCAGGTGGCGCACAGAAGTGGAGAGGACATCAACTGACTCCATTTGCGAAACTGATAGAGGCAGCTAGCTAGGGACCGAGCTGGCTGGAGAAGCTTGTTGGATGAGGCCCAGGTCAACCCAGGTAGGTATTTAAATAACTCCAGAACAAACACATTGGATGTTATAAAGGAAAAATTAAGATCACGAGCGTTACTTTCAAGTTTGCCCAAACTCTGGTGTTGGAATCGTGATGACATGTCGCTCTTAAAACCATCAAATAAAATTGATTGTTTGAGGATAGGATGGGAAATCACTTAAAGATTTTTTTTGCTAAAAGACTTGAATTGAACGAATTTTTTTTGTAAAAAATGTATGTTATTTGTTTTCCTGACAGAATTTCCTTTTTCGTGCCAGATTATTAGCTATTAGCATTTCACAAAAAATGGAAAAAAATCGTTTCAATTATTTGGTCCAATTTTTTACTGTTCCAATAGCATCAGTAAAAAAAATTGATAAAAAAGAAAGGTGGTGGTTGCTGCTGTTTTTTGTATTTGCTATATTGATTGCTATAAACGCCCATCAGGAAAAAAATCCTTTTTCCAACCTGATCGCTATAACTGACGTCTTACCAGGATACCTTTGTTAAATTGTTCCTTAAGTACGTGCGAATCAGTAAAAAAAAATTGGTGTAGAAGAGTGTTTTGTGTGGGATCTGCTGATTTCCAAAACATCCTCAAGTGCTTTAGTTAGTTTTTTACGTAGCTTGTATATTATGGTGTGTCCACACCAAAAAATTAAATGTTTCTGAAATGTTTTTTTTTTCAGAAACATTTCTGAAATGTTTATTTGTTTCCAATTTTTCAAGATGGATTGTAAGAAATAAGCAATGATAGCGCCACATTTTGTCATCAATAGTTTATCCGGCGAGATTTTCCCTTGCCATTTTGATCTGCAAACATTCAAAACCAATGTTAATCGACACCTCCTATCTCTCCCCTCCCTATCTTCCTAATGCCCGCGCAGTGTGTTATATTAAAAGGGAAACAAGTAGTCCCTTGTGCGCCCGTTAATTATAAAAAAAAAATGATGAACAAAATACAAACAAATAAAAACAAAAAACATGTCAACCAGATTAAAATGCTTGAAAAGCAAAGAAAGATTTCCGTTCGGAAGGGGAAACAGAGAAACATTTCTGAAATGTTTCGCGAAACGTCCAGACCTAAATAAAAATTTTAGAAACATTAAAAAATCATTTCAGAAACAAAGAAAAAAATTTGAAATGTTTTTTAAATGTTTCTGAAAAGGTTTAAAAAAAGTTTTCTTTGGTGTGGACACACCTAAAGAGTTTACAGAATTTTTACAATAACCGATTTTTACTTACTATAAGGCAAGTTTAAGATTCGTGAATATAAAAAAAATTGAGATAACAATCAAACATGACATTACGATTATAGAGAAGATAAGAAATGTCCGTCTGTCTGTCTGTCCGGGTGTATATTTAACTGCAGTCTATAACGGTTAAGCGATTGCCTTGAAATTTGGCATGTGTGTATCTCTTGGCTGAAAAGGGTAATTGAAATTTTGTTTTTAGGGCTAAAAATAATGGTACCTGCTATGTAACGGTAAAGGAAAAGCCTATTTTTCTCGAAAACGGCTCCAACGGTTTTGATGAACATTTTTGAGAATATTTTTGTTGGTACTTGCTATCATCTAATCAGAACCAAATTTACCGCAAAAGTTTAATAACGGTACCTTTCATATAAGGTTTTTTTTAATTTTTGATATTCTCGGTTACGGCTCAATGGATTTCAATAAAATTATATTTGAAAAGATCTAAGAAGCCAAATTAATTTGGCATACCAACATTTCGAATAATTATTTTTTTTCTATTATGAATTAATTTTTTAATCTTTTTTTTTTTAAATTCAATATTTTTAACACTTATCAAAAAAAAATTAAATTTTAAAATTAAAAGTAAATTAATAAACTCTAAAAAACTGCATACCAAAATTTCAAAAAAAAAATAATAAAAAAATAAAACAGGATTTTATCAAAAAATTGTAGGACCGGTAATTTTGAAATACTTTTTTCTTAAATTCTTTGTTATTTAAGACGTGTGATGGCATACTTCGTTTTTAATAAAAGCCGTTACGTATTGTGGTTTTGATATATTTTATAAGTTTAAACTGTGTTATTTTATAAGTAAATTCTTTCTATCATGAAGCACCATTTTACTTGCGATTATATGTACCATAAGGCGTGTTATGGATTCGTGCAATAAAAATTCTATGGGCGGATTTGCTTCAAACTTGGTATTTAGTATTTATTTGGAAATATCTCGTGGGTGTTTTTCATTTCTGCTCTAGGTTGAAAAATAACGGTACCTGCCATACAATCTTTAACAAAAAAAGTTCGAAAACGGTTATAACGATTTAGATTAAACTTTCAGAGTGCTACTTTTTTACATACATCTTTCAATTAAAATAAATTTTCGAAATTTGTTCTATAAGGGTACCTCTCATAGAACCGGGTTTTTAAATGCAGTTTTATCGTAAACTATTATCCCGACTTCAATAAAATTTTGAACACAGCAAGTCATTTATAATTCAATGCATTTCAAATGTTTCTAAAACTTTTTTGATATTTTAAAATTTTCTAAAAAAAATTGGTTTTGAAATATTTTGAAAACGGGTTTATTGCATGTTTTAAAATAATTTTCCCAGGTGAAAACTACAGATTTCCTTTTAATGACATACTAAAAAAAAAATTTTAATATTTTTTCGAAAGGTTTTTCAAATAAAACGACTTTTTAATAAAAATGGTCAAACGATTTTATATATTTTATCCATTAACATTTAGTTTACATTTTTTTGGTTACTTAGTTTTCCCGAGAAAACTCTTAAACTAATTAAAAAAATTAAAGAATTTTCGATTTTTTTAAAATTTTAATATATACTACATATATATACATATGTATATGCAGCAACTAAGCAATTAACTAGCATAAAAACAAGTGAATGCGACCCAGTCATGCATTTTATTCTAATATAAGTTCAGATAGTGTTATCTTTCTACGTTAATATTACTTATTTTTTTAAATTTTATTCGACGCTGTGAGCAAGTACGTACGATCCAGTCGTGCAATTTATTTCAATTGCGAATCAAATCGCAATGAGTGGCGCTGAAATCACCAATTGGTGTGGATATAGTATAAGAACAAACAACAAAAGTGTATTAAATACTGGTAAAATATAGGTAAATGTTCTCGTCTCCACTATTTAGAGTTAGTTACGGATCAACCAGGAAGATGGCTAGAGGCAAAATGACATCCATGAGAGTACTGAAGGCAGGTATGTACAAAGGTAAATGTTGCTTGTTTCTGTCAAAAATCTTGCTTTCTAATGTAATTAGGCAAGTACGTGCGACCCAGTCGTGCCCATTTTTTGCCTACTAAAAATAACCATACTTTAAAACTCCACCCGTCACCTAACGGCTCAGCAAAGTTATATTTTATTTGCTATTTCTAAATAAATACATTTTTAATGCCCAGGTGGAATCAATCTATGAGAGAAAAAAAAGGGTTGCAGCAATGATTTATGTACATAGTTCGCTAGGTACAGAGGTAAGAGGATGTACTGTACGGTTTTACAAAAAAAATTAAAACACCCAAAAGATCAGCACGATGGATGGACAGACTACCTACCCTTGGGGGCCAGTTATAGATTTCATATGCATCAAAATGCATCACTGAAATAAATCATTCGAATTTTTTTTAGAGATCAGTTATAGAGCAATCATTGTACAAATGTACATGGAAATTAGAAAAAAACTGCTGACACGAAAAATGAAACAAGTCGCAAATCAGCTTGATCCCCAAATATGTAGTATGACAATTTGAGGTTGTTTTGACATAGAAGCAGTTGCTACAGAAAATCAACATGTCAAAAACTTACCGCGGATATTTAATGTAGCGGGTTAAAAACTGCATTTCTCTGACCATCTCAGTCATCCTCTTCTGTCTGTAGACTGGGTCCTCAGTTCGCAAGCGGTGATCTTTTACCAAAGCGTCACGCAATGACTTCCAACGTTTACGGACTGTTGTTTCTGTCAAAGTTAAACATGATGAACATGCAAGTGCAAGTCAAATCATTCTTAAGACAACTTACTTATAACAGCTTTAATATCTTCGCTAAGTTCATCGTAGTTCGGAAAGAGCACAGCATGTATTGTCTCCCAGATTTGTTCCTTTAGCGGCGCGTCAGAGCTTTCAGACAATTGTTTATTGTATAGTAGTTCGTGCTTTTTCACCTCATTGATCAGGGTTAATGCGTGAACAGAGGACGTCTTTTCATAATAATGCACTTCGAGTTCGTTGGTATGCGTCATTTTAATGACACGCCGATAAATTATAAAATAAAAACAACAAACAAAATCAGCGTTTTCGGTTCAACAATATTTTGCAGCAAAAGCGGAAAAAACACACGTCCGAGAGGTTCAAGTTTCAGGCACAACTGAATGATGAATCATTCTTTGCGGCAATACGCCACACAAACGTGAAACGCCAGCGCATCGCAAACAGCACCGCCAGACTCCGTCTTCGTCCCTTACAAACCTATTTTCAATATGAACACGACAACAAAAGCTAAAACAGTAACGACGACGAAGGCGAAATTATGTGCGACTTGCCTGCCTGCCTGACTTGCCTCGCTAGCGATGGCATGATGTACAATACACGCGTCGTGCTAGAGGGGTGAAAACGACACGCCAGGCGTGTTGTTCTCATACATATAGAAAAATCGATTTTTGTATATACCGATATGGGGCAGTTGGGAGTGTGTTGGTGCTATGGAACACCGCAACGCGTTGATTTTTTTGCTGGCTTGTAGGTTGTAGATATACCTACCTACGTATCAACGTATCTATAGGTTTGGAAAAACTAACGTTTTTTGTGTCTAAATCTAGGTATGTATGTCCTCTGTATTGTATGCGGTGTGGACAGTTATATTTTTAATACCGAAAACCGAGCATATTTTCTTTTTAAGGGTGCAGCAGGGGATGTTGTGCTATCATCGTAGATTGTTAATTTGGTTCAATTCAACGTGCACGTTTTCCGTTTGCGTGAGTTCGAGTTGACGAGGCCAGTCTTGGCGCAAATGTAAGTCAGGCGCGAAGAACCCTTGTTGTGTTGGGTAGCAAAGCTGGTGGTTAAAGTGTGCACCCGAACAATCCACAAGGGGTTGATAGCAAGAATTTAAAGATTGAATTTTTTTACATAATTTTCATAGTGGCATAGGTTGGTTTGGTGGGAACCTGTTGTTGGGCTTGCCTACCTTAATATAAAATTAATACATTTAAATTATTAAATGAAATAATTTGTATCTTCTTACCCACTATTTATTTGATTTTGATGGGATGCAAGCAGACTGAGCTATTGGCTTGCGTCATAACTAGAGAATCAGATGAAAACATTTGCGGATTCGACTATATATTCGCATAAAATAAGTTGGCTACATAGCGAATGGGATTGATTACTTCGGGAATTAGACAAGAGTACCTACATATAAACAATAACGGATTCCTATAGAGCGACTAAATACTTTTAATTTAGCTCAAATATTAACAGTACCTGCCATGTAACCGATATTTTTCTCATAAACGGCTCCATTATTTTGTATGGAAAAAATCAGTGCACCTAGATACTACGGTAGAGAAGTTGAGTGGCCGGCCACCTTACAGAAAAGCCGTTGAAACTAGTGAATTTGAATTAATTCTCTCCTACTTTTGGCTTTAAATTGTTCTCTTAACATTCTCCTTTATTCTGTCAAAGTTCTTGTCGTGTGGGCGTGCGCAGTGGCGTTAAGAAATTAGCGCAGTTCCGTCGCGTTATTGTCGGGGAAGGTTTTAGTGTAGTGTTAGTGCCAAAATCGGTAGTGAAATTACTGTCGGAATTATTGTTTTGTTTGAAAATTTTGTAAGTGTTTTTTCTTATAAAATATATTATTTTTCAAATTATATTGGAAATGTGAGTAAATTTTGTATTTATTGTTGTTTGTAAGGTCTTAAGCGAGTTAAATATGATGCGGACAAAAAATAACAACCAGGCTAAGGAGAATAAGAAGAAGTGCGTCATTCCATATAAAGATAAAGATTTGGAACAAGCATTGTTGGAAATCCGCGTAAATAAAATGCCAATCAGAGCATTCCCAGGACGACTCTTCAGGACCGAGTTCACAAAAGAACGGTGCAAGATATTCTTCTAGAAGAAGACCGTACAGTAATCCGTAAGACTTCTTTTAAAAAGAGCAAACCAGGAAAAAAAATGGTAGGTACAGCGTGAACCAAATGACTTGGCCAACGGTCGGTTGAGCAGAGAGAGGATTCAAGAGAGCAAAAATGTTAAGCAAGAAATTTAATGAGTACATTGTCAGAGATGAAATACTTTTTTGAAAACTGCCTGATCATACCTCACGTCACCAAAGGCCATCACTGGAACGTGATTGTATGTATCTTTCAAAACGAATGACATGAGCAGAGAAATTTGAAGAGAGCTGCGCACTAGAATAGTCAAGTGAATTGGTTCAAGTTATACTACTGTTTTTTCGACGCCATGCAGACGCCATAAGATCTACGAACAGCTGAAAAGTGGTCTAAAAGCCGCGTTTAAGGGCAGGTTCCTTTTAGAAGCAAACTCAGAACTCATGTAAATGCATATAAATGTAAAGAAAATTTACCTGTTTTACTTTGTGCTCTATTTTTGTCTCAGAAGAGTCAGAGCCATAGATATACAGAGTACATAGCTACACTATAGCAGTACGCACATACGCAACACCATAGACTAAGAATATTATGAAGAGGAAAATCTTTCGTACGTTCCATGTTTCAACACCCTCAATTTTAGTTATTTCTTTTGTATATCATTTATTGTCTTACTCATACTTATCCGAAATGGTTAATGAGAAGACAGTTTATTCATTGTGTTTTACTCATACTTATCCGAAATTGTTAATGAGATGACAGTTCAAGCAAGGCATTGTCAAAAGAAGGCAAAAGAATTCTCTCTTTATAATATTGTAACTTCATGCGCAACACCCAGCAGCAGCGCTAGAATTTGAAAAAGAAGCTAAACAAAATCAGGTGGAAAAAATCACTTGTATATAAACTTACTGTATACGTATGTAATATGTAGAAAAACCAGATCGTTCCTTCTAAGGCTGGTGTGGGGAGGTGAGTCTGATCGTGAGTCATCAGAGGTCAGACAACAGAAAACTTTATTTTAGTTTTTATATTGATTTTTTGGACGTGATAAATTCATAAATCGATCACAGGCTACACGTACGAAACAGCATGACTCATGCTGATAAGACTCATGACTGATGCTAACCGCGATACTGTGGTTCTTTCAACCGAAATCGATCGCAAGCACCAGGCGAATAATTCCACCCAAAATAATTCCACTCAAATTCAAAAAGAACAAAAGAAAAAGAAATACAAAATAGACGGAATTGTGTTAAAGGAGATGTAGATATTGGGGTTGGTCGTGTGTGTGTGTGTGGATTTAACGAGAAAGTTTGTGGGTGCGAGTTAACGGGCTGTATGTTGCTTTTGCTGCCATCAATGTTTTCTTATGACGTTATCACGTGAAATTATCGTCTGTAAACCTACCTTACAGTCGCAGGTCTTAGATGCAGGTAGAAGCACAGAGAATACAATATACAGATCTTTCACTGCCATATTAAAAAAAGATATCGAAAATTCTTTTCAACAGGCAGAGATCAACAGGACTGTTTTTAAACTTTGCGACTAGAGCACTGCGATTTTCGTTAATTCTCTTTTGTTGCCTGTCCTTGTCGCAGAGATACTTGCGATTGTGTTTGCAACTCTTCATTATGTCATTTCTTGAATTCCTTTTCATAACAAGTTTCCAGAGTGAACATTTGCAGCTGCTGTACTGTTCCTGCGTGCTACCTGCTACAAAAAACATCACATTACTCGTTCATGGCGAACAAGCAATGAAAGGGATTGACAAAAATTTATGATTTCCCGAATAAGCACAAAGAAGAAAGACTGATATTCGCGCAACTCTAGCTACTCGTGCGATTCTGTCAACCCCGGCCACCACATACGTCTCTCTCCTAAAAGCTGAAGCAAAGTAACGAGTCGCAAACAAAAGTCGCAAGGTTTAAAAACAGTCTTAACGCTGCGAACGATAAACAGGCAAAAAGCTTTCTTGTGCTGATTTTTTGTATTCTTTTGTACCTATAGTTTTTGTTTAGAGAGTTTATGTCCATAATTGTGATTGGAATAGAAAAAAATTACTTATTAATATACATAATTATAATGAATTGTTATACCCTGTTCAATTTATATTTTCATTAAAGGGAAGATAGGATATTTGCCTTTCATTCTTACTGTTATGTATTTCAATAAGCTATCTCCATTTAAAGCTCTGAAATTGTTGCCATACTGGGCATTATAAATTGGTATAATTCTCACAAAAATGTAGGGATGGTTATCAACTGTTTATTCAAATTTTATGAAAACAGACCGTAATCTAAATCTAAAAAAATTAAATCTATATTTTACTTTTTTTGAACGCCATTTTTTCCTTAAAAAAAATGAAGGAGCAGGATTTTTTTTTCAAAATCGTAGGAACGGTTTTTAAATATAACGATACCGTTTATGTTAACGTATAACAGGTACCGTTAATATTTGAGCTAAAAAAATTAAAATAAGGCATCCGTAGAATGTCAAAATTGTCTTATGTGGTGGTCCAAATAACTCCGTACAGACAGACAAACATATTGTAACTCAAATACGTTACCCAATCGTAATGTCATGTTTGATTACTATCTCAATTTATGTTTGTGTACAAATGCATAACTTGCATTAAAGTACCTATAATCGCAAATAAAAAAAAAAATTGCCAACAAATATTGCATTATGTAATTTTATTCTCCCCGTTTTTTTTTAAAGAAAAATTTAAACGAAAATTTAAAAGCAAAAAAAAAAACATAGCGACAACACTGTCTTCTTTAAACTTAAAATATGCTCTCATTCGCTCTAAGAAAAAGGTATTATAATTTTCATTAATGGCGGATGGTAACTCTGCAGTAGTGCTTTTTTTTAAATAAACACAATAAACGAGAGGCAACTTGATAATCACACACAATCTCTAATCAGTCTCCTCGCAATATTACAACAACTATTTCAATGTATTTAGGGTTCTCTTTTATATTTATGTAAGCGGCAATTTCTTAAGTTGAGTGCGATGCGATGCAAACACTTGCGGGTACCAGTGTCTTTGAAAGCTCTCTTCCATTAGGTCTGTACTGAAAATATAATTTGAACAAAGTTACTATAGAATAAGTATTTTTATAAACTGTTGAAAAGGAACTAATTTATTCGATAATCTGAAAAAAAATATTAATTTTCTTAGATGCAAAATGGACTTCTCAAGTGACGTTTTGGTATGATTGTACAATGTACATATATACATACATACATATATACGCAAGGTGTGACGAATAAGGAAAAAACCGTAAGCGAATGGAGTCTTTTTCGCCCTGTTTATTTTTAACTTAAAATTTTGAAAAAAAAATATTTCTTATAAAATTTTACCTTAGGTAACCAAAAATTAAAAAAGTTTTTTTTTTCGATATTAAAATCGTAGTCGAAATTTGAGAATTCTATGCTGAATCTTTTGACCTGTTGAAGATTTCTTTATTGTTCAAAGGAAAAAAATGCCTGCATTTCGTATCCCTTGGGAGAGAACGATAACTTTGTAGACGCAAAATTATAATGATTTTTTGTATAGGGACTAATTACAAACATTTTTACTAGGGGGAGGGGGAGGTCTATCTCCCCCGTTTAGGCGAAAGTGACAGTTTTCTAAAAAAAGCAATTGTATTGGTAAAAACATATATGTATACAAATAACAGCAAAAATCACAATGTGTTATGCTGTTTTTTTAAACCCAAAAAAATGTTCTTTTATATAATTTTTAAATTATTTTCTATTAAACATTTTTGAAAAAAAATATTTTCAAACTCCACTTCAGATAATATGAATTTTGTTGTTTTCTTATCGAACACTGAAAACTAGATGATTCTATAATTAGTAGTATTTGAGAAAATTGGAAATTGCCAGTCTTTCAACTCTGGCATTTTACTCATTTAATCTGTTGAGCATTATTTTTGTTCTCTTGAAACATCTCTCTGCGCAACCGACCGTTGGCCAAGTGATTTGGTTCAAGCTACATAAACCTACTTTTCCTAAGTTGTTTTTCTTCTGCCTTCCCACTCCATCTCTAACAACAATCGAACCTGCCTAAAATTCAATCAACAAAAAATTTTGTCCAACATACAAATACAGAAACAGAAAAGTATTCATTATCGCGGAGTGCATGAAGTAAAAAAAATGTTTTTTGATGTGAAAACGTCTTTAAACTTGCTTCCAAAATCTGGCTTTACACGTCGAGCTGAAAGACTTTATTTGCCAAAAATGTGACAGTAAACTGCAATGATTTCTTATCAACTAAGATTTTGGTTATATATAATATACTATGAACCAATCTACATATACATTTTTAAAAGTGTATTAAAAAAATAATATTTACCAATTAAGTTAAGATTAGGTATACCTTATTCCTATTAGTTTAAAAAACATGTTGCTGACTGTGTTAAAATTAAGGATTTTTTTGTTTTTTATTGTATGGTCCGGGAGCCAGGTGAAAATTTGGTCAATAATTTCCTCTCAAGCGATAATTGGTGAAACGCATGAGGGAAAAGTATTATAAAACCTCGTGAACGTCAGTTGCGGTTCCGTGGGTGGGAAGAGCAGTCCAGAGCGTCATAACATTCAAACTATCAGCTGACGGTCTTTCCACCGAGATACACAGCTGACATTTACATTTATTTATAGTTGCGTATAAGGTACCATCAGTATAAATTTTAGCTGAGAGGAAATCACTGAAAGTAAATTTTTTTTTGCAAGTTCAAGCATGCAGTTGTCGCATAATCCGCCTTGTTACAACCAGCTGACTTTTTTTTTTCAGGATGATGGATAAGGTATCGTTTGACAAATTATTAGTCGGGAGGAAATTATTAAAAAAAAAGACTACCACGAACCATCCCAACAACGAAACCGCAGCTGACGTTCACGAGGTTTTATAATTCTATTCCCTGATGCTATTCACCAATTATCGTTTGAAAGGAACTTGGTCATGGAAATCTGTCACTGGCTTCCGGACTATTAAAAATTAAATATTTACCTAAACTAATTTAGAGTTTTTGTATTTTTATTTTATTTTTATTTATAATTAATATTAGGTAACTACATTTTCTTAACATTGATAAATTTTGTTCAATTAAGCATTTGTATATCTACCTAAATATACATTTTTAAAAGTCTATTTAAAAACTTATAGATATAAATTAAAATTTAATAATTCATTAGTTAAAAAAAAAGTTCCTGGCTGAATTAAAATTAAGGTTTTTTATGTTTTTTTTTGAGCTCCTGGACAAAACATATGAGCAATGCCTTAGGTATGACATTAAAATTGTCCTAGGCGCCAAGCTAGTGCGAGAAGATGTTTTTGGTTGTACAATCGGAAAACACAGATTGCACTACATCAATTCCGATAACGGATTCAGGCTAATTGTTGGGGCGAAATATTGTAATAGCTAGTACCAAGTTCCCACACCTTAACATTCACAAAGGGGCATGGATGTCCGAACTTTCCAAGGCGCAAACATTGACTCGGACCACTACCTCGTTGTAGCCAAGGTACGACTTAGGATATCACGACCCACGCCAAGAAGAGGTAATACTGTGAGGAAGTTTACCGTCGGACGGCTACAATCGCAAGAAATCTCCAGATCCTTTTCCGATCGAGTCTGAAATAACCTCCAAAGGAGTCCTTTACCGCCAGCATCAAGTATTGAGAACCAGTGGCAACATTGCCAAAATGCCATCAGGGAAGCCGCGACTGAAGTGCTGGGTTTTACACGGCCACCACAACGAAACCCCTGGTTTGATGATGAGTGTTGGCAAGCACACGCAGCTAAACAAGAAGCATTAAAGGCGGCAAAAAAGGACTACCCGTGCTCGTAGAGAGCAGAAGAGGAAAGAGGAACACCGCCTTCTCAGAAATAAATAAATCGCACGTACTTGCTCATATGTGCGGTCACATTGTAGACCTCGTTGTAGCCAAGGTACGACTTAGGATATCACGACCCACGCCAAGAAGAAGTAATACTGTGAGGAAGTTTAACGTCGGACGGCTACAATCGCAAGAAATCTCCAGATCCTTTTCCGATCGAGTCTCAAATAACCTCCAAAGGAGTCCTTTACCGCCAGCATCAAGTATTGAGAACCAGTGGCAACATTGCCAAAATGCCATCAGGGAAGCCGCGACTGAAGTGCTGGGTTTTACACGGCCACCACAACGAAACCCCTAGTTTGATGATGAGTGTTGGCAAGCACACGCAGCTAAACAAGAAGCATACAAGGCGGCGCTGCAAAAAAGGACCAGAACTACCCGTGCTCGTAGAGAGCAGAAGAGGAAAGAGGAACACCGCCTTCTCAGAAATAAATAAATCGCACGTACTAGCTCATATGTGCGGTCACATTGTAGACCTCGTTGTAGCCAAGGTACGACTTAGGATATCACCACCCACGCCAAGAAGAGGTAATACTGTGAGGAAGTTTAACGTCGGACGGCAACAATCGCAAGAAATCTCCAGATCCTTTTCCGATCGAGTCTCAAATAACCTCCAAAAGAGTCCTTTACCGCCAGCATCAAGTATTGAGAACCAGTGGCAACATTGCCAAAATGCCATCAGGGAAGCCGCGACTGAAGTGCTGGGTTTTACACGGCCACCACAACGAAACCCCTGGTTTGATGATGAGTGTTGGCAAGCACACTCAGCTAAACAAGAAGCATACAAGGCGGCGCTGCAAAAAAGGACCAGAACTACCCGTGCTCGTAGAGAGCAGAAGAGGAAAGAGGAACACCGCCTCAGAAATAAATAAATCGCACGTACTTGCTCATATGTGCGGTCACATTGTAGAATAAAATTAAAGAAAATTAGAGTGAACATCAAAGCATTTATTCGATTTTTGTGACTTTTGATTGTTCGAATAAAGTACGTTAAATTGTATTGGGAGAAATAATTTAAACGCCATTTAGTTTCTTTAAGAAATGTAAAAAATTAACTTTTTTTTCAAAATCGTAGGAGCCTTTTTTAAATAAAACGGTTTTCTTAACAACTTTTTTTAAAAAATTAAAAAAAAATAATTCAAGAATACAAACTTAAGCACAAAAATAACGTACATTTAAAATCAAAATTAAAAAAAAATTCACTCACCTGTTTTCAAAATATTGATTTTTCATTTTTTTTAATCATTAAAAATACAAAAAAAAAGTTTTCGAAAAAAAAATTAATGCAAAATTACTTAGGGTACCTACATCTTCTTGGATATAAATTTTGATTGTAATCGGATCACCAGTTTTTGAGAAAGTCGAAAAAACCGGTCCAAAGGGAGGTACCGTTTTTAGCCCACCATATTAAATTTTTTTTTCACCAAAAAATAACGCATACATACAGTAGTACACTGATTTTTTTTATATTTTTTCGGTTATATGAGAGGTACCTACCGTTAATTTTTGAGCTAAAAAAATTGAAAAAACGATTGGCTCAACAGTTTAGGCTGCAGTCCAAAATACATCCGTATAGACAGACAGACGGACAGAATTTTGCCAGTAACTCAAATATGTTTCTCTATCATCGTAATGTCATGTTTGATTGTTAACCCAAATTTGTTAATCTGCACAAATGCATAACTTGCATTATAGTACCTATAATCGCAAGTAGAAAACAATAGCATAAAGGATATCCTGGGGACTTACTCATATAGTAAACGTATTAAAAAAGGAAAAGATTAAATCGACGACGTTTTATTTCCTAATGAAAATACTCCATTTATTATTAAACATGGTGCCGGACTGCTAGCAGAGGCATACCCCTTTGGAGGAAATGAAAAATCTTCTAAGTAATAGGAACATTTGTATCAAATCGGGCATTTCATTTGTATATGGGTTCCCTCCAATCCTGCATATTCACAATGTAAACTCAAGGATAATATTGAGACTTGGAAGTGTAAATCTTTGTTCATGTATTGCATCCCAAAGGCTTCGACATTCTTCCGCTGTAAGCAAAACCTGCCTTGTTGTCTTCTACCATAAAAAGTACTGCAGAGGACTTTCCGAGCTAGTTTCGTTCTCCCTCACATACGAATAGTCAATTCTCTGTAACATTTTTCTATGTATCACGGTAAGAATATCTAAGTGCATTTTAGTATTTCGTAGGTGAACACTGGCAAGACCATATTTTTGTACAGCACGAGCCTAATTTTTATGGTAAGGTTTCTGGATTTAAAAAGTATATAGAACCAGCTCTTATCGAACATTCCGAGAACATGTTCTTGGTTTTCTTCTCAGTAATGTGCAACCCCAGGTTTTGCAGCGTCTGCTCGATCTGAATGAAGGAACTTTTATTGATTTCTAACGATGATTTCGATTTTAATGTTTTGTATTTTAATTTTTTTACTTTTAACTAATATACTATACATAAACTACTTTTTCTTAATATTGTCTACAGTAAAACATTAAAATAATAAATATTAAACAATAAAACCGAAGATGGGACACGGGACACCAGCTGATCGGAAATAGAAAACAAAGGGCTGGCCAATGAAAAAACGACTTTGTTTTAAATCTGCGCTAAACTTGGTATATACCTCCCACGTAAACGTTTTTTTGACTTTCCTCAGAACTGGTTAACTGATTTCAATCAAAATTGATATAAAGGAAGATGTACATGGGTAGCTAAAGTAATTTTACATTGAAATATTTTCCAATAACTTTTCTTGTATCTACCTATTTTTTGGACGTACTAACGTCTTATAAATCGATGAATCGATGAATGCGAAATAACATGACTCATGCTGATAATGCTGATAAGAAAAGTGACGCAAGCTGCGATACTGTGGTTCTTTGAATCAAAATCGAATGCAAGCACCAGGCGAACATGAACAGGCGCGTACAAGAAGAGAAAAAGAAAACAAAATAGGCGAAGTTTTGTTAAAGTAGATGTAGATATTGTTTGTGGATTTAACGGGCTGTATGTTGGTGTTGCTGCCATCAATGTTTTCATATGACGTTATCACGTTAAATTACCGTCCGTAAGCCGACTTTACAGACAACCAACTCTCATTTTTTGTTTTTGAAAACGGGTAAGTAATTTTTTTACTTAGTTGGTTAATTTGTGCTTAAGTTTGCATTCTGATTTTTTTTAAATTTTTGTAAAAAAGTTGTGAAAAACCCGTTTTTTTTAAACCGTTCATACGATTTTTAAAAATAATTCACACTTTTTTCAATTTTTTTAAGAAACAAAATGGCGTTTAAATTATTTTCCCTGAATTTCCCTGAAAACTATTTAATGTATTTTTTTCGATTAATCAAGTCACAAAAATCGATTATAAAATAAAAATAGAAAAAGAGCAAGAACCACCGTCCGTTTAGTAGGGGGGGGGGGAGGGGTTTCAATTTTCCAAACAAATTTTTTTTACAATTTTGAATGGTTGCCATGTTTGATTAATATATCAATTTTTTTAGTCTGCGCAAATATAATTTGAGTTGAAGTACCTACCTAGTTACTTGTTTTGTTATTGTTTGCAGATGTTTGTTTCTATGTTATTGCTTCACTAGTACTAAATCTAATACCAAATACTAAATATAGTACTAAATATATACTAAATATACTATTAAGTACTGAATATAGTACAAAAACTACGATAGTACTAAATACTAAAAATCTAGTACCAAAAATACTATTGTACCAACAACATAGTACCGAACGGCACCAGTTTTATATTTATTTAACTAGCGGTACCCGGCGCGCATTGCTACGCCGCTGGGCGGCTTAGAAGTACATACTCATACATTACATATATATCATATATTATACAATATAGGTACTACATACAAAATAAATTCCTTATTACGTTCGAAATTGAACAATATACATTAAAACTTTAAACAGTCAAATCCGAATATGGCTATATTGGTATGTGATTTCGGTATAAGCTACAGAATTAATAAAATTTCTTGAAAAATGCAAAATCCAAAAAAATAATTTAAAACACACAATCTTCGTTTGCTTACGGAAAATCAATAATTTTTGTTTTCCTTACTCTACCATACCATATGGTCTAGTGTCACTTTTTGAACCTTTCACTCGTACCTATTATTCATTATTCCTGCAAATGCTTTTATTCATTCTAACTCACACCTTTCTGAAAATCCTAATCGTTCATCATTATATTTCATTCTTACTCTCCAAAACCCATACAAATGCATATCAAGAATCACTGCAACGCTATTACGGCAGTATCTCGCTAAACTTGAAGCTGCCTCATAGTAGTACCATAGATTTTATATACAACGAAAAAACTTAACATTTCGGGAACGGCTCGAACGTGTGTACTCTTGAAGTATGCATGTGACATGTGGCCCAGGGATCATTAGATTAAGGCAGTTCATTAGAAGCCCTAAGTGGTTATAAACAGGATGGTCTCACATTTCTGAAAATTAAGTTTCAATTTCCAATCATTACAATATTGCTGAATCTTGCTGAAGTCACTCTGTAAGAGTTTTAATAACCTCAATTCTTGGACATGTTTGGTTGGCGATTAAACCGTCGACATACGCAATTACATGGTAGATTTTATATAGCTCGTGAAAATACTAAAGAGAATCGGCGAGTTTACCGGCGAGTTTACCGGCGAGTTTACCGTACCGGTGAGTTCACCGCTTTCTGTGGCAGATCATTTTTGATATGAAATATTGTAGCAGATGTCGAATTGCAGCTCTTGACAACAATCAAACTTAGATTTGACATGAATGGTGTCATGGCTTTTTTTTTTTTTTTTTATAATTAACGCGCGCACAAGGGACTATTTGTTTCCCTTTTAATGTTATACTCGAGTTTAGGGCGTATAAACGCTTTATAAATTGTAGCCAGATCAGATGGGGAAAAATACTTCTTACACCGATACAGAAAACCTAAGCACTTAGCAGCATTCTTAGCGATTTCAAATATATGGTCGTTCCAACGGAGGTCGTCGTTGACACACATACCGAGTACTGAGAGCTTTTCGGTTTCTTCGATGTAAGTGCCATTCATGGACAATGGCATTGGGGGAATGTTAAGCTTTAACGACAGAAGACAGCATTGAGTTTTCGAAGCATTAAACTCCACACGATTTCTATTACCCCATTTGACAATGCTGTATAAATCGGAGTTTAATGAGCTTGACATACGGCACCGTTGCAATTCTACGTCCGAAGGCGAAGGACGTGAATTATCGAACGAATATGAAAAGCTGAGGGTAGAGTCGTCAGCAAAACAGTTAAGTGGATTAGAAGTAACAGACAGAAGATCATTTATAAAAATGAGGAAAAGAGTCGGAGATAGAACAGAGCCCTGGGGCACACCAGCATTTATTTTATGGGAATCAGACTTGAATCCGTCCAATACAACTTGTATTGAACGGTCCAGAAGATAGCTTCTAATCCAACGAACAAGAGTATTATCAATCCAAAAAGCACGCATTTTCGATAAGAGAGCTTCATGCCAAACTCTATCAAATGCCTTGGAGATATCAAGAGCAATAATCTTATTTCACCAAAGCGATGTAAAGATTTGTTCCACTGTTCGGTGAGATATGCCATCAGATCACCAGTGGAACGGTTGCTGCGGAAGCCATACTGGAGAAGCTTACGATCTTCGAGATATTCCTTAAGCTGACGGTTAATCAGTGTTTCCATGACCTTAGAAAGAAGGGATGTCAGTGCTATGGGTCGGTAGGAGGAGGGGGAGGATGGGTCACCTTTCTTAGGGACAGGCTGGACAAATGCTGTTTTCCATCTTCTAGGAAAGATTCCAGAAGAGTAGGAGCGATGGAAAAGCTTACGCAGTGGCTTTGCCAGTGTGGAAGAACACCTCTTCAGAAGAATCGGGGGTATACCATCCGGGCCAGCGGATTTGTGTATATCGAGATCTTTGAGAACTCTTGCTACTGTACGAGTGCGGAAAAAAATCTGTTCCATGGAAAAATTTACATTCTCAAGTACAGGAGGGGCAACGTTGCTATGCGGCAGCGTGGAGCTAGCAGCGAAATGGGCGGCGAGCAAGTTTGCCTTCTCTGAAGAGTAAACAATTGGTTTGTTACTGTCGATGAGCGTTGGAACCCAAGATGTTGAGGAGTTTTTAATATTTTTTACAAATGACCAAAAATTTTTACTGCCTTTGGGACACTGCAGAATTTTTTGCCGTAATTTTTGGTCATGCAAAAATTTGGTTCTTTCAATAACGGAGTTGCATGAGTTTCTTGCTTGTTTGTGCTTTTTCCGATTTTCCTCTGTAGGGTTGGCTTTGTAAGAACGGAAACTTACTTCTTTGAGCCTGATAGCTTCTTTACACTCAGAATTAAACCAAGACTTTTCTTTAGGTTTAATGCTTTTTACTCTGTTAGGAATAAAAGCACGCATCCCTAGAAGAATCACATTTGTGATCATTTCAGCACTGGCATCAATGTCACTATCGAGGAAGCATAGTGACCAGTTAAAGTTTCGGAAAAAAATATTCAGGCCGTCCCAGTTGGCTTTCTCGTATTGCCAAACGGTCCTGGTGGGAAGTTTTTCTTTAACTGGATGGGTGGAGGATGAGAAATTAGCTGAAATAACACAATGGTCTGAAATGCCAAATGGAAAAGTTACACTAATGGTATATTTATCAGGGTGAGAAGTAAGAAACAAGTCAAGAGTATGGGCGGCTTGCCCAGCAACATCCGGTATACGCGTTGGCACATCGATCAGTTGGGTAAGGTGATGTAACCCGGCAAAGAGCTCGACATACCTTCCTTCGGGTGTTGTCTGACCAGAATAGCGGAGCCAATTGGAATTGTGTACATTGAAATCGCCCGTAATAACGATTTCAGTGCGAGGACAAAGGGAAACAATTTTCGAGATGGAATCAGACAGCGCATCAAACTCGTTACAAGTGGAATTGCTGTCGAGATTTGGACTCCTGTAAATAAAACAATAATGAATGACATGCTTGCGGACAGTGAATTTGAGCCACAAGAAGTTAAAGTCCGTGTTGGAACATTGCCCATATTGGGAAAGGCTCTGGCAAGCAATATCATTCCTAACATAGACCACGAGACCATGATGGGAAAAGAGTAATGGCACCAAGCTATACCCATGTACAGCAAACTCTGATAAATCAGTATTTACTCCAACCTGGGTTTCACTTAATGCCAAAACAGCTGGCCTGTATTGAACAGAGTAGACGTACAGGTGAAAGAAATTCTTTCTTATACCACGAACATTGGAATACACGACACAAAAATCACTTACCATTTCAAAATACTTACACACAAAACACAATTCTGACTAAGTCGAACCATGCAGTGAAAATCCAAATTAATCTCTGTAATAAACAAACTGTCTTAGGTGTTATGCCCATAAGACAGCTTGCATACAAAAAATCAATTTAAATATTCAGCACAATAGGACAAACTCAGATGCCCTTATCCATTTACCGCAAGCATACGATGCCTACAGTAGATAAGAAAGAGGCAGTTAAGCTAAGCACAAAGGGTTGGGACAGATAGGAGGATAATTTTATTTGTTATGCAAGTGTGTATTATTTTTTTTTCTTCCACAGTGCGAATGGGCATCTTATCGTCTTCCAACGACACGAGTGGATATTGTTTTTTTCTTTACAGCACACGCGAGGGGTTTTTGCCAATTTCTCAAACGAGTGTGTAATATTATTTTTTTATCACTCGCGATAACAATGCGCAATAATTTTTTTTTTTTGGCTTTTGTGTAATTATTTATTCGCGCACCTCGACCTGACGTCCGGCCTCTATGAGCTTAAGATCGACACTTATCGGCTTAAAGCCGATCTGTTTGTCTTGTGGTATATTTTTGTATTTAGAAAGTTTGTCCTTCTCAAAACTGTGGTTAACAATGTTTGGTCTTGTAATTTCATTCGTGTCCGTGGTTAATTGCAACAACAAACATAATGAACAGTCTTATACCCAATTGCGTGGTTAGTCCTACTGTCGATATTCCGGCTTCTTTGACATCTTCGGCAATAACAGCAATGTTCACAAATGTCAAAAAAGAATCGACATTTGCCGCCAATTGCAGCAATAAATGATGCGAATGAAACGACATATAATATTTTAAAACAAAATTACTTGGGCTACCAACATTTTCCTGAATATCAATTTAGATTGATAATGACCGGTTTTCGAGAAGTCGAAGAAAAAAAAAACGGTCCTATGGGGGGTACCGTTCTTAGCCCACCAACTTAATTTTTTCCAAAATATATATACACCTACAAAAGTACACTGATTTTTTTCATAAGAATTCTTGGAGCCGTTTCCGAGAAAAAACAAGCTTTTACTTAACGCTTACATGACAGGACCGTTAACATTTGAGCTAAAATTTTTTTTTTTAAAGTTCTCTGTAGAATGTCAAAATAACGTTAGGTATGTTTCAAATTTTAAGACGATTGGCCAAACCGTTTAGGCTGTAGTTCAATATACATACATACATCCGTACAGACGGACAGACAGACAGAATTTTGCCAGTAACTCAAATATGTTTCTCTATCATCGTAATATCATATCTGATTGTTAGAATTTTTTTTACGAATACATAACTTGCCTTTATATACAGGGTGTCCCGTAACTCAACGTCAACGGCAAGTAGTAAGTTTTGTACCATTTTGAAATCTTGATAAAATGGGCCAATTTTTTCTATAACTTGCCGAGGGTAGTGCGGTACATTTTTTTTTAATATGAAGTTTCAAAGTTATCTTACAGATTTTTTGTTAACTATAACTCAGCGAAAAATTTTTTTTCCTAAGAAACTTACAATACATATGTATGTATTTTTAGATTTTTGATTGCGATCAATAGTATGATTATTATGGATTACGTATAAAAATAAAACACCTCAAAATTTGAAAATTTGTGACAACCGCACCGAAAAATGTGGCCTGTGATTCGATTTTCATTATTTTCCTTAATATTGCGCTAAAATCTAAGCCAAGCGAGATGGATTTTTTGTATTACTTTTCCCAGTACATATACTTCTTCCACCGTTGCCCGCTTGAAGTAGAATGAATCGGTCCACCATCAATTGCCTTGTGCTATACATCGTGGTTTGATCTCAAAATTGCGGCGCTCTTCACGGGATGATTTGGTTGTGAAAAGTAATTAATCATTGTGAAAAGTTCTTGACGTTGGTTTTTATTTTTCCATAGATCTAGAATCGAATTTAGCGTGAAGACGTAAACAAATTTATCATTTCAAAGTTTCACAGTTCGGTGATCGACCCTCAGGTTCCTTAACTTTTTCGGCGATCTTCCGCCTCCGCCAACAAAAGTACCCACAAATATTTTTGGTGTATTTATTTAATTCAATAAACTTTTAAAAACACGATCCTTTGTATATAAAATCTTTTTATTTTATATTTAATTTTTTTTTATATACAAAGCACGATCACGAAAACGAAAATGCAATTTTTTTTATTTCAATGTGACATTAAAATCTTATTTATTTTTAGATTGACAGTTCAACTTATCGGCTTCCAATACAATTTCCAGTCGATATGTGATTGATTTACTGAAACCCTACAACTTCTAGACGCGGTAAGAGGGGAATGAATCGTTTCAATTTTTAGCGATGCGAAAAATTATCGCTTTAGCTACAGAAAATAGGTACTGGTCGTCTCCAGGCCATTTTTTTATAATAAGCGCGAGCACATGGGATTATATATTTCCCTTTTAATGTAGAGCACACTGCCCGGCATTATGATGATAGGGAGGGAAGGACAGGAGGTGTCGATTAACATTGGTTTTGAATGCTTGCAAATCGAAATGGCAAGGGAAAATATAGCTGGGTAAACTATTCGTGTTGTTCGGCTAAGAAAAGAATATCCATATATCACGGTACGTCCGAGATTGGGCTCAAGGGTGAACTGCTGAGTATTTCTTGCGAAACGAGTATTACGGGAAAAACTTTTAGGGCGTCGGTGTTCTTGAGGGACAATTGTTTCAGATATATTTCTCTTTTCTATTAATCTTAACGCTTGAGTTTCCTTGCTTGTTTGTGCCTTATCCGATTTCCTCTGTAGGGTTGGCTTTGTATGATCGGAAACTAATTTCTTTGAGCGCTATCAGGCCTGATATTACAATCAGAATTAAACCAGGACTTTTCTTTGGGTTTAATACAGTAGAGGTGTGTGTCCAAAAACGAAAAGCTAGTTTTATTGTAGTGTTATAAATTAGTGATTCTGGATCAAGACATAAGAAAGATTGTAGTAATTGCGTTAGAGGGAAATGTTAAATCAAAAATTTAAATTTTTTTGACCTTTTGGTACAGCACATATGTATGCTAGATGTGTAGGAAATAAAAGGCACGACTGGGTCGCACGTACTTGACAAAGATTAAATTTTAATGTTTTTTTTGACGTGCAACTTCTTTAGAATCGTTGTGGTTTGAAGCTCAAAAGAACATGCGTCACGACGAAGGGATAAACACATAAATATATAGGATTGTTAGCTTTTGCATTTTTTTTTAGTGTTTTATCTTTCCACTTGTTGTTTACTGTTTATAATATAATTTGCTAATATAAAGATATAAAGGACTTTTTTCAGTTTAATTTTCATTTTGGTATGGACAAATTTGAACAACTGGCATAAAGATTCGGGGGAATCAGCAGAAGGGCCATAATGCTATAGGTATAGGGACCTATATAGGTCCCAATAACAATAATTTACTTCTTTGAAATCAAATTAATTAAAATAGCTTAATTATGTTTGATGGATCGTATGGTGTGGGTAGGTATTAAAGGAATTTATTAAGGATTTAAGGTACATATAATAAGGTTGGAAGGAAGGTAGGTACTATAATTAAGAAACACATTCCGACTACTATTAAGCGAGTGGGTATAGACAATATTAAAAGTTAACACAGTGGTTTTGTTTATTTATAGGCAGGTGTAAACTTTTGTTTTCTTGATTGAAATTTTTGCATTCAGTAGTGATGGAATAGTTTTTTATTTATTTTTGTGTGTTTATCCATAGGCTTCCTTATTTATTCTGTGTGCTTTTATGATGATGAAATGCTTTAAAATACGTAGGTATGTATATAGGTTGTCACCTACTTTTATTTGACTAATGGCTAGGGCTCAGCCGAGCAATAAGAAATAAAATTTTGGGGAAAATATTAAACAAATAAAATTTGTATGAAATCAAAAAAACAATATTCATAACGTTTTTTGGAAAAAATGTTGTAAGCCATCTTATTTTTTTGTTATTTTCTATTTTATGAATTTTTCAATTCAAAATCGTTCGACCAGTTTAAAAAAAAAAATTTTTTTTGAAAAACTTTTCGAAAACATATTTAATTTTTTTTTGAGTATGTCAATGTAAAGAAATCTTTAGTTTATACTAGGAGAAAAATTAAAAAAAAATCTATGGATTCGTTTTCAAAATATTCAAAAAACAAAATAAGTTTTTAAAAGAATTATTAAAAAATTAAAAATAATTTTTTTTGAAAATTTTAATAAGCAATATTATTTAAACCATAAAACACTACATATTTTGAAAATTTCATCAAAATCCGTAGATTAGTTACCGAGAAAGTCTGATTTTAAAAAACCGGTCATATGGGAGGTACCGTTATAAAAAAATCCCATTAAAACTTAAAGATAGATTTTGCATAGAAAACACCAATCAGAATGTGTTATCAAAATCGTAGAAGCCGTTTTCGAGAAAAATAAGTTTTTCATTAAAAGCTATATAGCAGGTACCGTTAGTTTTGGAGCTAGAATACCAGTTCGAAAAACAGTCGGGTAGAGTACTCCAAAAATACTATAATATACCATGTTTGAATCAAATCGGCCCAACCGTTTAGGAATCGATACGGACAGACAGACGGACAAAATTTTCTGACCCACTTTTTTCGACTTCCCTATTATCGTAATGTCATGATTGATATAAATCGTAAGTAAAAATGTATCGAAAGGAAAGTTCCGTTTGGGAAGAAGATAAAGGGCTTATAGGTAGAATTCTTCTTCAGAAGTAATCCACCTAACACTCTTCAAATAAAAATTACATTTAAAGTAAAATATTACTGCCGGCGCAGGACGAATTAATAACAAAATCCACTGTCATGGAAAGTTTACTAGAAACAGACGATAAACTTCTTGATAGAATTTATACGTTCAGAATATGAACATTTTTTACCAGTTGAACAAGTTTTACACCTACTGATTCAATTGATAGTTCAAATGGGATGTGACAGAAATAGAGATATTTGTATCTTTAACCTGCCGGAATAAAACCATTACAAAAATTCCAATTTTAGATTCTTAGGGCAATTAATAGTAAGCCTTCCCTCTTCTGTGGCTGACAATTTTCTGTTCTGAATTCAGCCGAACTGCATTCAACCAAAATTCGTCAAAATTCAATGAATTAATGTGAAATTGATAATGACAACTTTTTAGCGATACCCATTATCAGCATCCTTATTACATGCTGTATCCCTTATGCAGACCTAATTTGCCTTTATGTGGTTGTTTACTCAATCTAGTAGCAGTCAGCGTGGTCGTCCCCTTGTTTGATTCCACCCCTGCTAAACGGATATGGTTATTCTACAACTGTTTGATTTTAAGTTTTTATCCAAACTAAGACCATTGTATATCAAACCTACAAGAAAAAGTGTAAACAGTTCTTAAACGGTGAGAAATTCTTTTATAACTTTTCCCCCTTAGGAACATGAATCTGATATTGCAAGGCTTCCCCTAAAGCCTTTATTTTTATGCGCACACATTAAATAAAAAAAAAAATATTTTCCATCCTTTAATTATATTATACTTAGTTCTTTGAATGCGTCTCCTTTTATACACACAACGTGCTTATTTCCTTGCTTGTACAGGGTGTCTTGCGAAAATGTTTGATTATTCCCTTTTTGCCCTCAAGTAACATTCGAACACTTGTGATGCATTGTAAATGAATTATATCTTCTGTGGTAAGGGAAGCAGTTCGACCTTAAAGGCTTCGTTAATAATGATTTTCTGAGATATAAAATTCAAAATAAACTTTATTCAATAATTAGGGTATGTTGCAAGGAAAAGAGATATGGTTATATTGTGGCAATCGGGAAACTGCTAACTTTTTTGTTGAAAATTAATTGTTGGCTGACTTATAATACATGTAAATTTCAGTCAGGCAGATACTGATCCTGAGCTATATACGGACTCACTTGAGTGTTTTTGATGGAATTCAAAGAAGAGGATTCAAAATCATTTAGAAAGATGATTCACATTCCTCAAACATCAACGGAATGTTTCATGCCTCTATCTTTTCCATCGTTATTTCTACGGTCAATGTTGTAGAGATCGTTCGGTTAAGCACAGAGATTAGTTCTTAAACCGTACAACTCGAATGCCAAACTCTACACGCAGAAGAATTGCCTTATACCAAAAACGATTTTTGCTCGGTAAAAAAGAACCGAAATTCGTGCAAAAATAATTAAGTAGTTTTTGTTAAAAACGATCAAGTTTTAAAAGGTTATATCCACATCGGTTTAAAAAAGCGCAACTAAAAGTTGTTATCAAACAACTTTCCTGGATAGTATTAATTAAGTATCATCGATTGGGTGGTGTTACAAAGTAAGAACATCTTTTTGACAAAAAAAAACAGGTTAATTGTTTTTTTAACACAATTGTTCTACTCATGGAAATTTAATCAAAAGAAAGTTTAATCTAGCAGTTCATAATGTTATAAACAATCAACTTGTTTTGATTTAATATAGCTAATAACTTTGTTTTTAACTGCTTGACTTATGAAAAAATTACATTGATGGCGGCAACACCAACATACAGCCCGTTAACTCACACCCACAAACCCTCTCGTTAAATCCGCACACACACACTCCAATATCTACATCTACTCTCTGCTTTAACAAAACTCCGTCTATTTCTATGTCTTTTTCTCTTCTTGTTCTTTTTGAATTTCAGTGGAATTATTTTGGAAATTAACGCCTGTTGTTCTTCATGTTCGCCTGGTGCTCAGAATACGTTTGCGATCGATTTTCGTTGAAAAATCCACACACCAACACACACCATTATTACATCTACTTTCTACTTTAACTGAACTCCACCTATTTTGTATTTCTTTTTGTCTTCTTGTACTTTTTGAATTTGAGTGAAATTGTTTTGGAAATTTGCGCCTGTTCTCTTTCATGTTCGCCTGGTTCTTGCATCGATTTTGGTTAAAAGAACCACAGTATTGCAGCGTGCGTCACTTTTCTTATCAGCATGAGTCTTATCAGCTTGAGTCATGTTATTTTATATGTGTAGCCTGCCATCGATTTATAAGACGTTATCACGTCAAAATGAGTTCGTATCGTCAGTAAGAACAGGTTAGGAACCAATGCTCTAGTCTAGACTATAAGAATGCCGTTTATAAAAGTTAATAATCAAAGCAAAATTGTATGCACTTCTCCAGAAACTTCTGAGAGTTTCTATAATACTCAAAACCTGATAGCTACGAGCCTAAATGCCCAACCATAATACGCGAAAGAAATAGGAAGCTAATGTCAAAACCGAACGAAATTTTCTGTCCAATACATAAGTTGACCATAATAGCCTTAAGAAAATACAAGCATTTTTGACATTCCGTGCGGAAATAAAACTGAACGAAACTTTATCAGTCTTTTCGGGTTAGTTATACAAATCACATATTGTATTCGCACTGTTTCGTCCGGCAACGTACGTTCCAATATTTAAATTATGGCGCCTGGGTCAATCCTAATAAAAGTTTAGATTAAACCATTGCCTAAAAGTATGCAATTGTTTGAACGGCGGGAAGCCGCAAAATTACTCTCGCTGAGTCACGGGTGTTTCATTCAACTTTTCAATAAATGTATTAATTGTTTAGTTCGTTATAAACTAGTATCTTTTATTTTAAAACAACAATCTCAATAATATGTATATCAACAATTTTATGATTTGTATAGTAAGTGTGTTCGAAATCTGGCGCTCTTAATACAACCATACATATTTTTCTGATAAGTAGATGTATTAAGTACATAATGTACATTTATGGAAAATTCAATTAAATGTTTTCCCGACAAACACACGTTAGTTCATCAACAATTATCCTAGTGCAACGTGGGTCTGACTGTGGTTCTGTTTAAATAAGGGTGCAGTGCCAAAAATGCGACAGTTCTTGGCTGTTCTGTATACTGCCGGCCGTGTTCCTTATAACATCCTTGAAATCAAGTTGTATGCCATTTAGATTCTTCAACAAAGGGTGAGCATTGTATTCATGTAGACACAAAATCGAGATTTTTTTTCTTAGATTGGATAGGCATTACAAATCCAGAAGGGTGTGTGCATTTATTTATTTAATTTTGTGAGTTAGTTATGTTTATGTTTGGCAAGATATTTGTTAAAGATTGTGAATTTTATTTGAATAAATGTTGACTAAACGTTGAATACAGCATCCCTAACATTATTCGCCAATAATGCAACTCTTAATACCATGAATGGTATGAATGGAAGCTATATATTGTATCTCCTAAGAGAGATCCCATAGAACACATTGATTTCTTGAATTGCAAATAAGTTATGAAATAAATAAGGCAATAGAGATCATTTTAATAAACAACATTAAGATAATTACGTTTTTCTATTTTTCTATTTTTAGTAGTTTCTATTTCTGATTCTTGGATCAACACTTCTTGCAGGCGTAGCCACCAAGTACTTGATTTTCCTTTCATTAATATGCAGCTTAAGGTTTTAGGATCCCGCCTGTTCGATGAGCATGAAGAAAGGATTGCTCTCTCCAACACCAGGTTGAAGACCACTTTATTTATTGCCGATGATGGTATAGGCTTCATTTCTTGGATGATTTGGTAGCCTATTCTGGGTCCATAGTGTTTTGCGTGACCGTTAATGTATATGCCATATTCTTTTTTCAGCCAAATACCTCTTCCTGGTCATCTCATTTCTAATAAAAATGTTAATATGGCTAGGACTCTGGGCTAGCTCTTTGGCAACCCAAGCCGTCTGGAGCGATCTCACGTTCCATGAGAAAATTCGTTAATCGCTTAGCTGCTATTTTTGCTTGTTTCTACGTCATGTAATCAGGTTATTTCCGAAGCTGGGTCTGATTTTGATTTTTGGTGTTTTGGACAGAATAGGTTACCTCACCAGCCTTTCGCCAAACCTGAGGACCTAGCCTCCCTTTATATAGCCAAACTCTATTAACTCTTAATACAACGTTTTAAAATCCTACATAAAGGATCAACCAAAGAAAATTAAACAAAGCTAACAACAACGACTAGACATATAGGACCTAACTTCAATGCGTAAGCATCATGTTTCAGAATTTTAATGAAGTATAAGTGTTGTATACCCTTAGGGGAGTAAATCCACGTTCACATAATTCATATATATTCATATGCAGGTACATATATACATATATATATATATATATAAGGCTACCGACCTTCTTAGTCAACCTGCTAAATCAAGATTAAAATGTATATATATATATATATATATATATATATATATACCCTTAGGGGAGTAAATCCACGTTCACATAATTCATATATATTCATATGCAGGTACATATATACATATATACATATATATATATACATATATACATATATATATATATATATATGTATATATGTACCTGCATATGAATATATATGAATTATGTGAACGTGGATTTACTCCCCTAAGGGTATATATATATATATATATATATATATATATACATTTTAATCTTGATTTAGCAGGTTGACTAAGAAGGTCGGTAGCCGTGTTGGCTCTTGATAGTTCGGTTAGCTAGTTCAGGATCAATTAGAGTGGATGTGTTAAGGAAGGATATTCTAGTATTCCAATGTGTCTTAACTCGTCAAGTAATATGAGAACAGCGATGAGTAAGCTTGATTAAAATACTTTATTTGAAACGTATAACTCAGTTACTAATACATTAGACAATTTCTTTAATAATAAGAAAGGCTTAGAGGTATTTGTCGCGACTGAACCAAAGTGTAGTACGAAGTGCGTGACTGTAGCGGAGTTATAAGAATGTTCCTCTGGTAGTTTATCCAGTGGTATTTATACTGTGTGTGTACATGACTTCTTGTTATCTTCTGGAAGTGGCGTACGTGATATATTGGTAGTTTTTGTGATGTTTGGTTAATCTACTGATTATGTTTTATGGTTCCTCTTGGGTCCGTATGCAAATACTCTTATCGTCTTGTGACTTTCCTTGGTGTCGGATGTAAATGTGCTTATCTGGTTGGTGCCATTATCTTTGTTTAAAGATGACTTCATCCAATTTTGGGTGTTGTGTTGTGTGTTATTGTAGCGAGATTACTCCTCTTTGGGTAGGTTGTTTCTATTGCTACGGCTTTTTTATCCCTCCTTATTTTTTTTTCAGACAAAAAATTCCTCTACCCCTGACAATGTATGAAAAAATTGTCATGATTTCATGTGATGCCAGTTAGGGCTAACAATAATTATGGCCCTATGACTAGATAGTTTTTGTTGCTTGTTTCCTCCGGAAAACTCATTTCCAAAAGAGGTATTCAAATGCCACCACTCAGCCCAGATTTCTCTGGTGTAATTATTTCCTATTAGATGATGCAAGGAAAGGTATGGAATAATTGGTCTTGTCAATAAAAAAAAAGCTAAAGCTAAAACTTGGATTTGTAAGCAAAAGCTGGGTTTTGTGTGAATAAAACTTAGCTTAAGCTAGCCAGAAAAATAAGTTTTCTAACAATTGCTATTTTGAAAACGCTTAGATCATGTAGCTAAGCTTGTTTTTCCAGATTAAGCTTCAATTTGTGTACCTAAATAAAAATAGCTTGAGTTAAATATTTTAGCAGAAGCTACAAAAATTTAAGATTCCTACACCCCTGTCTAGAAACTTTTGACTAGTTTTTAGTTTTAGAATTCTCTTTAGGAATAGTGCGAACATAGCAGAGTTCATACGTGTATATGTTAATCAGAAAGGCCTTAATGTAACAGCAAAATGCAATGCAACTGAAGAGTTTACCCCTTTGCTCGCCGATTTATAAAATATTAGTTTAAAATTAAGTATTGGTATGTTTTATTTAAATCAAAACTCGCTACAAATAAATTACTAAGATTTCTCCCGCAGAAAAAGTGCATTTTTTCGGAATAAAAGTAGCCTGTGTAACATAATGAATCCTGTTACTATTCCGTCTATTAAACTTCACAAAATCGTGCAGTTGTTTCGGCATTGAAGCATAACAAACAAACCTCCTAACAATGCAGTATTTCATATATAATTTTATTTTAATATTATGCAGTTTTCCATAAATACAAATGATCCATCTATCTACCAAATTTCATCCAAACCCGTTAAGCCCTTTAGGCGTGATTGGTAATAAACTGATTGTGATTGGGGAGGAAACATACAAACATTCACATTTATAATATAAGTATGATCAGTTTTAGGTGAAGCTACCCAATCCAAGACATGTGAATAAACAACAAAAGCTGAAAATGCGAAGCTTATGCTAGAACTTTCCAGCTTAAGCTATTTAGCAAAATTTTTTTACTTGCCATTATAGGTAAGTTATGCATTCGTAAAAAAAATCTAACAATCAAACATGACATTACGATCATAAGGAAGCTTAAAAAAGTCAATCTGTCAATCTGTCAATCTTTCAGTCTCTTTGTCTGTCTGTATGTATAATGAGCTGCAGCCTACACGGCTTAAGCGATTATGTGTGATTCTTTTGGCATTCCTCAGAGGGAACATTTAAATTTTATATTTAGGGCTAAAAATAACGGTACCTGCCATACAACCGTCAAGGAAAAGCTTATTTTTCTCGTAAACGGTTCCAACGATTTTAATGAAAATGTTTTTCTTGGTATTAGCTATCAAAACTAAATTTAGGGGATGTCTATTAACGGTACCTTTCATATAATGTTTTTTTTCAATTTTTTGCTTTCTTGGTAACGGCTCTTTATATTTGAGAAAATCTAGGTAGCCAAATTAATTCTGCATATCAAAAATTTGAATAATTTTTTTTTAATCAAAATTAATTTTTGAATTTTTTTTCTTCTTCTTGCTGATTAATACTTTTATTAGTTATATTGTATTGATTTGTAGAATTGAGTTGGGATAGGAAATGAGGTGGAATATAGTAAGGGGGGAAGTATATGATTAGTTTTACTTTCCCAATTGGTATATTTTAAGTTATCAATTTCGATAGATTCGTTGAAAAGATTTATAAGAAATGAACCGTTCAGATTACGAAAATGTCTTTCATATGTTATGTTGTCGATATAATTTATAAGGAATAAAGTGCTCTCATGTACTCTCTTATTATTTTTAACTGTTGATCTATTGATAATATTATTCAAAACCGTATTCTCAGTTTAAGGTAAACAAATAACGTAGAGTTAAACGGATTCCTTTACAAGCATCATTGGCTCGGCAAATTCAATAGCCTGAAGCTCATTTTTGAATGGAAGAGATTCTACTTTGGAAAGCATATCTAAAATTTCAATTTTGCTTTATAGATTTGAGTTGACAATGCGTCTTTTTGCAAGTTGCCCTGCAAGAATTATGTCTCCAATTTCTTCCTTTATTAGGGTGGGTTTGTTAAAAATGATTTGCTCGTATTTATTGGTGATTTAAGTATTAATTCCTTCAATTATTTTGTTATAGTTATCAATTAAGGTGTTTGTTACTTTAGTTAAATAATTGTTTATGTGATATTGCCTGTTGTTGTTGGTGGAGAGCTTGTTGTTTTTGGTGACAATACTATGCCAATCAGTTGCATCCGGGTTGCCTGCAAGCCATTTCCAAGCGGATTTTATCCAGTTTATGGATCGCTTAAAGTTTCTCTAAAGTAAATTGGTTTGTCTTTACTGTTATTTGTTTGTCTCTTTTAAAGACAGTTTCACCATGTTTGTATGTTTTTTGGTGGTGACCTTTTTTGTTATGCCTGTTAAGATGTTTTTTTTTTTTTTTTTTGGTTACGAATAATTTCGTATTTCAAGTCAGTATTGACTATATTTTTTAAATCAAGAAGGTTTTGATAATCTATTCTTTGTGTTCTTAAAAAAGAAAAAAAAAATCGGCAGGTTTCCTTTTAGGACCTGAATGTATCGAATTGTTGTATCTATCTGTTGCAATGCTAACTACTTCTTTAATAGTTAAGTCTGGAAATTCTTGGTGAATTATGGTTCGATTATAGTTGAATGTACTCTTTCTATTGTTCCATTAACTTCGCTTTTCTGTGGAGGGGCTAGGTAAACGTTAATGCCAAGACCTTTAATATAATTAAGAACTATGGAACTTACGAAATTGCTTTCATTGTCTCTTAATTGGGTTTTAGGAACAGTGAAGAAATGGATCAACTTAATTATCTTATCTCGGATGTGTAAAGCCGATTTGTTTTTAATATGGAAGAATTTCGTAAATTTAGAGAATTTAGAGAATTTTTCTTTTTTGATTTCTATAATGTCCATGTGGAAGATTTCTGTTCGGTATGATGGAATAGGGGTAGGCTGAAGATGAGGTTTAGGGAGGTGTCGGTCATATTTGTTTGAACGACAATCATTACAAAAATTCACAAATTTCTTTACTAAGCTTGTCATTTTGGGGAAGTAGTACTTCTCCAAGATTTTATTTTTATTAGTTTTAATAGTTTCTGTGAGCGTGTTTGTTTTCATCTTGTATTATTTTAAACGTGTTTTCTTCGTTGATTATATCTGTAACTAATCTTTATGTAGTTCGTATTTTATATATAGCAAACGTAGAATTGTATATTTCCTGCAATAATAAAATATATTTTTCAGGAATTTTAATCACGATCAGAATGTTTGGGTTAAGTTTTTCTTTTAAAATTTGAGTTAACGTTTTGCTAGCATAACTTTGCATTTTAATGTAATGTCTCTGATAACAGGCCATTTCGTTACCTTCTGTAAAAATTAACTGATTCTTAAAAGCATTAATAGGTGCTTTGCAATTGGGTATGAGATTACTGCTATCTTCTTCGGCACTATTTTGGGTACCGGAAGATTATGTTAGTACGTTCAGTTCGGGTAGTCGTGAAAAAGCGTCTGCAACGACATTTGATCTTCCTGGTTGGAGAGTATAGGTAGTTGTATTCTTCAATTCTTGCCTTCCATCTTTTGAGTTTTGAGTTATTGATCTGTAAATATCTTAATATTTTTTGCACCATAAGGATAAGTACTGAGTTTATCGAGGGACCAAATGATTGCTAACATTTCCTTTTCAATAGTGGAAAAGCCTTCCTCATTTAAGAATCTGGATATAAACGTGATGGGTGTGCCTTTGTTATGTCGCCTTGAGCTAGAAAGGCTCCAATGGCATAATTAGATGCATCGGTTGTGAGAATAAAAGGCTTTTCGAAGTTTGGAAATATAAGTATGTCCGAGGATATAAGCATGTCTTTAGGGCTTAGTTGTCGAGATGAATTACGACCGTTTTGGATTGAATTGCTTTTATCTGCTCATTTGTGCCTCTTGTTAAGTTTGCTCTTTTAGCAAAGTCTTTAATAAACTTACGGTAGTTTGATGCAAGGCCTGGAAAACTTTTAAGAACTTTTAAATTTGTTGGTGGTGGAATTTGTTAAATTGCTGCTATTTTTGCAGGATCTGCGTGAATTCCTTCCTTGGTTATAATGTTTCCCAGAAAATTAACCTGTGTTCTTAAGAATATATGCCTCTGGAAGAGTTTGCGGTTTCTGAATTTTGAGCATTTTAGAGACGTCTCCGTTGAGACCTCTGATAAAGATGTCCAATGCTCTGTTTTGGTAATTTTTCCGTTACGGCATTTACTGCTTCTTGAGAGTAATCTTCAGTTTTTATTTTATTAATTAGAAGGGATAACTGATGATTTACTCCTGCAAAAAACTCGTCTATAGTTTTACGACCATGTTCTAATTTGCGAACATCGCGTTTGTCTGCATAATGCCACGACAAACATTTTTGATTACAAACCATTCTTTGTCGAAGATGTTATATGATATGAGGGCAGCATCAGCCGAACCTCTAATTTTTTGTCGAATGTGCTGTAATGCAGTTCTATAAATCGGTTTTGTTTTAACAATTTCGTAATCTTTCAGGATGGATTCCAAATTGTGGATCCACGAGATGTACTGAACAGCGTTGCCGTCAAAGACCTAAAGATCTCTCACGCACACCGGAAGCTTTCTTATAACAATAAGATCTTGCTCGGTTCTGGGGCAGGCAGGAAGGGTGGTTGTTATAGTTTGAGGCGGTGTCACCCTGCTCTTAACTTGAGATAATCGATTATTGATGAGCTTTATTTGCTTCATTTGAGCATTGTCCTGTTAATTGTTTTACTAATTCTGTCAATTGTCCCATTTTAGATATGATCAAAATATAAATTTGGGAGAAAGGAGGAAAAAATTGTTTCTTAGTTGAGGTGTTGTTGGTAATTTGAAAATAAGTGTGTGTATTTAACAAAGAGAAATCTTACATTACAAAATGATTTATCAGCTCTAATCAATGTTATTTTTCAATGATTGTTCTTAAATAAATATAATATTTTTGATTATAAAACTAGTCAGTTATTTTTTAATATATAATTAAAAATGTATATAGTTTATGAATAGTTCATATTTTTAAATCTTACAATAGCAGCAGCATTATTGGGTGTCCGTGATTTCCTTTTTTACTTTAGTTACTCTGGCACGGGTTTCTTCCACTGTTTAATGCTTTCTAAGACTTTTCTGTCTTTAGTAGGGTGTTATTTTTTTTCATATAAAGCGGTTCTTATGTGATGCTTTTTTTGTAAACTAACAGTCACTATTTTTTTTTTAATTTAGGTTACTGTACGGCGCGGCGGTTCTTAAGTAACGCTTTTCACAGAGTTTTCTACGCGTATACTTGAAATTTTATTTCGTTAGGCGGTTCTTATGTTGCGCCTGCCACGAAGTTTATATTTTAGGTTTATGCGAATCAATTTACGCGTGTACTTAAAATTTTATTTTTCGTTAGGCAGTTCTTATGTTGCCCCTGTCACGAAGTTTATATTTTAAGTTTATGCGAAGCACTTAGTTAATTTATACCGTACGGCGGTTCTTATGTTGCACCTTAACAATCTTGATTTAATAACTTAATTGCATGAGCTTTTGGAATATTGGTTAATAAACGATTTAACTGCTCGGACTTTTTAGAAATATCGGTTTTTAAAGGATTCAACTAAATAAATAAATAAACTTATTGGCGCGACAGCTCCTTAAGGAGCTCTCAACCATTCCTGTGTGCGTGTTGTTAATCTGCAAGAATGGAAGGGACCTACAGTTTCCCTCCGAGTCCGAACGGCTAGATGAGATGCACTTTTTCGAGACAAATTTTACTCTTGGAGGTTTTGTCAGTTCCTCGCAAGAGGCAGTACCCCAGAAAAAAAGGTGGCTAAGAGCTGGATTTGAACCCAGGCTCATTCGCTTAGCAGTCCGACACACTAACCACTAAGCCACGGGGCACTTCTAAAGGATTCTACTGCTCGGGATTTTTAGAAATATCGGTGTACAAACGATTAAACTGCTCAGACGCCAGTTATCGGGTTCAAACGACACTCGATTAAAAAAAAAAACAAGTCGGTTGTGTGGTTGACAGAAAAATGGATATTTTTGTTGATTACTTTCTGCCTGGCCACATTGACGGAAGCGCACATGCAACTTGAATCAAAATGTAAAAGAGAAGGAAAGATTTTTAATAAGATGGAAAGAGATGGGCTTAAGAATCCAAAATCTGCAGGAATCTCATAATTTATTTTAAAACTCTGTGCAGTGACTCAAGTTTTCTTTTCATATCGTTTCATTTTTGACAGATACATTCATTTGCATTTTTTCGCCGTGATGGAAGGTTCATACGATTCACTTGAATTGTATTGATTTGAGTGCTTTTACTCATACAAAAAATATATGCGTAAAGATAGACATTAAAAAAATATTTAGAAATATAAGCAAACAAAACACATATAAACACTTTTGCGAATAGATTCTGAACAAAGGCACAACCTTTCATTGTAGAGAAAAGTTGTGTTTTACTTTCCAGACGTTCCTCTCGTGTCAGTTTATCTCAGTGTTCAGCCCGAGTTTACAGTGATGCAATTGCGCGCTTCCGTCAATGGGGCCAGGCACTTTTATTTATAAGTTTACATTCTGCATAGTTTTCAATATTTGTGTGGAAAGCAATTCTTAGAAATTAACAAACATATCAGTTGAAACTCGATTAACCGGGATGGTCGGGACCGAGCCCATCACGAATAATCGAAAATCCCGGATAATAGAACTTTTTTTTTCTCAAGTAAAATAAAACAGAAATTGATATTTAATTTTTTAATTTTTTTATTTTTATTTAAAAAAAACGAAAAGAAACATAAAATTATTTCATAAAACTTAACAATTCATTTAGTACATATTTTTGTTTGTACATACATTACAAAATCACAAGATTGATTATTGGGAACTTCAAGAAAAACTTTTTTAAAAAAGTTAAAAAAATCTTTGTATTGTTGTTTGCAATTGTGATTTTTGTGAACTTGCATTATATCCTGTTGTGTTATTCCAGGACAATTTGACTCTTCTAAAAAGCTCAAAAGTGTAGAACTTGCCTTAATCGCATCAACCATTAGAATTTTTGAAATTTCTACATCATCGGATTCTTTAGAAAGGACTTCAGCTTCGTTGTCAAAAGGGTTATTTATCATCTCCATAATTTCGTTCTCTGATAAAACAGCAAATGGTGAAGCATTCGCATCTGAGTCCACCCAATTTCTTATTGCATTGACATCAAAATCCTCTGCGACTTCAATAATTGTTGAAACCTCGTCAATGGCATCTTGTTCTGAGGAAGTTTAGAAATGAAGATGATGTAAAAACTAAAACTTTTTGATTTCGATAAAACTTACCTTCTTCCTCATTTTCGGGACAGAGTAAATTGTGCCAAACATTTTTCAGAACATCGGTGGTAACGAAATTCCAGAACTTGAAACACCCTATAAAGTATTCTTGATGTTAAACGACTTAAAAAAATTGATCCTGTTTTCTGAGCTTACTAGCTTTCGAATAATCTCTTTGCGATAATGGCATTTTAGGCTTTGAATCACGCCTTGGTCCATTGGCTGAATCAGAGAAGTTCAGTTTGGTGGAAAGTACCTCACTAGTATATTTGCGGCTTTAAAATTATTAACGTGTGGGTGGGCTGGACAGTTATCCAAAAGCAATACAATTTTGGAGTTCCTGTCAAGATTGTTTTTTCCAGTGCTCTTTAACTTCAGGGACAAAGTTTTTATTAAACCAATCAAGGAACAATTTTTGTGTTGTTGGCTGTATAGATAATTGGAAGCTCTCCAGCATTTTTTAAAGCTCTTGGACGAGCGCTTTTGCCAATAACCATCAACTTTTTTTTTTTTTATAATTAACGCGCGCACAAGGGATTATGTTTTTCCCTTTTAATGTAGAACACACTGCGCGGGCATTACAAAGATAGGGAGGGGAGAGATAGGAGGTGCCGATTAACATTGGTTTTGAATGTTTGCAGACTAACACTATTCCAAATTCGTGTTGTTCTGCTAAAAAAAGAATCCCTATATTTCACGGTACGTCCGAAATTGGGCTCCAGGGTGAACTGATGAGCATTCCTTGCGAGACGAGTATTACGGGAGAAACTTTTAAGGGAAGGAATGCAACTGGCTACTTCGAGTGAACATTTTTTGTAAAAGAAACAATAAAATAAGGAAAGACATGAAACATTGCATCGGTGTTCGAGTGGGGCAATTGTTTCAGCGGCAGTTCTATTTCCTATCAATCTTAACGCTCGATTTTGTATTCTATCAAGCAGGTGAAGCGATGTTTGCGAAGCACCTGCCCAGAGGTGGGAGTTATACTCGAGTTTAGGGCGTATAAACGCTTTATAAATTGTAGCCAGATCAGATGGGGAAAAATACTTCTTACACCGATACAGAAAACCTAAGCACTTTGCAGCATTCTTAGCGATCTCAAATATATGGTCGTTCCAACGGAGATCGTCGTTGACACACATACCGAGTACTGAGAGCTTTTCGGTTTCTTCGATGTAAGTGCCATTCATGGACAATGGCATTGGAGGAATGTTTAGCTTTAACGACAGAAGACAGCATTGAGCTTTCGAAGCATTAAGCTCCACACGATTTCTATTACCCCATTTGACAATGCGGTATAAATCGGATTTTAATGAGCTTGACATATGGTACCGTTGCAATTGTACGTTCGAAGGCGAAGGACGTGAATTATCGAACGAATATGAAAAGCTGAGGGTAGAGTCGTCAGCAAAACAGTTAAGTGGATTAGAAGTTACAGACAGAAGATCGTTTATAAAAATCAAGAAAAGAGTCGGAGACAGAACAGAGCCCTGGGGCACACCAGCATTTATTTTGTGCGAATCAGACTTGAATCCGTCCAATACAACTTGTATTGAACGGTCCAGAAGATAGCTTCTAATCCAACGAACAAGTGTATCATCGATCCCAAAAGCACGCATTTTCGATAAAAGAGCTTCGTGCCAAACTCTGTCAAATGCCTTGGAGATATCAAGAGCAATAATCTTACTTTCACCAAAGCGATGTAAAGATTTGTTCCACTGTTCGGTGAGATATGCCATCACATCACCAGTGGAACGGTTGCTGCGGAAGCCGTACTGACGGTCATGGAGAAGCTTTCGATCTTCGAGATATTCCTTAAGCTGAGGGTTAATCAGTGTTTCCATGAACTTAGAAAGAAGGGATGTCAGTGCTATGGGTCGGTAGGAGGAGGGGGAGGATGGGTCACCTTTCTGAGGGACAGGCTGGACAAATGCTGTTTTCCATCTTCTAGGAAAGATTCCAGAAGAGTAGGAGCGATGGAAAAGCTTACGCAGTGGCTTTGCCAGTGTGGAAGAACACCTCTTCAGAAGAATCGGGGGAATACCATCCGGGCCAGCGGATTTGTGTATATCGAGATCTTTGAGAACTCTTGCTACCGTACGAGTGCGGAAAAAAATCTGTCCCATGGAAAAATTTACATTCTCAAGTACAGGAGGGGCAACGTTGCTTTGAGGCAGCGTTGAGCTGGCAAGGGAATGGGCGGCGAGCAAGTTTGCCTTCTCTGAAGAGTAAACAATTGGTTTGTTACTGTCGATGAGCGTTGGAACCGAAGATGTCGAGGAGTTTTTTATATTTTTTACAAATGACCACGCGAGGGGTTTTTTTCCAATTTCTCTAACGAGTGTGTATTATTCTATTTTTTTAAAGCACTCGCGATAACAACGCGCAATAATTATTTTTTTGACTTTTGTTTAATTATTTGTGCGCGCACCTCGACGTCCGTCCTCTACGAGCTTAGGATCGACACTGAGTATTTATGAGTTCCTGAAGCATTAGAACAAACCAGTACAGTGAGTCATTCATTCGATTCCTTATATCCTTCAACTGAACGCTCGTCGTTCCATGCCAAAGTGTTTTGGGGCAAACATTTCCAAAAAAGGCTGGTTTCATCAGCATTGTAAATTTGCTCATTGCTTAAATTCCCTGTTTGAATGAGTTCAGACAATTCTTCTACAAAAAGCGTAGCAGTAGCACCTTCGTAGTCAGCAGATTCTTTTCCCCCCTTCGCTTTCAATCCGTGTCTTGCGTGTCTTTTAAATGCAATGGAACAGATACAAAATTCCGTTGGTTTTTAGATGTGAAAAAAAAACTTGCTCAGTCTTGTTCTCATGTTACGGATAGTAGAGTTTATTACGGATAATAGTTTAAATAAAAAAATTGTCTTTATTGTCGGTTAATAGAGCGCCCCGGTTAATCGAATCCCTTTTAATCGAGTTTTAACTGTATTATTATTTCTTGCTGATTAATACTTTTATTATTTATATTGAATTCATTTGTAGAATTGAGTTGGGATAGGATATGAGGTGGAATATAGGAAGGAAGTAAGGTATCGTGTTAACTTGTATGTATATATTAAAATAAAAAAATTAATTCTTTTCCAAAAAATGTTAATTTTTTTTAATTAGCCTAGGTTTTCTCGGAAAAACTAAGTATGAAATAAAATTTGAAAACTATCTAAATGTCTATTGACGAAAAAAAAATATTGAAAATCGTTCGACTAGTTTTTTTTTAAATCGATTTTTTGAAAAACTTTTCGAAAAAATATAAATTTTTTTTAGTATGTCATTATAAGAAAATTTGTAGTTTTCATTTGGAAAAATTATTTAAAAAATATTCAATCAACCCGTTTTTTCAAGATATTTCGAAAACCATTTTTTTTAAAGAAATTTTCAAAAAATCGAAAAAAAAATTTTTGAAAATTTTGAATGCAAATTAATTCAATTAATGACTTCATGTGTCAACAATTTTATTGAATTCAGGTTAATGGGTTATTTTAAAAATGGTTACATTAAAAAAAACCGGTTCTATGAGATGTAATGTTATAAAACAAATTTCGAAAAATTCATTCTAAATAAAAGGTGTATTGTCTTAAAAAAATAGCACCCTGAAAGTTGTATCAAAATCGTTAGAGCCCATTTCGAGAAAATCAAACTTTTTGATAAAGATTGGATGACAGGTACCGTTGTTTTTCGAACTAGAGCAAAAATGAAAACACTCCACATAGGGAGACAGACAGAAATACGGATTGAATTTCCGGTCCCATTTTTTCGACTTTCGACTTCTCTATCGTAATGTCATGTTTGATTGTTAGAATTTATTTCCATAACTTGCATCATAGTAAAATAATCGGAAGTAAAAAACAGGATGTTATCAAAATCCTTCCTACAATTTTAGACATACTTTTTTCATAAATTGTTTATTATAGAAGACGTATGATGGCGTACTCCATTTTTACTAAAAACCGTTAAGTGTTGTGGTCTTGACACTTATTTTAAGTTCACATAGTGTTATTTTCTACGTTAATGTTATAGTCCGGGAGCCCGCGACAATAAAAAGTGGCCAGTAAGTTCGTTATTTATATTTAAATCATAATGAATCGTTAAATTAAGGTGTCGGGGATGGGTTGAGGTGGATTTTGAGCGTACTGTAAGTTGAGGATTTTAACCAGGACGTATGGGTCGCAGTTCTTTTTCCTTTTTTCTATGGTCTTTATGTGCCTGGTACATTGGCGGAAGGGCGCAATTGGATTGGATCACTGCCCTGCAATCTGCAAACCAAAACTTAGTAGTTTTCTTAAAACCACCACTACACCCAACAAATATTTGTTGAACGTATTAGTTTTCTTATTTACCAATTCCTCTTAAACGATAATTGGTGAATAGCATCAGGAAATAGTATTATAAAAAAGAAATAAAATAGCGTTTAAATTATTTCACTCAATATAACTTAACGTACTTTATTCGAACAATCAAAAGTCACTAAAATCGACGAATTTTGATGTTCACAAAAAAAAACAATTTCAAATCGGATACGTGAGGAACTGAAAATGTTTCAAAAAAATGTTGCACGCTACAGGGAATTGAGTGCATGCATAAAGAAGTGCAAAAAGTGAAAATCAGGACGAAGGTGAAAATCAGCCCGAAGCGGCTTGCAGCAAAACCAATATGGTGCAGGCGGCAACTAATGAAATAGTGCTTCAAGGAGTACTTTGAAAGTACAAATCTCACTACTTCAGTTCATGGTTAAAGAAGTACTTCGACTACTACTTCCCTGAAGTACAAATACCAGTACTTAAATGGCGGGGAAAGTGAGTAGTTTTTGTTGGGTAAGAAATAGATAGTGCTTTCATGAATTCTCATATACAGAAGGTATATAGATGAGTTTTTTCCCAAGCGCCTTTTTCAATGGAAAAGAAGTACTTCTTTGACGTACATATTTCTTGAGTTTGCTTCTGCGGGAGACCGACCCTTAAATGTACGTTTTAGTTAGATTACAATTTTTTTAGAAACACCTTGATGCAAATATTTAAAATGCCTGGGTCGAACGAAGAGTCAAAACCATCATACCAAACAGTTTCTTAACGTCTTATATAACAAATAACTTAAAAAAAATATGTATTTAAAAAGAACTGCCAAGTTGAAGAGCTGATTTTAATAAATTGTTTTTAATTTAATTTTTGTTGAAAGAAATCTTTAAGATTATTGAAAGCAGTTTCTGAGAGTATGCATAAAGTATTGAAATAAAAGGCACGACTAGGTCGCACGTACTTGCTCCTATGTGCTAGTCCTTTTTAAGTGCAGGCGTCTTTTTGACAAAGATTTAGTTTTAATGTTTTTTTTTGACGTTTTTTTGGGGTTTGAAGCTCGAACGAACATGCGTCACGACAAAGGGATATTGTATTATTTTTCCACTTGTTATTTACTGTTTATAATATAATTTGCTAATAAAAAGATATAAAGGACTTTTTTCAGTTTAATTTTCATTTTGGTATGGAAAATTTGAACAACTGGCATAAAGATTCGTGGGAATCAGCAGTAGGGCAATAATGCTAGGTAGAGATCCCTATATAGGTCCCAATAAGAATAATTTACTTTTTGAAATCAAATTAATTAAAATAGCTTAATTATGTTTGATGGATCGATAAACGTATGGTGTGGGTATTAATGGAATTTACTAAGGATATTAGGTACCTCTACATATAATAAGGTTGGAAGGAAGGTGGGTACTAAAATTAAGATACACATTCCAACTACTGTTAAACGAGTGGGTATAGACAATATTAAAAGTTATTTGACTAATGGCTAGGGCTTAGCCGAGCAATATGGAATAAAATTTTGGGGAAACATTTTTATGAAATCAAAAAAAACTATTCATAACGATTTTTGGAAAAAATGTTGTAAGCCATCTTATTTCTTTTGTTGTTTTCTATTTTATGAATTTTTCATTTCAAAATCGTTCTACCAATTTTTAAAAAAAAAAATGTTTTTTTTTGGAAAACTTTTCGAAAACATATTTTAAAATTTTTTTGAGTATGTCAATTTTAAGAAATCTATAGTTTATACTAGGAGAACAAGTTAAAAAAATCTATATATCCGTTTTCAAAATATATTGCAGGTACAAGAGGCATATAAAGCGACGCTGCAAAGAAAGACGAGAGCTACTCGCGAGCTTTATGAGCAGAAAAGACAGGAAGAACACCGGCTTCTCCAAAAGAAAAAGAGTGAGCATGAGAAGCGCGCGATCGAAGATATTGAGAGATGCTACTCCAGGAACAACGTGCGGAAGTCTTACCAACAGGTAAAAAGAACATGCCAAGGAAAAAAATCCCGCACAGAAGCCTGTAGAGATAGGAATGGAAACCTCGTAGTAGAGTCACAGTCGGTGCTGAGTACATGGAAGGACCATTTCTGCAGACTGTTAAACGGCGATAAAGGCCAAAATCCCGCTGTCAGGCAGAATGAATCATTCAACATGGATGATGACAGACAAAACTTCCGTCCACCTGACCAAAATGAAGTAAGGATAGCAATATCTAAACTAAAAAACAACAAAGCTGCTGGACCCGACGGACTACCCGCCGAACTTTTTAAAGCAGCCGGAGATGACCTGGTGGAGTGCATACACAAACTCATCTCTAAAGTTTGGTCAGAAGAAAGTATGTCTGATGAATGGAACCTCAGCATCGTTTGCCCGATCCACAAGAAAGGAGACCCTCTAAACTGCGCCAACTATAGAAAAATAAGTCTCCTGAATATCGCCTACAAGATCCTCTCTGCCGTACTATGTGAACGCCTGAAACCTTTCGTCAGCAACCTGATTGGCCCCTATCAGTGTGGTTTCAGACCAGGAAAGTCTGAAACTTGAAAAAATTATAAGAAACTCGCAAGTCAATTGTAGTGGGACAATTTTTTTTCAAGTCTGTCCAATTGCTAGCATACGCTGACGACATAGACATCATTGGCAGAACTCGGGGAGCTGTCAGTGGAACGTTTGCTAGCATTGAAGCTGAGGCGGCTAAGATGGGACTAGCAGTCAATGAGGCCAAAACGAAGTACCTGCTGTCCACAAAAAGGGACACACAACACCGGCGGATTGGACAAAACATCACAATAGACAGGTACAACTTTGAGGTAGTTAAGGACTTTGTGTAGCTCTCGGATCCGCTATAACATCTGACAACAACATCTCGTCAGAAATAAAGCGAAGAATTACTCTTGCCAATCGTTGTTTCTATGGGCTAGGAAGGCAATTGAGTAGCAAAGCTCTCTTTCGAAAGACAAAGGAGACTCTGTATAAGACCCTAATCATCCCAGTCCTGCTCTATGGCGCTGAGGCATGGACTCTATCTAAAGCGGATGAAGATATCCTTAGTCGTTTCGAGCGTAAGATTCTTCGGAAGATTTTTGGCCCTATCTGCGTTAACGGGCTTTGGAGGAGAAGGTTCAACCAAGAACTATACGAGCTGTACAGCGACATTGACCTGGTCAAAAAAATACGCATATCACGTTTAAGATGGCTAGGTCATGTAGAGCGAATGGACAACAATGCTCCGGCTCGCAGGATCTTCGATTCTATCCCAGAGGGTAGACGCAGTCAAGGAAGACCTCGCCTTAGGTGGCGCGCTCAAGTGGAGGACGACATCAACCAACTTAGAGTGCAAAAGTGGAGGCAGCTAGCCAAAGACCGAGTTGGCTGGAGAGGCATGTTGGTTGATGCCCAGGTTCGTCCCGAACTGTAGCGCCACCTAAGTAAGTAAGTAAGGTAATCGAGTATTTTTCTTTATTTGTTAGTTGTTTTTGCGTGTTTATGTGTTTATCATAGGCGTCCTTATTATTTATTCTGTATGCTGTTATGATCATGAATTACTTTAAAATAAATAACGATAAATAAATAATAATACAAAAAACGAAGTTTGCTTTTATTAGATTAGTGGCTAGGGCTCAGCCGAGCAATATAAAACAAAATTTGGGGGACAATATTAAACAAATTATTTTTTTATGAAATCAAAAAACACTAATTTTGGAAAAAAAAATGTTGTAAGCCATCTTATTTCTTTTGCTGTTTTCTATTTTATGAATTTTTCATTTCAAAATCGTTCGAATGTTTTTTCGAAAACATATTTAAATTTTTTTTTCAGTATGTCAATTTAAAGAAATCTATAGATTCGTTTTCAAAATATTCAAAAACAAAATAAATTTTCTAAAAAAAATATTAAAACTTAAAAAAAAAATGTTTTTAGGAGCCGTTTTCGAGAAAAATAAGTTTTTCATTAAAAGTTATATGGCAGGTACCGTAAGTTTTTAAGCTAGAATGCTAATTCGAAAAACAGTCGGGTAGAGTATTCAAAAAATACTATAATATGCCAAGTTTGAATCAAAGCGGCCCAACCGTTTAGGCTGTAGGAATCGATACGGACAAACAGTCAGACAGACCGACAAACAGATAGACAGAATTTTCTAACCCACTTTTTTCGACTTCCCTATTATCGTAATGTCATGTTTGATTCTTAGAATTTTTTTTTACGAATGCATAACTTGCCTTATGGTCATAGGGACTAAATTGCAAGTAAATTAATTGCACGACTGGATCGCACCTACTTGCTCATATGTTTGGTCGCATTATGGTATAAAATTTAAGAAAATTAAAGTGAACACCAAAGCATTTATTCGATTTTTGTGACTTTTGATTGTTCAAATAAAATTCGTTAAATTGTGTTGAGGGAAATAATTAAAAAAAAATAATTTAAGAATACAAACTTAAGCACAAAAATAACAAACATTTAAAAATAAAATTAAAAAAAAATCACCTTCCCGTTTTTAATATATTGATTTTAAAAAAAAAAAAAAAAATGTTTTTTTAATTATTAAAAATACAAAAAAAGTTTTTGGAAAAAAAATTAATGCGAAATTACTTAGGCTATCTACATCTTCTTGAATATATATTTTGATAGTATTCGGATCACCAGTTTTTGAGAAAGTCGAAAAAACCGGTCCTATGGGAGGTACCGTTACCAAAATATAATGCTTACCTAAAGTAGTACACTGATTATATTTCTTAAAATTCTTTTAGTTTTCGAGAAAAATAAACTGTTATATAACGGTTATATGACAGGTACCGTTAATTTTTGAGCTAAAAAAAATGTTAAAGTTCCTCTGTAGAATATCAAAATAACCTTAAATTCAAAATTTGAAGACGATTGGCCCAAACGTTTAGGCTACAGTACAAAATACATCCGTACAGACAGACAGACAGACAGACAGATAGACAGACTTATAGTACCTATAATCGCAAGTAAAAATGGGCAAGACTGGGTGGCACGTACTTGGTATTTCGAAAGTTTTAAGACGGATTTTTATTTATTTCTAGTTTTTTTTTTCAAATTTCGGTATGCAGTTTTTTAAAGTAAATTAATATAAAGCTGATTATCAAATTTAATAATTTTTTTTATTATTTTGAAAAATATTGAGTTTTCAAAAAAAAAAAAATCCGAAATCAATATACGTATATAAAAATAAGTTTCAATTTTGCGTGTGACCTTATATTTAGAGTCCGGCTGGGTGGGTTTTTATACTTTTTTTATTTAATAAAAGGGGATTATTTGTAGATGGCTTTCTTACTTACATAGGGGACGCTACATTTCATGACGAACCTGGGCCTCAACCAACATGCCTCTTCAGCCAGCTCGGTCCTTGGCTAGCTGCTTCCAGTTTCGCACTCCAAGTTGGTTTAGGTCGTCCTCCACTTGAGCGCACCACCTAAGTCTTCCTTGAATCCGTCTACCTTCTGACATGGAATCGAAGATCCTGCGAGCCGGAGTGTTGTTGTCCATTCGCTCTACATGACCTAGCCGTCTTAAACTTGATATGCGTATTTTTTTTGACCAGGTCAATGTCGCTGTACAGCTCGTATAGTTCTTGCTTGAACCTTCTCCTCCAAAGCCCGTTAATGCAGGTAGGGCTAAAAATCTTTCGAAGAATCTTACGCTCGAAACGACTAAGGATATCTTCATCCGCTTCAGATAGAGTCCATGCGTCGGCGCCATAGAGCAGGACCTGGATGATTAAGGTTCTATAGAGAGTCTCCTTTGTCTTTCGAGTGATGGCTTTGCTATTTAATTGCCTTCCTAGCCCATAGAAACAGCGATTGGCAAGAGTAATTCTTCACATTATTTCTGGCGAGATGTTGTTGTCAGATGTTATAGCGGATCCGAGGTAAACAAAGTCCCTGACTACCTCAAAGTTGTACCTTACTTTTGTGATGTTTTGTCCAATCCGCCGGTGTTGTGTGTACCTTTCTGTGGACAGATCGAAATAAGCTTTGACCAGATCCCTAGAGTGGTTACCAGTCACTTTTTTCAGAGTGGTGCCTTCAGTCTACTCTTACTTCATAACACCATATAAATATGATGTTATTTCACCTCTAGTAAATCCCCTGACTTCACCCCAACCTCTTTCGATTCTGGATTTGTGATTTTGCAGGTTCAAAACCATATGCTCCCGCTATGGGTATAACCACAGCCCCACGATCTCCCATTAAGGGGCGTCCACCATATATCAGGCAGTTCCTACCGAGCATTGCTCACGTAATCAACTGGGCTTCCCTGATATCCCGTAGTACCCAACATATGTTAGTCCCAGTCAGAGATACCTCCACCCGAAGGCTTCTAAGGCGCTTCTCGAACTGGCACAACTACCCTTTCACATCATTTAGCGAGACCGAGCACTCAGCGCTCAAGGACTCACCACATTTGTCTTCTTTTTTCTAGGTTGCCTTCCGACTTTCACAAGACAGAGCGGAGGATAGGACACTCTGTCATGTATTTCAGAAACCAACCATCTATTAAATCAATAACCTCGCTCAAACAAGGTGTAATCACACACCAAGCAGAGCTCAGCTATATCTTCTGCTGGTGAGTTTCCCAAACTCACCAACATGCAAACACACTCCCTGGAAGGTCACCTACTCGCGCCGACTGTGTGCCTGGAAAACACCAGTCAAACAGTTTTCAGTCCCAACCATCTTTTCCTTCTATGCCATTACGGCCATCACACACGATCACAACGGTCTCAACTGTCTCAACCCACGCTCTCTCTCTCTTCGCCAAAGACCTACTAATAATAACTGCAGGTAGTTATATTTTCGGATCTTTGTTTCCAGGGGCACCACGGGGAGGTGTAGAGCTCACTGCCCCCCTTTCTGTGGACAGCATGTACTTCGTTTTGGCCTCATTGACTGCTAGTCCCATCTTAGCCACTTCAGCTTCAATGTTAGCAAACGCTCGCCGAGTTCTGTCAATGATGTCTATGTCGTCAGCGTATGTAGATGGTTTAGAAACAAAAAAAATAGAATATTCATCCTGCGGAAGCCAAAGTTTTTTCTAAGCCAATTGTACGACCTGATAGAAACAAGTGTTTTTCGTTAGGGTTTTTGGTCCCATTGAAATTTTTTTCAAAGATTTATTTATTTCATTAAAAATTTTCAAAAAAAAAATTGTTTATTTACATACATATCTATAAATGGAAGATGTTTCTCAGGAACAGCTGCTCATCTGTCATCTGTTATCTGTCATCTGTCACTGTTATCTGTCATCTGTAATCTGTCACTTTAATCTGTCATCTGTCATAATGTGTCATATCTGAAAAAATCGAACCTCATAACTTTGGGTTGGGTTCGATATCCCGCTTTTTATAATCCCGTTTCTTAAAATCCCGCTCTTAAAATCCCGCTTGTTATAATACCGCTTTTTATAATCCCACTTTTTTAAAATCCCGTCTCTTATGATCCCGTTTTTTATAATTCCGATTCTTATAATACCGCTTTTGCTTCAAATAGGCACAATGTGCATGGATATTGTGACCACTTAGGAAATAGTCATAAGATCCATGGAAATTATACCTTTTTAAAAGTGGACATAATGTCTGAATTGAAATTTTGGACTTCAAGTCTAATTTTATTTATGTCCATATTGAGCTTAGCTGACAAATTAAAAGAAATCATAGTGTGTATGATGGATTGGTTACGTTCCAAAAGAGTAATTCGTCTTTTTTATGAATTTGTGATTTTCGTTTGGAATTTCCATTATGTGGACATTATGTCTATTTCAAAATTAACTAATTAGACATAATGTAAACATTTTCGATTTCGCCATAATGTCCATGGACATTGTGCCTATTTGAAATATGGACATTATGTCTCTGGACCTTATGTTATTCCGCCAGTAAATACAATATTGTAGATTATGTAAGCAAAAACAAATGTGTGCGCACAGTAAAGATTAAAAACATTCCGACGAATTTTCTTTTTAGTGGAGTATTTTTAACATTTTTAAATTTATAAAAAAGTAAAAAGCGCATATAAGCTACATCTATTGTTATTTAGTTTAGTAAGAATGTTTTGTAAAAAAGCTGGATTGTCGGGATTTTAAAAAGCGAGATTATAATAGATCGGGATTTTGAACAAGCGGGATTTTAGAAGGCGGGATTTTAAAAAAACAGTATTTTAGCAGACGGGATTTTAAAACTTTTTTTTCGGGATTTTTGAAAAGCGGGATTTTAAAAAGCGGGATTCCGATACGCTCCCCATAACTTTTAATAAAACCGAAGTAAAAACAAACGCTTTAAAATTTTGTTTAAAACCTTTAAAGCAACTGCTTTAATAATATTATTGATTTGAGAAACTTATCAATAATAAGCCCAAAAAGTGTTTTATCGGATCCCGAAAGTTTAATATCATGTATGTAAATTTTGGGAAACAGTTAGTTTTCTTAAAAACGGTTTGAATGAGTACTGTTTTGAGAATGTGAATTCTTTTATTTTTAAATTGATGTCACTTTCACACAGCTTTTTTTTTTAAATAAAACGGTTTTTTAACAACTTTTTTTAAAAAATTAAAAAAATAATTCAAGAATACAAACTTAAGCACAAAAATAATATACATTAAAACACATTTAAAAAAAATCCCCTTACCGTTTTCAAAATATTGATTTTTCAAAAAAAAAAAAAAAAAACCAAAAAAAAAAAAAAATAAATATTAAAAATACAAAAAAAAAGTTTTTGAAAAAAAATTAATGCGAAATTACTTAGACTATTTACATATTTTTGAATATCAATTTTGTTAGTAATCGGATAACCAGTTTTCGAGAAAGTCGAAAAAAAACGGTCCTATGGGAAGTACCGTTTTAAGCCCAATATATTAAATTTTTTTCACCAAAATATAATGCTTACCTAATATCTACAGTAGTAGTACACTGATTTTTCTCATAAAAATTTTTGGAGTGGTTTTCCAGAAAAATAAGATTTTACATAACGGTTGTATGACAGGTAACGTTAATTGAGCTAAATAAAAGGCACGACTGGGTCGCACGTACTTGCTCCTATGTGCTAATCCTTTTTAGGTGCAGGCGTCTTTTTGACATAGATTTAATTTTAAATGTTTTTTTTGACGTGCAACTTCTTTAGAATCGTTGTGGTTTGAAGCTCGAACGAACATGCGTCACGGCGAAGGGATAAACACATAAATATATAGGATTGTTAGCTTTTGCAGTTTTTTAGTGTATTATCTTTCCACTTGTTGTTTAAGGTTTATAAAATAATTTGCTAATATAAAGATATAAAGGACTTTTTTCAGTTTAATTTTCATTTTGTTATGTACAAATTTGAACAACTGGCATAAAGATTCGGGGGAATCAGCAGTAGGGCCATAATAACAATAATTTACTGTTTTGAAATCAAATTAATTAAAATAGCTTAATTATGTTTGATGGATCGATGAACGTATGGTGTGGGTAGGTATTAATGGAATTTATTAAGGATATTAGGTACCTATAATAAGGTTGGAAGGAAGGTAGGTACTAAAATTAAGAAACATATTCCAACTACTACTAGACAATATTAAAAGTTAACACAGTGGTTTTGTTTATTTATAGACAGGTGTAAACTTTTGTTTTCTTGATTGAAATTTTTGCATTCAGTAGTAATGGAATAGTTTTTTATTTGTTAGTTATTTTTGTATGTTTATCATAGGCTTCTTTATTTATTCTGTGTGCTTTTATAATGATGAAATGCTTTAAAATACGTTGGTATGTATGTAGGTTGTCACCCACTTTTATTTGACGAGCAATATGATATAAAATTTTGGTTAAAATAGTAAACAAATACAGTTTTTATGAAATCAAAAAGCAATATTCATAACGTTTTTTGAAAAAATGTTGTAAGCCATCTAATTTTTTTGCTATTTTCTATTTTATGAATTTTTCATTTCAAAATTGTTCGACCAGTTTTTTCAAGAAAATGTTTTTTTTTGAAAAACTTTTCGAAAACATATTTACAAAATTTTTTGAGTGTGTCAATCTGAAGAAATCTATAGTTTATACTAGGAGACAAATTTAAAAAAAATCTATGGATTCGTTAGTTTTTAAAAATAATATTAAAAAAATTAAAAAAAATATCTTTGAAAATTTTAATAAGCAATATTCTTTAAATCATAAAACACTACATATTTTGAAAATTTCATCAAAATCCGTCAATTAGTTAACGAGAAAGTCTGATTTAAAAAAAACCGGTCATATTTTCTGAAAAATCCATTAAAACTTAAAGATAGATTTTGCATAGAAAACACCAATCAGAAAGTTTTATCAAAATCGTAGGAGCCGTTTTCTCTATCATGGTAATGTCAGGTTTGATTGTTATCTCGAATGCATAACTTGGATTATAGTACATATAATCGCAAATAAAAATAAGGTGAAAGTTTACTTTTTTCATTTTTTTTTCCAAAATTTGAAAAATTACCTTCTTCAAACCGCCATATATCGGTAACATCTATACATACATAACATTATTGACTGCCTTACTGTTCAGACGTGTTTTCTGTTAGCTCCCGTGCATTATTTTTCTTTGCTCTCCAATTCTATGCAGTGTTCATTTTTCACTTCCGCATTCATTCAAATCTTAACTCCCACATCAATTCAACTCAATTAATAAAATATAAATTAACAATTAACCACCATGTCGAAGTGCAACGTATGTTTTTCCGAAGAAAGTGTTGATCGTGTCTCGTGCGGCAATTTGTGTGGAAAACTTTTCCAACAGGGTTGTATCGGTGTCAGCAAACGATTGCTGACCAATATTTTTGACATTACTTCCTTACTTCGTTTTCTACTGCGATGAGTGTAAAAATATCTCACTGTACCACATTCTGCTCGCAATAAAGTGTGCCAATGATACACTTAAGTCAGCGATCGAGAACACGAACGATAAATGCTCTTATTTGAATAAATAAACTTATAAAATTGATGAGCTAGTGAAACAAAATGACAAAATTAACACTATGGTACTAAATCTTACCCGCGTCCTTAAATTAAATTTTGATAATGTAACTAAACAGATAACTGAATTGAATCAACTTGTTTTGGATTTTTTTAATTCTAATGTGTTCTTAAGTGAAGAGATTAAATTTAAGTTAAATAATTTAAACCCCAGTCAACTTTTAAACTCCTTGCGCGATGAAATCAGTTGTTCGTTGAAAAAAATCATATCCGAAACGGACTTAATCCGCAAAGATCTCGATTTTACTTCCAAAGTTCATCGCATACAAACTTTAACGTCGGTCATAAAATTTCTCAACCCAAATCTAACCAAAAACTAACATCCCCGATCCAAATTGTACCCTAAAATCAGGAATTTTCCCAAATTTTTCAAGTCCTGCTACCAACTTCTTTATTCAACCTACGGCTGGTGAGAAGCGGAAGTCCCAACACTCCCCCTAAAGCCCCCTCCAAAAAAAGTATCTTTCAATCTTTCTTCTCTCTCTTCACAGAGGGTCCGTGCCGTCAACTTCTGTTGAAACTTCCAAACCATCTAACTACCTTCCTAACTTCGTTCACTCACACACCGTGAATCCCACTAGAACCGAATCATCATCCCCTCAACCAGCTCCCAAATCTTCCGGTTTTCTTAATCCACTTATACCACCGGTTGTTAAATTGACTAAGCACTTGTCCGACACTAGTATAGAAGGGCGTTATGTAATTTATTTATTTATTTATTTACTTCATCAATCAGAGTTACAAGTCTCTTATAGACTACAGAATTTAATGATAATTATAATTCATAAATATAAACACTTATCCACCAGAGATTAAAAAAGATACTAATTTCCTCTTAAAACAATCCCGGCTTAAAAACATACTAAAATCGAGAACGTTACAAACAGAGTTAACCTGTCTTAAACAAGGGGTTATGGTATCATTGTAACCATAATTTACTCTATGAAAAGGAACATCAAATAACAAACGAGAACGAAGTTCACGTTCAGAAGCATATCAATAAACAAAAGAAAGCAAGAAAGGGCAATTAATTTTAAAGTTAATTATATCTCTTATAAACATAATTTCACAGCTTATTCTTCTAGATTCAAGAGATTGAATACCCAATAACAGACATCTCGAACTATAAGTAGGCATATCAATATTCCAGTGAAGAATTTTGATTGCCATTCTAGTAAAACGCTTCTGAATCCTTTCAATTCTCATAGAATAAGTATTATACATGGGGTTCCATACAACACAAGAGTATTCCAAAATAGATCGAACAAAACTAAAATATAGTCATCTTAGCGTGAAAGGATCTGAAAAATCTTTTGAATTGCGGTAAATAAAACCTAGCATTGAGCCAGCTTTTGATACAATATAGTCAATGTGATTGGAGAAGGTTAATTTCGTATCAAATATAACCCCAAGATCTTTTTTTTCCATAATTCTAGTTAAATGTGCTTCGCCTACTCTATAAGAAAATATTATTGGAAATTGATTCCGATGAAAACACATACATTGGCATTTAGATACATTAACATGAAGGTCGTTGACTACGCACCAATCAAAAGCCTGTTTAAGTCTTCTTGTAAACTAATGCTATCTAGAGTTGATTTGATACTTGAATATAGTTTGATGTCGTCAGCGTACATTAAACATTTACAATATTTGAATAAATCAGGAATTTCATTAATACAAATTAGAAACTACCTTGTAGGACGCCGGAAGTAACGTTCACAGAATCTGACAACGTATTATTGATTTGAGCACGTTGTGTTCTTCCTGTAAGGTAAGATTCAAACCATTTTAGAATTGAAGAGAAAAAACCTATGTATTTTAGTTTTGATACAAGTATTGAATGATTTACTCGATCAAAAGTCTTTGAAAAATCCCTATACACAACGTCGCACTGAGAGCTTCGTTCAAGGGAGCTAACTAAATAATTGTTAAAAACAACGAGGTTGATAGTAGTAGACCTCCCATTCATGAATCCATGCTGCAGAGGAGAAATAACTTCTTTCAGAAGAAAGACTAATTTGTTTGTCGCGTCTTAGAGACCAAAAGATATATAACAGCGTACATGATAAACCTGATTCTGTGTGTTTTGATGGTAAAACAAATACCAACCTTAAAGTGTTAATTTCGCAAGAAGGTCTACCTATTGATCGTAAGGAATTAATGCACATCTTTGTTCAATTTCATGATAGTCTTTCAATTAACCCTTCTGAAGTAGCCAACGATCTGTCTTCTTTTGCATCGTTCTTCGGAGCGAGTATCTCATTTGTACAAATCCCGTTCTAATTAAAAAAAAACTATTATCGTCCCTAACTCTACTTCCGTTACTTCTATACCTAATTCTCTTACCCTTTATTATCAAAACGTGCGAGGACTAAGATCCAAAACTGCAACCGTGTTTCTGAATTCCCAAAGCCTTCCATATGATGTTCTCAACTCGGAACTCTTTACAGCTAAGTTCACGGTTTTCAGAAAAGATGTCATTCCAGATACACCTGGTCGCGGTTTCCTTATTGCCGTTCGAAATAACCTCGACACTACATCTATAGAAATTCCAAATTTAACTGATCTTGAATACGTTGCACTCAAGGTTAACCTCACAAAAAAAACAAATGTATATCAAAAAATGTCATCCTACCGTCAAGCAGTTGATTCAATTGACTTTCTCTCTGCAACTGCCCAACTTAATGACGCGATTTTAGTTTTAGGCGATTTCAATCTACCAAATTTATCTTGGACTGCGTCTGATGATGAATTGTACTTCGTTCCCCTAAGCTTGTCTTCTGACATCGAAGTGTTTTTATCTGACCGAAACAAACGTAAGAAACTATGGAAAATCTTCTTAATGACTAGATCAGTAACTGATTACTCGAATTACATGGGCATTTATTATCGTTTCTATGAATCAAGTGAACTTCTTTATAATCAATACCTTTCTAAAGTTGATTTAAATTCAATAAAAAGGTTTTGTGTCCTTTACTCCAAAAAGTGTGCGTTTCGCCCAAGCATGAACGGTGGGCTCATCAGTTAGACCGTTCATGCTCTTCTAAGACGCACAAAATAGGTCGATGATTATCGACTCTTCATAAAACACATTGCAGAAAGCAATAGTGAATTATATTTCTTTTAGGGAACTTAGGTTAAAGTTATGCACCTAAATCTGGGTGTTTTGCTCGTGGACCAGCAAAGTCAATACAAAATATATTGCAACAACAAAAACTATTGCTAGTTGTTTGTTGTTGTTTTTTTTGTGGAGTTTTTGTTGAATTAAGTTCAATAATATAATAATCGACCTATTTTGTGCGTCTTAGAAGAGCATGAACGGTCTAACTGATGAGCCCACCGTTCATGCTTGGGCGAAACGCACATTTTTTTGGAGTACAGGACACAAAACCCTTTTATTGAATTTAATTTAACAAAAAATCCGCAAAAAAACAACAACAAACAACTAGCAATAGTTTTTGTTGTTGCAATATATTTTTTATTGACTTTGCTGGTCCACGAGCAAAACACCCAGACACAAGACACAAAAACTTTTTATTGAATTTAATTCAACAAAAACTCCACAAAAAAACAACCACAAAGAACTAGCAATAGTTTTTGTTGTTGCAGCTGCATCTCCGCAAAACACCATCTTGGATATGGAGAGAGTCCCACTATGCCCAGTATGCCTTTAAGGTAGGACTTCTGTCGGAGATGTCTCTTGCGTTTGGCTTCTCCATAGATTCCTTCCATGCAAGGATTGATTCAATATCCGGATCTCCTTCTTGTGCATTACGAAGTTCTTTGGCACTCCAACCTCCTAAGGGTTCGGCTCTTAATCTCTGAATAGGAATACCTTCGTCCTTTTGCTCTTTTCGCGCACAATGTTTGCAGTTGGGCTCAAAGGGTCTCCAGGAAAGCGCGTCCGCGTTGCAGTGCAATCTTCCTTTGCGATGCTGTACTTCGAATTCGTAAGTCTGCAATCGTTCGATCCATTTTGCTACTTGCCCCTCAAGATTTTTGAACCATAGCAACCATTTTAGAGCTGCATGATCTGTACGAAGGATGAATCTCTGTCCATACAGGTATTTATGGAAATGTTTTGTATCGAGTATCAGAGCAAGGAGTTCCCGTCTGGTTACACAGTAGTTTCTCTCTGGTCGCGAAAGAACTTTGCTGAAATATGCTACCACTTTCTCCTGCACATCATGTGTCTGCGACAAAACTGCTCCAACAACCACATTACTAGTGTCCGCGTGTACAAAGTCAAAGCTTCTTTCGTACTCACCTGACCATTTAAATTGTCTTCCCTTCTCAGTCAGCTGGTGCAGACATTTTGCGATTCCGGCAAAATCCTTGACGAACCTCCTGTGTTTATCTTCGGAACTGGCCAATTTCTCACGGCTTCGATTTTCTCCGCGTCAGTTTTTACTCCGTTTGATGATATCACTTGTCCCAAATACTTCACCTCAGCTTTGAACAGAGCACATTTTTTTGGATTAAGCTTCAAATGTGCTATTCGAAGTCCTGTAAACACCTCCCTAAAGTTTTGGCGATGTTCAGCGAACGTCTTTCCTACAACGATGACGTCGTCAAGTATACTAGAAAGGTTTTCCTTGTCAGATCATGTAACACACGTTCCATTAAACATTTAAAGGTGGCTGGAGCGTTACACAAGCCAAATGACATAACGGTAAACTGCCATAGTCCATTTCCGGTTGTGAAAGCGGTCTTTTCTTCTTCTGGATGGATCTGTACCTGCCAGTAGCCACTTTTTAGATCGAGGGTGAAAAACCATTTCGCTCCAGAAAGGGTATCTAAGGTGTCATCTATTCGAGGCAAGGAGTAACTGTTTTTCTTGGTGACATCCTTGAGCCTCCAGTAATCCACGCATAATCGAGTGCTGCCGTCCTTCTTTTTCATTAGTATAACATGTGATGCCCATAGACTTTTTGAGTTTTCGATTAGACCTTCTTTTTCCATGGTCGATAACAATTCGTCCACTTCCGCCTATTTGCCAATGGAATTCTTCTAGCAGGTTGTCGGATTGGTCTGCTATCTCTCTATGCGGTGACGTACTAGGTGTGTTCGACTATAGTCTCCATCTTCTGCGATGCAAATATATCAGCAAACTCGCCAATGAGATTTTCGGTTATGGTTTTCTGCTCCTGATTTAGCTCACAGCTTCCGAGGATAGCATACATACCTCGGACAATTTGGTTAGAGAAACAGAACTCGCAGATTTAGTCACAAAAGTTGTCGAAATGGCTGCAATGCATGCATGCTCTAATCACGTCTCCTTGTCTGAGCTTTACGGAGTGTTTGTTTGGATTAATCAGCCCTACCGGAACCATGTATTCTACTAATTTTTTTCCAACGATGTAGCTTGGAAAGTCGTTTTTATCATCTGCTTCAACAAAGTAGAATCGGTGGTTCCCAGGATCACAGAAACAGAACTCGCAGATTTACTCCCAGATGTTGTCAAAATGGCTGCAATGGGTACGCATCTTCTAATTACCTCTCCTTGTCTGAGTTTGACGGAGTGTTTGTTCGGATTCATCAGCCTTATCGGAACCATATTTTTCTTTGGTTGTACTAAATTTTTTCTAACGATGTAGCTTGGAAAGTCCTTTTTATCATCTGCTTCAACAAAGTAGAATCGGTGGTTCCCAGGATCACCCTCCAAAACGCGTCCAAATAACTGTCTCTGAAGATGGTGGTAGGACTTCATCTCTGCTTATAACCGCCCGAAGATTTACAGCGTTCTTGTTTCCGTATACAATAAGGATCTCAACTGTTCGATATCCTAACACTTGCGTTCGAAGGTCTATGCCAGTTGTATCCTTAGAAATACCTCCCCGTATACTTTTGCTGCTTCTCCCTTAGCTGTTTTCAGATTGTAGCAGCTGGTGTTATGTAGCCATGACGTCTGAACAAGGTCTCTTCTGATTATGGAAGCTGTGGCACCAGTGTTGATAGTGGCCACACATTTTCTGTTTGCGATGACTGTCTCTACTGTCAAGATCTTGTTGCAGCGTTTAGTTTGCGAAACTTGGATGATGGTCCTGGGGGCGTCGATTCCATCAACCAACTTCAGCCCCGCAGATTTGATTCTTAAGCGTTTCCCACGTGCCGTTGTCAATTGTTCTATTTTGCGACCCAGTTTATGTAACCGAAACCTAATTTTCGCTACAAAGTCAAATTTATTTTAATATTTCTTCTAGAACAATATTTTTTCAAACACTATTTTTATCAAAAATATCCGCTATTCAAAATTTTATGTTTACACACAATATCTCTGGGAGTTTTTACTTTAATAACTGTTTGAAACACAAAACACTTTTTTAAGAAAATGGCACTATGGAATCTTCTAGCACTTTTCTGACTTTTATCCTGAATTTCTGACAGTAATGTGAAGTTTTAGCCTGGGGTTCGACAAATAAAACTCAATCAAAATTCCAAAATAATACAACAAATCTCTTTATTTTTTGAAACACAATGTCTTTCAATTTAAATAACAGCAAATTTAACTTATTCCACTTATTCACAATTCAAATACGTTTTTATAATTCAACACTTTATTTAATCTCAATTCAATCACTTTTTACTAACGCTTCCACTTGTTAAAAATTCCACTTTCGAAAATAAACTTAACTTTCAATATATTCGTAAATATTTCCATCTCAGCGCATCCTTTGGGATCTAAATTTTGCCTTAAACTTTCCTTTTTTTAATATTATTATATATTTTTTTTATAATTAACGCTGGCTACTTCGAGTGAACATTTTTTATAAAAGAAACAATAAAATAAGGAAAGACATGAAACTTTGCGTCCTTGTTTGAGAGGGGCAGTTGTTTCAGTGGCAGTTCTATTTCCTATCAATCTTAACGCTCGATTTTATATTCTATCAAACAGGTGAAGCGATGTTTTGTGAAGCACCTGCCCAGAGGTGTGAGTTATACTGAAGTTTTGGGCGTATAAACGCTTTATAAATTGTAGCCAGATCAGATGGGGAAAAATACTTCTTACACCGATACAGAAAACTTAAGCACTTAGCAGCATTCTTAGCGATCTCAAATATATGGTCGTTGCAACGGAGGTCGTCGTTAACACACATACCGAGTACTGATATCTTTTCGGTTTCTTCGATGTTCGATGTAAGTGCCATTCATGGACAATGGCATTGGGGGTCTGTTTAGCTTAACGACAGAAGACAGCATTGAGTTTTCGAAGCAGAGGGAAATCACTGTAAACAAGCACTCTCTTTCTTATATGTACATATGTAGTTTTGTTTTAGATATTTTTTACTTGCGATTATAAGTAATATAATGCAAGTTATGCATTCGTGCAGACTAAAAAATCAATTAAAATACCAAAATAATACAACAAAACTCTTTATAAAACACAACGTCTTTCAGTTTAAATAACAGCAAATTTAACTTATTCCACTTATTCACAATTCAAATACGTTTTAATAATTCAACACTTTTTATTTAATCTCAATTCAATCACGAATGCTTCCAGTTGTTAACAATTCCACTTTTGAAAATAACCTAAACTCTCAATGCCATCTACTCTTGTATTTATACAAACTTACAAACTTCTGGAAGCTTCCGTCTGGTTCTGGCACAATCTAAGCTTTCGGTACTAATTCGAGTTCGAAAACATGCCATACAGCGCGTGCAATCATCACTTTGTTGAGTCAAACGCTTGGTGACCGAATCATCTCAAGAAATAGACCGGCACCCTCGTTCGTATGATTTAACTAAACTTTCGGTTGTTTGTACTAATTCGAGTTCGAAAACATGCCAATGAGCGCGTGCAATCATCACTTTGTTGAGTCAAACACTTGGTGACCGAATCATCTCAAGAAATATACCGGCACCCTCGTTCGTGTGATTTAACTAAGCTTTCGGTTGTTTGTACTAATTCGAGTTCGAAAACATGCCATACAGCGCGTGCAATCATCACTTTGTTGAGTCAAACGCTGGTGACCGAATCATCTCAAGAAATAGACCCGCCACCTCGTTCGTATGAACACCTTTGGACTACTTTTACTTTTGATCCGCTCCAAGCAATAAAACGGTCTTTAACAACTACAATTAGTGACAGCCATGTAGATAAATAATGTTCTTTATACAATGTCAATATTTGTAAACACTATCAAAACCATTTTATTTTTCAAAATTTTTAAAGTTTCGATGTGCATTTTAGCCCCTTCAAATTTTGTTGATAGCAATCAAGAGACGCTTTGAAATAGACAAGTTCATCAATCATTAACTTCTAAAACCTTGACTGTATGCTTTTTGTAATGGGTGTTTTTTTTTAAATGTGTGGTTTTCAATCTGGCCACTGATCTTTATAAAGCTTAATAATAAAGCTAAATTCTTAGTCATAACATTAAATTATATGCGTTTTATTTCTTTTTGAAAACAATATGTCCAAAAAAACACCCTTCATTTTGCTTTGCTTTTTTCGGAATATATGTATATATATCATCCTGATTTGCCAATTCAATAATTTAGAATTTTTCGCAGATCTCTTCATATTTGTAGCATCTATCCCGTAAATCAGACGACAATTTGCCAAAAATAACATTGTGTTGACTCTAACCCAGGGTCTGCATTGGAATTGTCAAGGCAATAAATTGCTCAATTCATTGCCATTGCTCTCATATTGCCTAATGAAGACGCTGAAACAATAGCGATATTGACCTGTAGATGGAAGGCAATTATTGCTTTGTCAATCGCAAAGGTAATATTACCTAATTTTTTTAAATTTTTTTTTTGAAAATGGCTGATAATAATATTATTTAAAAACAAACGCTCACTATTGAAATTGCCAGCAATGAAACCCCACCAAAATTGAATATTGCCCTTCTTATTGATATTGCCATTGCCTAAAATATTGCCTGTGGAGCCGCTGCGTAAAGGAATCTTTTCCCAGCAATGACACTTTTTCTGTTCTTGTTTCGTCGTCGTATATTTTTCTTTGTACCACTCTGCACACAAGTGCATCTGACTATTCGAAATAGTCAGATTCGTCACGTGCATCACACAATTTTCAACAACCCAACTAGCATTATATCTATTTGCTGCCCCCAAAATATGCCGCCCTAGGCAACTGCCTACGTTGGCTATATGACTAATCCAAGACAGGACGATTCGAAAATATCGATTGATTCAAAAAAAAATTGTCACGCCGACCCTTTAGGGGCGCTGCAGAAATACAAAAAATAGGTTTTTACGAAAAACAATTTGCAAGGTCCTGCAAATGTAATTTTTCTCAGCATCTCTTTTGCAATCCTGTACCATAGAGTCAAAAATGCTATGGATCTTCTCAGTGTTAGCTTATTCCTCAATTGTTGAACCCTTTCCTTTGTTTACTTGTGGGAAGCACAAGGGTAAATCTAAGACTTAGGTATCTTAATCTGTACTGTCACCGGGAAAAGAAAAACACTTTCTAAATATTAAAAAAATAAAATTGATAAAATTCAAACAGTGATTACCGAAACTCACTTATTTCTGTAAATTCATTTCGTCATTCTGTAAATGCAATTTAACCACCTAGCTCACTAGGGATTCCGCATTTAAATAAAAATGCCACAATTAAAATTACGTAATGCATAAAACTACATCAATATATTTATACATAATTACTAATTTAATTTTGTATGTGATCTTAATTAATTCGAACATGAAAGTAATGCTAATCGTAAAGTTTAAATATTTAGATATTTTTTTTAAATAAGATATTAATATAAACAAAATGAAAACAACATTCAAGCAAATAAATTTAAATAAATGTTATGTGGATGTATAAGAGGTATATTTATATATGTAATTAACATAAAATTAAAAAATTAAAGTATAATAATATGAGAAGTATTTCGACAAAAAAAAAACAAAAAAATATATAAGAGTCAAAACGAGAGGTGGGACAGTACAAGAGGATCAAAAATATACAAATCACACACTTAGAATAAAAGGTTTTTTGTTTTTTTTAGTTGTATGCTTAGGCTAAGTTATATCACATAGGCTTTCTTATTCTCATGACGTTGTTTCTATTTTCTAGTCGTTTGCACAGTACATTTTGAGTTCCGAGTAGCCACATGGACGACGACAACATTCGTGAATGGATCCATTACTAGACAATGGCCGGAAAAAATCATCTGGCACCAGTTTGCTCAGTAACGCTGATTCACGGTACATTCTTAAAGAGGATGAACTCCCAACCGTTTCAGCTGAAATGAATAAAAATATTTAATTTTAAATATCTATTTATATAACTTTTTTTAAAAGTATGTAATTAGTAATTATTCTTATTTGATTTGATTTGATATTTGATGGAATAACCACATTCCATTTAATTCGGAAAAAAGGAAAATGGACAATGATTTACATTAAAGACATTAATCAGGCCACCCAAAGCTGAGCAGCTAGCCGAAAACATATTCCAGTTGCGTAACTATACCATCTGAGGCCCGTGGTCAATTTTTTAGAGTTTAGATGGGGCCCTCCCAGTAAAAATCGTCATGATGTAATTTAATTTTAATAAACCTCATAAGTAGTTACCCAATAATGTTTATAATATTGTGTGCAATCTAGTTAAATATCTAATAACTTTTATTTTGAAGAGCGTAGGTTTATACATATTTATAATGAAACTTACCCAACTGGCGTTGCTCGGGCATATCATACATTTTCGAAATAGCTTTGGTTACACTTCGAGTTATACTTCGAGTATTTAATTAACAGAATTTTATCATGAATTTATGTTACAAGTATTATACTTTGTAAACTTCTGTAAACATTAGCTTAAACATGTTTTTTATCTAAGTGAAATTGCTTAGCAACAACGAAAAGTTCATCTTAACAAGCAACAGGCTTTTGAAAATACATATGTGCAAACTTGAAGCGGAATATCCTACGACTTACCAACGAGTTATTAAAATAGCCTTAATTACACCTTAGAACATCAGCTATCTGCCCATCAAAATCGGGACATAAATAAGAATTTTTAAAAAAAGTCTTACTTACCACGTACTTAATATCAGCTATCTACCTGTGAAAATCCCATCAAAATCGGTTATTTTGATATTAAAAAGAGACACTCCATTTTTATTTATGTGTATAGATATAAATTAAGTTTTAATAAGATATTTATTAATTTAATTCTTTTCTGTTCCGCAAAAGTATCTATAACACTATCAAAGCTTAAAGATCGTGCCATATAATTTTCAATAAATAGAATTATCCAAGTTACGTAGCCAGGCTTGTTTTTTTAGTTTCGGAAATGATCGTTCAGCACTAGCTGTAGTCACAGGAATTGTAACAAATAACATTAATGCACTACATACTTCAGGAAATCTGCACGATATAAAATTATTCCTTATTTTTAATAAATCGGCAAATTTCTCTAGGACACGAAACTTTTCTACTTCGTAAGTGAACCGAAAACTGAGAATTTTCTTGGCAAATTATGAAATTGGAAGCAATTTCATTCATTGGAAGGATATGCGGTTTCAGTTGATTAATAATGATGTCCAATACTCAAAAAAATATGTGCACTTTGAACAAACTTTCCGGATCTTGAAGACGCTCATCTTCGCAAAGTTCGTCAAAATGGCGTTTTACCATTGTAAACATTCTCTATAGTACTCTCATGGTGTCATTTTTCGTCTGGCCATCTTCCTGGTTGATTCGTAAATAACTAAATAGTGGAGACGAGAACATTTACGATATTTTACAAGTAAACAAACACTTTGTTGTTTGTTCTTATTCTATATCCACACCAATTAGCGAGTTCAGCGCGCCTCACTGCGACTTGATTCGCAATTAAGAAATGATGCTTCATGATAGTATTATAGCAAAGAATATACATAGAATTACTGAATCTCTTAGATTTTACTTTCCAAGAGATTTTCCATTCATACTCTCAGAGCTTCCATAAAACAGCCCAATAATAAACCACACACATTGGAAAAGCCAAACTCCCCTTATCCCTTTACTTTTTGACTACATTATAAAATGCTCAGCTAAATTCAGGTCGGTTGGTCGGTCGTTGGTGTAGTATGTGGAGAGGGCGAGGTTGAGGCATAGAGTAACTATACTATATATATACTATATATATTTACTCTATGGGTTGAGGCAGATACCATAGAGTAAATGTATTATATAGAGGTAAATCTTTCATACGTTCCACGCCTCAACACCCTCAATTTTCGTTGTTGCTTTGGTATATCATTCATTGTGTTTCATGTTCTCTTTTGTATATCATTCATTGTCCGCGTAAAAAAAAAAAGAGTGTGTTGAGTTTTGTTCTTTTTGACACTTCATCTTGTTCTTGTTGACAACAACTGTCAGTAAATTGTTTTTGTTTGATAAAAAAGTGAAAATATTCAAATTAAGTTACAAATTCCCATTTTCAATTCAAACAAATTCTCAAAAAAATATTTCAAAAATGGAAAATAATACCACTTTAACGTAATATCAGAATGCAAAAGCCTGAGTGCAAGTGATCCCACAATTCATTGAACATTCAACAACCAAAACAATTATTGTCCCGCTAAAATAAACGACAATGAAAATGTTTCCATCACCACAAACACAATACCCCTTGCTGATGATAGAAATGGACCAGAGCCGCAAGCAATTAGAATCACCAGATAAACAACTGTTGGAAGGTAATGTTTTTGTTTCGGCTGCTGTTCCGAAAGACAAGCAGACAATACAATTGTTGCCGCCGCAGTTGACGAGTGATGATAACACATCGGACGATCTGATTTCTCCGATCTGAGTGGACTCTCCGAGGTATCAGGCAAAGAATGGAAGCCAGTTGCAGCAACAAAACCCATCAATTGGGTACAAAAACAAAAAAATCCGGTGCGAATCCCTGAGATCTATTATCAGAGATTCTGCCAACAACAGCCGTAAGTAGTTTCACGCTTCTTTTATTTCTTTTGTTTTTATTGAAGTCTAATCTAGATTGAAATGGTAATGAAAAACCACTAACTGGTCCCAGGGTCACTATCTTCTATTGCCAATCTAAAATCTGGTGGAATACATAAGCTCCTTAGAGAATTGGCAAGGCACAAGTTTGTGTTATATGAACATGAACGTTGAAAAAAATGTAACTCGTTTCTATTCAAAATGAAAAAAAAAATGTGTTTATATGAGCAATCTATTTTCAGATGACGGCTTCCATCTAACCAAACACTGGTTATGATTAAAACCAATCCTAATCGATTTTCTGCAAATGCTGTCCACTTTCCATCCAAATGCTGAATTGTTGTTTTTGTTTTTTTTTTTTTTGGGAAAATTATACAAACCTCTTATTGAACCTTTCTTAATTTAACGGCTCTTTGGATTTCAGTCAAATTTTATATTTGAGAAGATCGACGTAGCCAAATTAATTCTTCATATCAACATTTTGAATAACTTTTCTAATTAAAATTAATATTTGGAATTTTATTTTATTTATTTTATTATAATCACATTTAGTATATTAATAAACTCTAAAAAAACTGAATACTAAAATTTATAAAAAAAAATTTTTTCCACAATTTTCTACAATTTTCGAAATACGTCTTTCGATTGTGGTATTTTATGAAATTTTCACAAATTGTTCGAAGTAAAGGAACTCCGTGAATTATTGTGTCTTTTTAACAAAATTAAACTGCTAATTCGTTTTATTGATGATAATAAGCACAGTTTTAATTATCACTATCACTACACTACACAATATTCACATATTGACGTTTTAGAAATTCACCTCCACCATACTCCTATATATCGAGAAGGATGTGTTCAAAATGTATTCCTTAAGGGTGAAGGTGATTTTCTTAGGTCTTAGAGCTTGTTTACATGATTCCTTTTTTTCGGATTAGTGGTAATGGATGGTTTTAATTGTTTTTTTTTTAATTTTGCAAATTTCTTTAGAATAAAAAAGTACAGTTTGTAGGAAAGCATTGGATATTGGGTAGAAAGAAATAAGAAAATATTTCTTATAACGCGGTAAGTTCCGAAAATACAAAACTTTATCTAATATGAATATTGTCCGCGAAAATAAAAACCTAAACCTCATATAGCATTGGATATATTCGGGGTAATCCAAATCAGTGTACACACCAACGAAGAATGAAGAAAAAACCGAAAAAAGGAATCATGTACACAAGGTCTAATTAGTACGGAAAGTTTAATGTCTAAAATTTTCTAATATAAACCAATATAATGCAATGTTTTTCTTTTTAAGTTTGTAGGATTAATAATTTGTTGAGATCATTTTACCTTGTGTTGAGATTATTTTAACACAACAAATTCAGAATGACTTAATTACCAAACACAAAATATTGAAAACTAATTTTTTTTTTGGAACGCCGCGTCAAAGTTATCTCAACGCAGCGTAAAATAATCTCTACGCCGCGTTAAAAATGCGTTCTGTTTAACGAAGACTTAAAAAAAAAACAATTTGTAAATTATCACAACGCGATGTTTTGACGCCGTGTGGAACTTGACGCAGCGTTGAAGACGCGCTCTATGTGACTTAGGATATGTTTGTTTTACTGTATATTACAACGTGGCGTCAGAACGCGCTATGTTTGACTAGGCTTCTACTCCTGTGTAAACGAATATAATAGGTGCGAAGAAAGATAATTTAACTTTAAAAAAGTACACCTTTATATTTATATTGTATAATACAATCTTGCAAATATGCATAGTAGGTGTTCTGACCGAATGCTTATTTAAATTCATTCTTAGAACAATCAATACACTATCATCAGTATCAGGTAAAATGGTTGAAACTCTTTAATATTGTTTAACCAGTTTTAAACGTTTATATAGTGTTTTCAAGCACACAATATGTAAAAGGCAGGGAAAAAAATAATAAAGTATAACTAACTTGCTAGTGTCTCCTCATGATACAAGAAAACAAGATAGCGACTTTCGTATTTTTACGTCATCAGTGACCCTTGTTGAAAAAAATCATTTCCGTTTTAGAAAAAAAAACGGAAAAGTAAGTTTTAATTGATGCAGGTTTGGTCCAATGTCTTATCTGATTGATTTAATATATATTTTAAGTCCACTAACACTTCGGACTCTTTCCAAAAATGGTAATTTAATTTAGTCAGTATGAGTCACTGATGACGTCAAACTGGGATGGCGCTTTTTATTATCAAGTATCTTCCAACACGCCCAATTTCGTGGTGAAAAAGAAGAGGAAACTGAAAAGAAGAGGTCAATTATTTGACTACTACACTCTCAATCGGAGTCAATTATTTGACAGTTCAGCACTACTACACTCTCAATCGGCGTCAATTTTTTGACAGTTCAGCACTACTACATTCTCAATTGGCGTCAATTTTTTGACAGTTCTACACCAATACTTATTTGACTAGCTTGTAGGCCTTGTCAAAAGAAGGCAGTAGATTTCCCTCTTTATAGTATAGTTACTCTATTATAGATACTAACAAGGAAAACTTAATAAGCACAGGGGGGAAACTTAGGATGTTCGTATTGGGCAACAAACAAAGCCATCGCAACAAGAAATTCTTTTGTTGGAATTATTTCCGATATGAATGTTTAACGCTACTGACCTACTATTTGTGGTATAGGAAATATCGAATGACAAAAACGATACAACAAAGAGTTGTACGTGCTATACAAAGCCTAAGATGACCCTGGGCGCGTGCAGTCTTTGACAGTAAACCCTAGGGAATCAGAAGCCAAGGTGGGCCTCATCTTCGACGAATCGACCAGATAGAGGGATAGTCCAAAATTGGAGACGGCAGTTAGAAATCGAACCAGCTGGAGGGGCATATCAAAAAAGGCCCACGAGCACCATGCTATGTAGCGCCGGCGCAGTGTCAGAAGTCCAGAAGTCAAAAGTCCATAATGGAGTTTTGACCCACTTGGGTGGGTCAGAAGTCCATAAATGCATTGTGGACTTATGACAGTGTATTTATGGACTTCTGACCCATCAATGTGGGTCAAAAGTCCATTATGGAATTTTGGCTTCTGGACTTCTGACACTGCGCCTGTAGCGCCACCAAAAGTAAACAAAAGTAAAGTGCAATGGTTATAAGGCTGACTTTTAAAAACTGAAAATAATTATCTGGTAACCCGACACCTGATTTAAAAAAAGCAATGGCCCAAGCTGGTGGAGCATGTGTAAGTGTAGGTACTGAAAACATTTTTGAATGTTAATTCTTTAAATATAAAATGTGAAGCAAGTGTATGTATATAAATGTCACAAAATACTTACGAAATTTTTTTGAAAACGAATAAAATTTTCCACCACAGATGAGTTGTAAGGCGTCCGATAGTGAACTACTGCAGTAGATCTTGAACTCAATGTTCTTGTGATCACTGCAAGTACATTCAGGTAGCCCAGCAATAATAATGGTTGCAAAGACCAAGAAAACACTAAGTGTCGTCAGCGAATGGAACATCTGTAAAATAAGAATCATATATATGTATTTAGTTATATTAATATATTTTTCAAAATTAAAAATAAGGATTTATTAAAAAAAATCATTTGTTAACATATATAAAAATAAGAAAAAAAATATTTTAAGAATGCAAACATAAGCACAAAAACAACTTACATTTAAGAATAAAATTAAGAAAAATTATCAAAATATTGAATTAAAAAAAATATATGTATTTAAAAAAATTATTAAAAAATTTGCATCAGGAAAACAGATAAATACATTTTTAATAAAAAATATTTGTGCAAATTGGTTTTTTCTTGTTGAAGAAAATTCTTCGTATCATTTGCTATAGATTGGTATATCATTTGTGTTACTAATCAAAGGAAAACATGTAAAAAATCGGTTTAAAGTTTTTCAATGATGCATTTCAATGATAGCTATAACTGGCCCCTAAAAATGACGATGGAAAACGCACGCTGTTCCGTCAAGATCAGTAAAGAACTCACCGGCACATATGATGTCAAAAAAGGATGTAGAAAAGGCGAAGAAACTCATCATTTTAGTCATGCTCTATGGTCATGGTGGACAATGTCAAAAGTGGATGAGGGCGCTTTAGGTTGCTCCAAGAGAAAAATTCTCCGTAGAGAAGGAAATAAATGGAAGAACTGTACGAACTGTAAAGCTACACAGACTTAGCCAAAATTGTAAAAGTCCTTTGGTCTTTATGTTGTGGTTTACAAAAAAGTTGGTTGAATAACGTAAGTTGTTTTTATTAAATAAAATTAGCATTTTTCCTAACAATAATTTGATTATTTAGCAGGATTGCAACAGAAAGACCGGAAGCGGTAATGGGTGAAAACCCAGAAGTAAGCCAAAAGCCTGTCCTTGCCAAAAAATTGGGATTCTACAAAACTCTTAAAAAAAAAACTATTTCGCAAAAGGCATTTCGTTTTTAAATTCTGGTTTTTTCAATAAAAAAAACAGCAAATAACTTAATACATTTTATTTTACAGGAAATGTACTGCACGAATACTTGATATTTGTATCTATACATTTTTTAATTTATAAGCGCGACAGCTCCTTAAGAAGCCAAGGCCTAGTGATTTATACTTTCAACCATTCCTATGTGTGTGTTGTTAATCTAAAAGAATGGAAGGGACCTTAAGTGTGTCGCCGAATCCGAACGGCGCGGCGGGGAGAGTACGATAACTTGGCCGCCAAGATTTGATAACGGGGTTTTGTAGAGGGGTCAAAAACAAGCACTTTTTACCGTGCCCGAACGGCTACATAATTTGCACTTTTTCGAGACAAATTCTACTCTTGGAGGTTTTGTCAGTTCCTCACAAGAGGCAGTACCCCAGTATCTATCAACAACAAATTTGTGGCTGATGGAATGATTGATTGGTATTGGTTATTTTTGATAGCCGTAGGTAGGTAAAGCACGTCCGAGATCCTATACTATTTTTATATGTAGATCACTTAAGTCACCTAGTCGTTTTTATAGTCAGCTGTTCTTGTATTTCTGATCTAAATATGTATTATTATTATTATTATTTATTACCTAGACACATACATAAATGTATAAGTTAATCTTAAGAACTAACAGCACTAGCTACATGGCTTACGGCTGGGATAGATATGTAATTAAAGATATCAATACCGGGAATTTCTTGATAATATTGATGTTGGCATTTTGACAGCAAACGTTTATCAGTCAGCTGTTCTTCAACAAGGGGACCCACCAACAACCAAATAAGCGAGACTTCTTTCATAACCTTCCGCTTCTACAAACTCTCTTCAAACATTTTATATCACGACCATGAAATACAAATAAAATAAGTTCCAGAAAAGTACAATAACACTCGGGGACAGATTTGGAATTTTGTTTTCGTCGCCGATGACTACAGCGACACTGGCTTATCATGTAGGCCAACCATTAACCCACCATCATTGATTATTATGTTTTTTCTACATAAAATTATGATTTGATTAAAAAAAGTTTTTATTTTTACTGCTTGCTGCTTGTGTTGTTCTTTTCTGGGACCTTTATCTTCATCTCACTCACAAGGCTTGCTTGTTTCGGTGATAATGACTTATCAATTATCATATGTTTACTCGTGGATGGTGTTTTTATATTAATAATTTAAATGCAGGCTATTTTTTACTCAGAAGAGATAACAAAAATATAAAAATAGCCGTCTCTTTCTATTGGCCCTTTTTTAGCAACGGAACCTCGAAATTGAAAGGCAAACGAACTTTGGTAATTATACACTTTCGTGGTCACCTGGGTTTTTCAATGTACAAAATTCAAAATTGGACTAATTTTCATGATATTTTTTTAAATGTTCGTGTTTACGGATTTGATAGAGTTTGGAATCAAGCCTTTTTATTGAAAATGCGTGCATTTGGACTCGATGAATCTATTCTTCGTTGGATTAGTAGTTAATTACTTTCCGAACCACTCAATATAAGTTGTGTTGGACAGATTAAAGTCTGATATTCACAAAATAAATGCTAGTGCGCCCCAGGGCTCTGTTTTGTCTCCGACCCTTTTCCTCACATTTATCAACGATGACTTATTATCTGAAACAACTGACTTTAATTGTTTTGCAGACGACAGTAATCTCAGCTTTTAATATTCATTTCCAGATTCACATTCATGTTTTTCGGATGTGGAACTGCAACGAAAGTGCATGATAAGTTATAAAAATCGCGAAGATTTGATGATTTAGATGCTTAAAAACTCATTTTTTTCTTTTGCCGTTGAAGTGAAACATACCTCCAATGCCACTATCCATGAGTGGCATTTGCATCGAAGAAACTGTAGCTTCCAGCTGTCTTGATTTCCTTTGAAGATGCAAGAAATGTTCACCCCGTCTGATCTGGCTACAGTCTATAGAGCGTATATTCGCCCAAATTTGAGTATATTTCCAAGTATGACACAATTTCTTAGACACAATTCAAAAAAGAGCATTAAAAATGATAGGCGACCATACAATTTCTTGAGCACCGCCGTAATGTTTCATGTCTTTCGTTATTTTATCGCTATTTCTACAAACAATGTTCTAGCGAAATAGCCAGCTGTCGTAATACACGCACTACTAAGAATGCTCATAAATTTACCCTTGAGCCCAACTTTGGACGAACAGTCAATTACTGGGATTCTTTGTTTAGCCGTACCACGTGAATGTAGAATGCTTTGGCAGTATCTGTTTTTCCCTCCCATTTTGACTTGCAGAACTTCAAAACTGATGTGCATCGCTATCTCCTTTTACATCCTTCTCCATTTTCCTAACGCCCTAGTCAACATTATAAGGGTAGCTAAAACCCCTTTTTCGCGGGCTCATTATAAAAAAGACATTTTTTTTCTTGCTTTAAGAGCTGCTATAGATACTCTGCCATAAAATAATACTATCTCTATCCATCGCATGCTAAAAATAAAGCTGCTTTAATGCTCTTCACATGCGATATTTAGAGGCTGTTTTAAAGCATACCATTGATTGAAAGCATGTGGAGACCAGGCGATATTAGGCATTTTATGGTTCAGTACAGAACACGAACTGCCAACAAACTAAAGTTAGTATCTTTTTTAACTCTGAGCGTTTATGTTCATAAAATGTGTGTGTAGGAGGTACGAGATTGGGTTTATGCAAAGATTCTTTAAAGCCAAAAGAAACTTTGCACATACCCAACCTTGGTCCATTAACTACTTCATACTAAAATTTTTCGAAGTGGGAGACATCCCCCAATATTGTTTTTGTTTGTATGGGCTTATGCTGGCCTAAGTGGCTTTTACTGCTAATTTTTGTCTTCGAAATAATTTCCTTCAATTTAGGAAATGATGCCTAGAAAAAACTGCCTAGGCAAGCTAGTTTGCAAAACTAATCTGGAAAACAATTTTGCTGGTAAAATGTACACCAAAATAAGGTCGGAGGAAAGTATGCTCGATGATTAGAATCTCATTAGTAGGGATTACGGCTGCAAAACGCAGGAAACATCAGCGCAGAAATCCACAGGAGCTGTGTACTGCGAACGGAAATAAACCTCTTTAAGCAATTTCTGAAGAATAATTCAATTTAATTTAATCGAGAAAGTGAATAAATTTAAAAAGCTTAAATTGTGTACATTACAAAATTTTACATATTATTTTTTTTCGTACGACCAACAAAATCACGACAGCAAACTATTAAAGTTAATTCGCAATCCACAACATCAGAACGCAGTTCCACAAACTTGCCAATAAAGAACTCGCTCGAATTTAACCTCAAATATAATTTATGCACGTAAATTTGCTTCTTTTTTCTTTCGGAGATATCAATTATTTTCTAAATGAAATTGGTTTTGGTTTAAGATCTGATTCAAGCAGCTCAAAATTTAAGTATATTTTTTCTTTGGACATCCGAAATTACCAGTGAAACCGTCCGATGTGTTTCGAGTTGATCTTCTAGGGTAAAAAAATATCCTTTCTTGTTACAATCCATATTGAGTAGGTGCACATGCAAACATTGTCTGAGTGTACAAAAGAAGCAACATTCTTTTGTTCACATTGCTTTCATTTTTTGGTGACAAATAAAAAAGCGATTCGCAGCCTTTTGCTACCAAAAAAAGCTCATGTTAAAGGAATGTCAAAATTTGTGACCATTCGCTGTTCGCAGTTCGCTACTCATGTGCGAGGCACTTAAGCAATTGAAAAATTAAGAACCAAGGAAACGCTTTACAAAACACTCATCTTCCGGTCCTGTTATATGGTGCAAAAGCATGGACCCTTTCCCAGTGGGATGAAAGCTCCGTTTGGGGTATGCGAGAGAAAAGTACTACAAGCGATTTATGGTCATATTTGGCAAACAACAAATGGCAGGAACGATACAACAACGACTTAAACATGCTGTACATCGACATAAGCCTAGCCAAAAAAAAAATCGTATCCTAGAGCTAAAATGACTCGGCCATGTAGAGCGTATCTGTCTATAGAAACATATTAAACCAGGCCTATGAGCACCACGCTATTTAGAGCCACCAAAAGCAAACCAAGCAAAGTGAACACACACGATTGGAATTTTTGCAGGATTATAATAAATAAAACATGAGTACGGGAATATCCTGCGAATAGTGCATAAGCTGTATTTTCAAATAACCTTAAGAGTGTAAACTGTGCTTAACCGATTTTAAAATAATTTTTAATTTAAGTGCATACAAAACAATTGAACAGTTTTTTTTTCTTTAAGATCGCTTCATAAATATTGTTGATTTTTTTTAAAGGCTTTTTTAGTTTTTTTTTCTAAAAATCTTAAGTTTTTTCTACAAAAATAATTTATACCTACAAGGTATATTTCAGTTAAAAGTTTTTAACTTCTGACTTTCTTGTTGGCATTATTATTGAATCAACAATTCAACAAAGTCCAAAATAAGTTCTACTTAGTTGTTTTAAATTTTTAATTTTTCTTACAACGTAGTATATAGATTTTGTATTAAAACCTTCAATTCAAAAAATTGTTTAGTACTTTGGGTATCTTATCAAAATGTTTGAAGCTGAAATAATTTGTTTCTTAAATTTTTTAAGCAGAGGTCTACCATTACATAATTAAAATTAGTCTACGTTGATTAAAATCCTTTTTTTCGAAAAGTTACTTTACTTCTTTTTGTAAAGTTATTATACTTAATTTAATTTGAGAAAAAACTTTTTGAGTAGATTTTGTAGAACTATTCAGAAACCGATCTTATTTTTTTTTACAAATTGAAAGCAGATTAATACAATTTATAACTAGAAATATTAAAACAAAATTAGTATTTTTTTTTAATTTAAGTAAATATGTATTGACTTTCTGGGAAACGAAAGTTTACCAATAAACAAATTTGTTCAATTCTAAAAAAATACGTTATGTTTTTTGTTTTTTGTTTTTAAAGAAATAAATTGCCGTTGTCATTTTTTGGCTGAAATTATTTTTTTGTTTTTTTACAATAAGTGTTAAAATTAAATTCTTCTTCCATTTAACAAGATCGCTAATTAAAATAATATGTTAACAAGATTTGTTTTAATCTTATGTACCTAATATTTTTGCGGATAAATTAGAATTAGATAGATCTGTTCTTGAGCCGCTCAAGAATAAGGGGATTTTTTTTTTATATACACATTAAGTTGGTAATACGTTCGATACATGTGCCAAAAAAAGTAAGGAAAGTGTGTCTACATTATGTAGTTGCAACATGTAAATAAACATGTGTCTATTCCATTTGATTGCACACTTGAGATTCGAATTGTCTATCTTATTATCCACTTACCTCTATTGATAATATTCTTCGATCCCCGAATGACAATTTTCCGCCAATTTTTGTAAAGCGAGTCTGTGTACATAATTTATTTTGCGCCAATAACTCGAAAATTGTATCTTCTTCTTTTTTCAACAAATACTAAATTAAAATTGTTTAAATCGTTTTTGTGTTGTTTTTATTTCACAGATAAACTTAAACAAACATTCACATCTTTCCACGCTTATATGTTATTAATTTCCATTTGTATAATTAATTGTTGAACTGCTCTCCGTTTTGGTAACACAAATTGTTTCGATATTCCGTCACCATTTGACATACACCAGAAATTTCGGATTTATTGTTGACGTTTTGAATAACGTATAGACGAACAACTGTTGGTTTATATGTAAACTTATTATTAACTGATAACAAGATCGCAGTGAAATTCCATTCACATTTCACAATATTTTATTTTTGAACCGAATATCTAATTATAAAAAAACTGCACTAAAAATATAATCTCACGCACTTTGAATAACAACTTGCTGCACATGACACGCTTTTCTCGTTTCGATTGTTTTTAAATAACTTAATTGTGTTTTGAACCGATTTTTCCGAGGACTTGTTGTTTGTTGCACAGCCAAATTTAAAAGAAACGTATCAGTTCGTCACTCAACGCATCTTACTTAAAATTCCCACAGAAAATTGATTTTTTGTTTTACACTATACACCCACCAACACACAATATACACAGATACTCAGATACATCCGTCAGATTGACAAGAGCATGATAAGAGCCCGAATAGGGACAGAGGCCGTTTAGGCTCGAAAATAATTTCAAATCTACTCGAACTCGAAGTAATAAACCTAAATAAATGGGTATATCCCAGGCAGGCAGACGCAAAAACAAGCATGCGACACTGACAATTGATGCCATTCCATTCAAAACTGGCAGGCTTACAAAAAAAATACATTTTTATCACACGCCATTGCTACGTCACGGTGGCGCCGCGCCGTTTATGTGCTAGCACTCAGTAAAATGGTGATCAGTGATCACCAGCAAAACAAGCGGTCAACAGTTTTGTTATCTGTTTCGAGTTTGAGTTGTTTTTCAAAAATATGAAAAAAAGCAATTGACAACAACAACAACAACTGTTCACGGTTTTCGACGATCGCAGTCGTGTCAATCCGTAAAACCATATCAGATATTTCGAAAGCAAGAAAGGTCATCAAAATTTCGGTAGGTAGTGTCGGACTAGTTGAAATCAATCTGGTTTGGGCAGAAATGAAAATAGTTGATAATGGTGCTTGATTGGGGCGAAATAAGCATTATATATACATATTTGACATTTGGTCATGGATTATGGCCGATAAGGATCAAGGAAAAAACGCCTTTAACGTATGAAACATTTAGCTGAAAGCATTTTAATTATTTCGTATGGTTTTATAGTTGAAAACAACCTTTTTGGGACCGGTGTAATTGCAGAATTCCTGTTCCTGTTCTATTTCTGTTGCACCAGTTCCCAGTTGTGGCAATGGAAATAAAGACTTTAATGTCCATATAACTTTTTAGGCTTTTGCGGTTGTTCGTCATAATTAGGAATGGTTTTCGGGGTGAGAACAAAACAATGGCTCTCAGAATTTTTAATTACGCAGTATAATCCGAAAACCATTTCTAATTAATTTAATATCCTACATATATATATATTAATATTTATATTTTCTAATAAAAAAAAAACAAAAAAAATAAAGTGCACGGAGGGGTCGCACTAGCTTCCACCAGCGTTTTCGTCTGCGTGAACTTCATATTAAATGAAAAATTAAATTAAAAAATCGAAGCTCGTTAAACAAATGATTTAAAATTTCTACCGCAGAAACGTGCTTTTTTGTTCGAATAAAAGAAGCCTGTATACTGTATAGTAGTAAAGTGAATACTCAATACTGTAATAGCGAGTTTCATTCAAATGAATGAAACTTGTTTCATCATTTAATCCTAGTATTGGTCATTCACTGCTGAGCATACACAGTATTTTATATCACACACAAAAATACTAGGCATGTACAGTTGACATATTCAAAATGCCATATTTGTATTTTCTCACTTCAAAAACACCTTTAATTGTTATTTTGTATATTTAATGGATATTTGTTAATTTTTTGACTAAGCACGGGCTGGCACAAGTTCACAACAAGCACCAAAATTACCAAATTATTTTCAATTTGACGTTTGACCGAAAGACTATTTACATGTATGTGTGCATTCAGATCAAATCTGCCAACCCATCAGAGATCAAATCTTTCGTGTTGAGATTTGATCTAGATTTGCTCTTTTTCTTGCAATGAAACTCTCGAAATTGAAAAAGATCAAATCTTTTGACAGAAAGAGCAAATCTTTTTTTTGAATAAAACTCGCTATAACTGTTCCATGTTTTAAACATCACAATCAATTCAACAAATCTCCAAAAATGCAGTATTTCACATTTAAGCCAGCACATTATACATCTACATACCTACCAAATTTCATCTAAATTCGTTGAGCTGTTGAGGCGTTATTTGGAAACAAACGTTCAAATTTCCAAACATACAAACGTTCACATTTATAATATAATAAAGCAAAGAATAAAACTTCACTAAAACAATGATTCCGACTTTTAAGCGCAAGCTATAATCTCCGATTTAAATAGCAAAAACCGGGTCCGCCAAATAACTTTTTTTTTGAAAATGCTTTATCAACATCGAGTGTAGCTTCGGCTGTGTGGCACGTAGCGCCGTCCTGTTGAAACCAAATGTTGCCAATATCCTTCTTCAATTTTTGTGAACAAAAATTCGTTCAGTATGCCCCGATAACGATCGCCATTGACTTAAACGGCCACTCCTGGCTCATTTTCGAAAAATGGCCCAATCATGCCTCTGGACCAAAATCCGCAAAATGTGCTTTTGTATATAAGCGTTTTATTTTGGTGAAAAAAATTTTAGATGGTGGTCTAAAATTGGTACCTTCCATAGGTATTTCGACTTTCTCATGAACTGGTTAACCGACTACAATCAAAATTGATATTCAGCAAGATGTAGAAAGCCTAAGTAATTTCAATTTAAAATATATTCAAAAACTTTTTTTTTGTAATTTTAATATTTTTAATTTTTTTTTTTTTTTGAAAAATCGATATTTTAGCGCAGTATGTCCTTTTTAATAAGTAATCCCTGAGCAAATGAACTGCTCGTATTACAATCCGACTTAGTGTTTCAAAGAGTTTTAAGTGGTTGAGAATGTCAAAAGCCTTACTGAAATTCATGAACATTATTAGGACATGATGGGCTTTGTTAAAGCTTTCATTACAAAAAAATTTGCTTTGAGGTAAGTATACCCAATACCTAAATCCTGATTCAATTCGGATTTAATCCTCCATGTAAATTAAGCATCCCTCTATTGGTTTTAATAAAGGCATATGGTGCACCTCTCCCTATAGATCCCAGGCAGAATTTGTCGGAGCAAATTATATGTTTGCTTTCTGGGGGGGACAACTCAACATTCTAATAAAGTGTTGTATAATCGCTGTGTTTAACGTTGATATAATTTATACACGGAGAAAAAACACATGCTAAAAATAAACAGAACATGTATATCTGTATTAAATCAAGTGGATTTCTGCCAAGCTGACTTTAGGCTTAAAATAAATGGAAAAATCATCTTATTTCTTAATGTGCACGACGATTTGTTTTTAAGAAAATCCGTTTAATTTTATACAAAAATCATTTTCCTTTAAGACTTATATCAGTTTAACTCAGGTGGAACCCATGATAATTTAAAGTGCATTACCTATAAAATAAAGTTCCCGGCAACTTAAATCTGTCACGTTTTACCGGTTTTTTGTTTTACTAAAATCATTTTGTTTTGAAACTTCGTAAGTGTTAATATAAAGTTTAAAATGTGTAAGTTTTAAATACATTCTTATAAAAATAAGATGTTCGACACTTGAAATAAGCTTACCGCTTTATTTTAAATAACGTAGTCCATAAGCTGCCAAATAAAAAAATCTGAGGTTTTTTATTATATAAACCTTTATTTTTCATATAAATTAAACATTTTTTATAAGTATTATAAAAAACTAGCTGATCCTCCCGGCGTTGCATTATCAATTTTCGATTTTTACCATGTGAGTGACATTTTTGGTCAAAACTCCGGTTCTAGACATCGGCCAGCAAACAGATTTCTTATATGCAAATATGTCCTAAAATCTTCTAAAAATTTCATTCAGGTTGATTAAGCCTAAAAAAGTAGTTCGCTCACAAACATAATTTGGATTGTTCTTTATTAATACATACATATATAAATAATTTTGTTCAGTAGTATTAAATTAAATGAGTTTAAAAGTAGTTAATTCATTTGAGAAAAAAGTTTGTAAACGTAAGCGTAGCAAATTTTCTAGCTGCTTTCTTACATACATAAATGGTATATACATATTACGAGCATACATTTTGTAAATTCGATGGACTGCCTTAAATCTAAGACACAACATAAATTTGATTGGCCCTATGACCTGAATAATTCTAGGATAGAGTACCAAATTATTATATTAGACTTAAAAATTTTGTTAAATAACTTTAGCTTAAACCTTCCATTCATAATTGCAAAATGTCAGAAATTTATTTTGCAATTATGAATGGAAACCTAGTAGTAGAGTCACAATCGGTGCTGAGTACATGGAAAGTACATTTCTGCAGACTGGTACTCAAAAAAGGATTCCGACAAAGTGATGCGCTATCGTGCGATTTCTTCAAGTTAATACTTGAAAAAATTATAAGAAACTCCCAAGTTAATTATAGTAAGACTATTTTGTTCAAGTCTGTGCAATTGCTAGCCGGCGCAGGGACATAAGTCCCCGAAACATAAGTCCCAGTTTTGTTTTGGGACTTATGTCCCACCAAGGTTATATCCCAACTTTTCTTTGGTGAAGGTGGGACATAAGTCCCAAATTTTGTAAGAGATAGTATTTAATAAGAAACTAAAGTTATGACTTAAATCTGAGCTCTGTGAAATAAGGTTCCAAACAAATTTTCTGAATTGAATTTTTTTTCATTTTCAGTATGAGCCCTGCTTGGGCTCACTAAAGGATTTGGAGTAGGTGCGAGATTGGGTTTATGCAATGGTTCTTTAAATCAAAAAGAAACCTTGCACATACCCAACATTGCACCTTCTCAAAATCCTATAGTGAGTCCAAGCAGGGGGGTTGCAGGGGGCAGCATGCCCCCATATCTACCTCATACTGAAAATGAAAACAAAAATTCAATTCAGACATTAGGTCCATGAACATTATGTCTATTTCGTTCATGGACCTTATGACCTTAATACTTTTGAACGGCGCATTGCACTTTCAAAAATGTTTAGTGAGACACAGGTCCCAAGGTGGGACATAAGTCCTAAAAACGTAAAACTCGGCGAGCTGTCATTGGAGCGTTTTGCTAACATTGAAGCTGAAGCGGCTAAGATGGGACTAGCAGTCAATGAGGCCAACACCAGCCACATTACAATATACAGGTACAACTTTGAGGTAGTTAGGGACTTTGTTTACCTCGGATCCGCTTTAACAGCTGACAACAACATCTCGTCAGAAATAAACTAACAACTACTCTTGGCACTCGCTGTTTCTATGGGCAATTGAGTAGTAAAGCCCTCTCTCGAAAAACAAAGAAGACTCTGTATAAGACCTTAATCATCCCAGTCCTGCTCTTGGTACAGAGGCATGCACTCTATCTGAAGCGGATGAAGATATCCTTAGTCGTTTCGAGTGTAAGATTCTTCGGCCCTACCTGCTTTCACGGGTTTTGGGGAAAAGGTTCAAACAAGAACTATACGAGCTGTACAGCGACATTGACCTGGTCAAAAATATACGTATATCACGTTTAAGATGGCTGGGTCATGTAGAACAAATGGACAGCAATGTTCCGGCTCACAGGATCTTCAATTCTATCCCAAAGGGTAGACGGAGTCAAGGAAGACCTTGCCTTAGGTGGTGCGGTCAAGTGGAGCACGACCTCAACAAACTTGGAGTGCGAAACTGCCAATACCGATCTGATCTGGCTGGAGAGGCATGTTGGTTGAGGTCCAGGTTCTTCCCGAACTATAGTGCCCCTAAGTAACTAAGTAGTAAATAGTCTTTCACTATTAAAAAAAAACTTATAACATAATAAAGAACAACCGCACTCAACAGATTTACTTTCTTAAATGTTTCTTTGGCAATAACAAAATGCACTTATTGCACCAGGAACTGCCAGCAGGATGCGAATAGTAAGACCCAATTGCAGCCTGACCCAGCTTTGCGTGGATGTGGAACAAAAAGGAATAAAATCTCCGAATCGAATCTGTTATTCACGTGGGTAGAAGATTATCAAACAGCTTCATTGAAAATTCCATGTCAAAAATATGAATCTGTTTGTTTTTTTAATTAATGTTTTTCTGTTTATCACTAAGGCAGCTAACGATTCGGGAAACATCATAAAGCATTCGCCTTATCTCACAACAAATTTTCAACACAACCGATTAAAATGAAAAACAAAACCAATGCATTTTGTTGTTGATTGGAAATAGTAGGCGAAGGCTCATCATCGCCCCATTATATTGGATTTTTTAAGTTCGAAAGATTTTTGAAATTAGGTAATGCTTCGGCAAGTCACACATTTGCTAGAATTCTTAGGCAAGCGACATAAAAAAATAAAAACAAAAAGGGGTCATTGAAAGGTTCAATAGATTAATCTAACATGAATGCTTCAGGAAAACAAAATATGAATCAGTTAAGCCAATAGCTCCGAAAAAAACAAGTTCTAAGTCCATTAACTATCACGAGCGTGACAAAAATAGAAAATCACTCCCTAGCTAGTGAATTATCATCCACAAATAAAACATCAGCAATCAATTGTTATTAATTTATTTAGAAAAAGTAAACGAAAACTTAAATAACTAGAGTTATTTTTGTCGATCAAAACAGGGGATACCTAACCTAGTAGTGCAGTGATTTTCCGCTAGAGTAATTTGTGTTTATTGTTTTGTCGTTTCTGTGAAAGTGCGAGTGGTGACGACAACAACGGACGGGGGTGTTAGCCTTCTCTTAAACTCTCTGTCTGGAGAAAAAAGTTTGTCTGATAACCCAAAATGCTTTTCATTCCCCGACAAAATGCTGATCAAGATTGTTGTGATTAAAAGTTGTTTGTTAATCATTCTTTATCTGTTTTAAAGACACATAAGTTTTTTTTAACAAGAACTAGTTCACGATCTTGAGACCTACGAGATCTTGGTGTTCTCAGAACTTAGCTCATAATGACTGACAAATGAGAAGCGCAAATAGTGGGGATCTGGGCCTTTTATATAGAAAATAAGTTGATCATTTTCTTTTTTTGTAGTTTGCAGTGCGGTCTCGACATAAGTAACCAGCATAACTTCAATTCTCTCCAAATTTTCAGTTTAAGGTTATGGTTACCCTTTTTTAATTACTAAATAATTGCTAATTCACGGAAAGTTATAGATCAATTGAAATCATATACATAGGTGAGGTGAAAATATGTGTGAACATTTTTTTCAAACCAAAAAGAAACACTTCTTAGATGTTGGAAGATCAAGTAAATCAATTAAATAGATAAATCACAGTCAGCACTCGTCAGATATTACCATGGTCAGTGGCGGATTAGGAATTTTCACCACTGTAGGTAGGTAGGTGGCTTTGAAATTGATGAAAAGGTGGTGGCTGGTAGGTATTGATTTGAAATTTTGTCTAAGATCGACCGTAATGTGAATTAGAAAAAACTTGTACGCGATGTTGGGAAGACCAAGACTGATTTTTCTGAAGTTGACGTTCTTATGGATCGGGAAACAATGCTGAGATCCATTCATCGGACATGTTTTTTTCTGATCTTATCTTCTTTGAGACAACTAGGCCATCTGCTCCGGCAGATATATATAACTATATAGATAGATTTACCTACATCGTCCAGATCGGATGGGCCTTGATAGTTTTTTTGTATCTTTTCGTAAGACTATAAAACCTCATTCCTGCAGTAACATCTTTCTATTTCCTTAATCGCCTGAAGCATTCCAAAAAAGTCCAAAACCCATTATCGAATGTGTCGAGATTGAATTTACCACCAAAGATACTTTTACGAAAAAAATTCGTTAATTATACTAAACGAATATGATACTATTATAAATGTAAATAAAAAAAATAAATTGCACAACTGGATCGCACGTACTTGCTTATATGTGCGGTCACATCGTCGAATAAATTAAAAAAAATGCACGACTGGGTCGCACGAGCTTGTTTTTATATTAGATAATTGCTTATAGTAGCTGCATATGTATGTATATAAAGGGTGTTTTTTTAGACGTGTGGTTTTCAAGAAGAAATTAAAGGCATACAGTTTAATGTTATGGCCAAGAATTTAGCTTGATTATAAAGATAGGGGTTTGCATTACGATTTAAAAATGATTTCGGGGAAGTGACCGCCGCGGCTGGCTCGAATAAATTCCAGCCGAAGCCCAATTTTCCCAATTTTTGGAAAATCGGGATCGGTGGCCATCTCGTTTTGGGCCCATTCACCGAACGTGTGACGCGCTTGATGGTCGTTCGGCTTCAATTATTGCACGAGTTGAACTTTGTAAGCCTGCAAACAAAGATCCTTCCGCAAAATCTTCCATAAAATGGATGGGCACAGCTCCAATTGTTGCGCGCGATGGCGGATGGACTCATTCGGGTCTTCTGCGATGCTCTGCTCCACCGAAACGAACCATTATTTTGGTGATAAATTTGCAAACTTGTTCGGGAGTAAGTCTATTTATTATGAATTGGTAAACCAAACTGAGCATAAATCAAGTGACAGCTGTCAAAAAGACCAACTCCGAAAGAAGTATTGCCAGATTAAAAACCACACGTCTATTAAAAAAATATTTTTTTTTTGAAAATTCTTTAATTTTTTTAATTATCTTAAAAGTTTTCTCGGGAAAACTAAGTATGCAATAAAATTTGAAAACTAAATGTCTATAGAGGAAAAAAAATATTGAAAATCGTTCGACCAGTTTTTTTAAAAAGTCGTTTTTTTAAGCTTTTCGAAAATATATTTAAATTTTTTTTCTAGTATGTCATTATAAGGACATCTGTAGTTTTCATCTGGGAAAATTATTTAAAAAAATTCAATCAACCCATTTTCAAAATATTTCGAAAACCAAATTTTTGTTAAGAAAATTTTAAAAAATCGAAAAAAAAAGTTTTTGAAAATTTTGAAATGCAATATTAATTGAATTATAAATGACTTCCTGTGTGCAAAATTTTGTTGAAATCGGTCTTACGATATATGTAACCGCATTTGAAAAAACATGTTTGATATTTAAATTTTTTTTTTACACGAATCCGTAACTTGTATTTAGTACCTAAATCTCAAGTAAAAATAATAGTGAAATTTGACCTATTTAATATATTAAGAACAGTTTGAAATGTTACCATTTAAGGAATAATTTCATTAAAAATGTTTTTTTTTTGAGAACATTACCTATACATTCCCTAAATTTGCTAAGGTAATGGATGTCTGTTGTTTCTATGCATATTATATCCTTAACATCGCCCATCTACAAGCTTGTGACCATATATGGGATTTCTTAAATAAACAGTTTTACTACCTATCGGGCGGTATGGACAAAACAAAACCATTGACATACACCCTACTTAATTAAATAAAACGTAAGCAATTTTTCATTTATATTAAATAATTTTGAATGACCATTATTTTCCATTATCTAGTGGTCATAAAATAAAAAAACAAAAAAGGACGTCAGCAAAGTTAACTATAAAGATAAATTATTGTTAATAAATGTTTTATGTTAAATTATTTATTATCACTTAATTATTGTATACAAAAATTAGTACTGTTAACTTAAACAAAAATATGGTTTGTTATTTTTTTAATTATTATATAAAAAAAATATATATTGACTAAACAAAAATATTGTTTATAGATACAAAATTCAATTTACTATTATCAATAAATTATTGTAATAAAAAATTAAATATGTTGACTCGAACAAAAACATTGTTTATTATTTTCTAAATTATTTTATTAAAGAATAATTTGTTAGTTTTTTAATTATTATATTAAAAAATAAATACATTCAGCTTAAACAAAAATACTATTTATTATTTTCTTATACAACAAAGAATTTATCGCGAAGATTTTCCTATAAAAAATACTTGTGTTCACTATGGCGTGAACGTACCTTTTTATTTGCCTCAAATAAGTAACTTACTTCAAAAATAAGGAAAAATAGTTCAAAAATCTGATGCAATAAAGTTTATATTTCTAAAAAATTGCAGGTTACATTATGTACATGCATACATACATACAAACATATATTTCAGATAACAATCAAACATGGCATTTGGAAGATATCGTAGTAAAAAAATGTGGTTGGGAAAATTTTGAAATATGTTCGTGCATTGTACTAAAGATTTTGTATATTGTACCAAATATAAAACAAAAAACAAAATAATTCATACAATATACAATTTTCTTACTACATCCATGAATTATTTCGTGCGTTGTACGAGATATTTGTAGTTTTAGTAAAATTTTAAATTATAGAATACAGTGGAATAAACAAGATATTTCGTATATTCTACGAATTTTTGTCGCCAAAAAATACAAAAGTTTCGTTGTTTTTACAAAAGCAGTCGTAATTTTTATTTGAAACAGCATTTGTTTAATTTACCAAAGCCTATTCGTACAATGAACGAAACACATTCGTGGTTTTGCCCACGAAACTTTCGTAGAAAGAGCGAAAATTTTAGTTATATACTTATTATTTTGTTGTGTGTATGTATAAATACGTAGAGTCTATTGAGAGACCTAAACGGTTTTTCAAAAACCCGGTTTAAAAAAAAAATCATATTTTTTTTCTTGAAACGTTAATTAAGTATTATACATTTTTAACCATATTTTAGTTCGTCCAATATTTCCCTTCATCTATCTAAAATAAAAACCCTTTCTGCGATTTGTTGATTTGTGAGGCGATTTTTCTCTGACGAAACAATGTCATTTAGAGTCCACACTAACCTCTCTGAAGCCGCATAACTCCCACCTAAGGACAAATATTTTTTGGCAATATATGCCAAACTGTCTATTTTTCAAAAAAAATTCAAAAGCGTTTTGGACTAAGCTATGTATATAAAAAAACATACCTACCTTAACCGGTTTAACCGGATGGGAAAGAAAACGAAAAAACCGAAACAAAAAACCTATTACACATCCGAATTTCGTTGTCTTATTTTCAAGTTCAAGGTCATCATCAGTGAATTCGTCTCTATCCGAACTTGTATAGTTGCTTGAAAATTGAGTTGTTTTTACAAGAACAAGGAGCCGGATAAACAGTTTCTTTGACGCCTCAGCTCCAAAAACTTTGCAATAGCACATTAAGGTGTTCACTACGTACATAGTTTAGCCTGACTGGAACTGTAGATGCCAACGACCGTTGATTATATCTAGAGAATTCTTCTAGTGCCAATTGAGTCTCCAGATTTTCACCACGTGGAGGTGATATTATAAGTTGATAGACTATACTCTTTTCAATTTATATTTTCAGTACAGCCTTTCACTCTTACTGTTATGGATTTCAATAAGCTATCTCCATTTTAAAGCTCTCAAATGGTTGCCATACTGGGCATTATAAATTGGTATAATTCTCACACAAATGTAGGTAAGGTTACCAACTATTTATTCTAATTTTATTTAAACAGAAACATGTAGACCGTAAACTAAATCTAAAAAAAATTAAATTAAATTGAATCTATCTTTTTCCACACCAAAGTACGTAAAATAGTTTTTAGCGGAATAATTTGAAAGCCATTTTATTTCCTTACAAAAATTGAAGGAGCAGAATTTTTTTTTTCAAAATCGTAGGAACGGTTTTTATATATAAAAAATTGCCAACAAACATTGTATTATGTATCTTTATTTTAACCCATTTTTAAGAAAAATAAAAACGAAAAGATGTAAGCAAAAAAAACATAGCGACAACACCTTTTTCTTTAAACTAAAAATATGCTCTCATTCGCTCTAAGAAAGCTTCAATTCTGGAACTTTCATAACAAAACCAAAGAAAAAGGTATTATAATTTCTATTAATGGCGAATGGTAACCCTGCAGAGGTGTTTTTTTTAGTAAACACAACAAGCGAGAGGCAAATTGATAATCAGTCTCCTCTCTCCTCGCAGCTGGGGAGCAGATAGGTTTTGAGGGTATTTTAGGGTTCTCTTTTATATTTAAGTGGCAATTTCTTAAGTTGAGTGCACACTTGCAGGTACCAGTGTGCTTGGAAGCTCTCTTCCATAAGGTCTGTACTGAAAATATAAATTAAACAGAGTATAGAGGTGGATTTTGAAAATCTGATACCCCCTTCGGGACACACGTCTACCTTTAAATTGCTTGTGTAAGTCTACTTGTAATTATCAAAATGGACAAAAGGTTATAGGAATATTTTATAAAAAGTGGGTGTATCCGTTATTCAATAATCGATACATGAACACTAGACAAAATACAAACACATTTTTGGCTTAAATTATGTAGTGAGATGCTTTACTTCATCTCTGTCGAATGCGATTTTAAATTATTCATTTGTGTTGCCGTCGATTATTGTAGCTATTTTTAATGTCAACCGAATGATAACGATATTACTTTCACTGAAAATAGATCATCAAACTTATCAATGAGTATTAAATGTCTGCTTTAATTTGGTTCCTGTCGTACTTGGCTATTGAACCCAAAGTGCTTTCTTCTGTTGAAACGTGGCGTTGTTGACAAAACCAGACAAAAGTTCATTATATTACTTACAATTCAAAGATAACGAAAGAATAACGATTTTACGTAAATACTTGAGTTTTTCAAAAGAGTTTAGCTGGTACATAATTCAATAAGTCTGTTCTTAATTCAATTTATTTAATGTTTTTTATTTACGAAAACAATTGACTTTTTTCATATAAGAAGGTAATGAAGATTAATTTACGAAAAAATTATAAAGGTATGTTTATGTATATCCCGACGGCCTACAGACAAAAAAAATCTGAAGATTGAAGAATTTAGTAATGTTAACTCGCTTGTTAAGTAGGACTTCAGGGTCACCGTTAATTATTGCAATCCGTGTATGTTTCCTGAGATAAACAAAATGCTTAATACAAACAATCAAAAGGATTTTTACCTGATAATCTTGGTTTCGCCGCGTTAATATTGTAAACTTGGTAAACGCTACCATCATCGCCGAGAAAGTTTCCTGCTCATTACGAAGGTGGAACTCCTAATCATCTTCGAATCATTCAGGGAAAAAATATAAGCAATAGACATAAACACAACACTATTTAACAACAGTTAGTTCGAAGACAGCTCTTGTACATCTTTTCCCGAAGGAAGTAAAGGATAATTTATTCTAAAACCGAGATATTCGAAGAAAATTTCAATAATAATAATATACATAAATTAAATTATCTGACTTGATCAGTGTCTTAAATTCACTCGTTATGTAGATTTTGCTCTGGCCAGGGCTATAGTAGAGTTTACCCAGTTAAGACGATTGTTTTATAGCAGGTGCCTTGATAGCAAGATAAAGGTGAATTCCTAAATGACCATCATAAGACCATCTATGGATGCCTTGTGTGACCGAAATTTGCACCATATGTAATGGAAAATATTCTAGTGTTTCAGCGACACCGCTTGTGTACCTGCTTTGGACTTCAGGCGACACCACACACCAGAGTCGAAGTACGGTCAAACTAAATAGTGTAATTAAGTTTTGAATAACGCTGATTCGAAGTCACATTGCAAGGTATATATAAATATTTTGAAAGCACGCGTTTAAGCGGTTTCATTTCATTTAAACAGGCGATAAATGGTTCAGGTTTGATTTGCCACGTCTGCCGTAAAACAATAGATATAGGTGGCTGCTTTATAACAGTGATATATTTTCAGGAGCGGAGCAGGGGATCTTCGGTTCCTTAGTACCTGGTCGGGATCGTAGGAAATTGTTTGATCAAGTCCACTATAATTCTGCTATAATTCAGTCAAATTCCTCGGTTTAATTATATACACGTCTTGCTTGACGCGGATAAGTTTTAAGTCGAAATGCTTGGATTAACCTGTATTGAAGAAGCAACAGCCGCCATTGTTTCCTGAACTAAAATAAAGCATATAGATGACGATGGTACGGTCTTCGTGCGATGTTCCAGATTCAGCAAACATGTTTACTAGCCTAATTAAAGTCCATCTACTCGGGGAGTGCTGCCAAACTACCGCCTATATTCCCTTTTGACAGAAATGACTGACTGCACCGGTACCGCTGCACCATACAAATCGTCGTTTCGTTATCTCAAGCATTCATTTTAATAAATCTAAATAGTAACCTTCAAAATAAAAATAAAAGCTGAACACTTACACAGAAAAAAGTTATAACAGTAAGAGTAAAATCACCGATTTGCACCATTTGCAAAAATTAAATCCTCTCATGAGGCCTGAACTGAACTGACAATTTATATTGGGCAGAGTATATATCTAATTTATTATTCGGTTTTAGTTCGAGTATTTAAAACCAAAAATTTGCTCCAATTTTAAATATGTAAATTAGGTAAGTCTAAGATGAAACAAAATGCTATAAAATTCAAACAGATACGTAATCTTAAAATTTGTTTTAATTCAAAATATGTTCTTTTAAAAACAAAAACCATTCAAAGCCAATTAGTTAAATCCACAAAAACCTCGTATCATCTTTCCAAAATCAAATAGCAAACAAACATTTTAAAAACAAATACATACAAACCCAACAATGCTGTTGTTAATAAGAACAAACTCACTTCAAACAATATACAACTGATCATTTGTTTTTGTTTACATTCCCGGTATCTTTGTTTTTTTTTTGGCAAAGCTCAAAAATATTTACATTGTTATTTGTCAGTTTCTATTAAAAGAAATGTCAATTCCAAAATATGCAGGTAGTTCGTGTATCTAAATATAAACAAAACGATTATTTAACGAGTCCAGTCGGCATGAAATTTGGTAAAGAAAAAAGAAAATAAAGGAAAAACACCTGCGTATTTTCTAGACTGACGTTGACAGTAATTGTAGGGGAGCCCTAGATGGGATTTCGGGATTTACTCTAGCGCGGCAGTTTAACATAAAGGGGGATCCCTAGCACACTGTTGACTACGTCCACCATATATTAGCCCTTTATACACGAACGTACGTGTATTGAAGCGGTCAGATTAGTAAAAAAAAATTGATCGTTCATTTTAATAATCGGATGTTTTAAGCGTGACGGAAGGGAGTGGGAGGGTCACAAACTTGCAAAAAAAATCGTGACCCTGACTTTCTCGAGCGGCCCAATTTTTTTTTTTTTTAAAGAAAATAGTTCAAGAATAGCGGAAAATATATAATCTGACGATTTGCACAAGCCCAAAAAGCAAAAACCATCAATAAAGTTTAGTGTTTGCTGCTGCAGTGAAGCATGTATTTTAATGGAACGGGTGTCTGTTTTCACCCCTCTTTTAACCAGGAAGGGCAATTTTCTAAAAAATGTATTTTAGTGAAAAGTCTTGTCTGAATATATGTACATATATTATAATTAAAAGATATACATATGTAGGTTACAACATTATTTTTTCCAAACCGTCAGATGACAAAATTCCCTTCAAATAATCGTCAGATTATTGGTCATACCGACTAGGACATTAAGCTGAATCACCTGTATAATAATCTGACACACTCGAGTACTTCAAAATGGGGATTTTTTTTGCATTTTCAAGAAGCCGCCCACGAGCCTGCGTCATGTCCGAATTGTCAGTCTATTGAATGGGAGCTTCTTTCGGGTTCACTTAACACTCCCTCTGAAAATCTGACGTGCTCGAATAACTGCTTTTTGTTTTCGTTTTTTGCCCAACTGTACAGCCAAGTCCACCATGCAAACCGGCAGATTAACATCTTTCTGTTATCAGAGACACAATGGGGTACACGCACTATTAATTTCTGACGCGTTCGAGTATTTCAATGTAGCGTTTTTTTTTACATTTTCCGAAGCCTGTAGAGTAGACGCTCCCCCCACCATTGAACAGGTATACATTACATACACTTTTTTCATTCCTAACACCTAATCTTTAAAATCCAATAGGCCCAACGACGCTCGAGTACTATAAAGTGAGAACTTGCAGCGGACACTGGACTCAGTTATTTTTACTTGCTATGGTATTGCACCTTCCACAGGACCGTTTATTTATCTTCTATACTTTCTCGGGAACTTACAGTTCCACGTTTTCAACTAAAGTTGATTCAAAAAGCCATATGTATGTAAATAAAGGGTCCGCCATATAACTTCTTTTTTTTTTGAAAATGCTTCATCAACATCGAGTGTAGCTTCGGCTGTGTGGCACGTAGCGCCGTCCTGTTGAAACCAAATGTTGCCAATATCCTTCTCTTCAATTTTTGTGAACAAAAATTCGTTCAACATGGCCCGATAATGATCGCCATTGACTGTAACGGCCACTCCTTGCTCATTTTCGAAAAATGGCCCAATTATGCCTCTGGACCAAAATCCGCACCAAACAATTACTTGTTTTGGGTGTTTCGGCTTTTCAATGTATGCGTGCGGGTTTTCTGTGCCCCAAATGCGACAATTTTGCTTGTTTACATACCCGCCAAGATCAAAATGAGCTTCATATGAAAAGATGATTATTTTGGCAAAATCGGCATCTTCTCTAAGTTGATCGCAGGCAGTAATGTCGCAATATTTCCCAGCGTATACACAACCATATTCGTTCAGCGGAAGGATAAAACTAATTATCTGTCAAATCAGACATGAGCTAAGTGTTACCATTTACGAAATAAGCACTAGTTGAAAACAAACGTTAAATGGCGGACCCGTTATATGTACATGTACAGTACATACTTAGGTACCCCAAGTAATTTTGCATAAAAGTTAAATTTTATGTTTTTTTAGATATTAAATAATTCTTAAAAAATATTTTTAATTTAATGCTGTTGTATTGGATTATTTACATTCTGTCATTAGAGCTTTACTTCAACCAGCGCTACATTATATAACGCATTTGACTGGTAGTCAAAACTTGTTAGAAACGTAGGTACACAATCAGAAAACCCTTTATTTTACCTGGTGCGGGTTTTCTCAAAAATAATAAAATCTATGGATTTTTTCCTGTTTTAGTACACCCATGAAATAAAAATAACGTAACCCCAAACAAAATCGCTTTCATTCATAACCTTTGTAGCTTAAAACAATCACATCCTTTTTCCCATTTTTACTTGCTGCCGGCTTTTCCAAGTATCATACAATCGGTGCGTTTTTCCGCTTACCTGTTATTGATTTTTATTTTTATTATTGTTACGTTCATTAAAAATAAATATTAAAACGTTATGTTTATTACACGTTTTCTGGTGAAAATTGAACCTAAAGTCAACAATTTAGCCTTTGATAAGAAAAATGGAACAGGCTAAAAACTGGATATTAAAACTGAGATAGGATATCAAATTTATTTGAACGCATTTACAAAGGCTAGTATTTCGTCTTAAAATAAAGTCCTAAACGAAGTTGTTTCTATCATTAGTAATAACAGCGCAATTATCGCTAAATTGGATCAAGGTACACCAAAAAGTAAGCCGTTTTTAAGTCCTCGATAAATGATATCAATATTAGAATATACCCACGAATCATGCCCTTAAATCCAAAAAACCCATTAGGTTCTATATGATTTATGGGGTAGACTCGAGGTTGGGTGTAGGCAAAGTTTCTTTATATCCGAAAGATACCTGAAATACAAAAGTAATTTCCATATAGACAACCTCGCAACTACTATCTAATCCTAAATCTAATTCTATAGTGACTTCAAGCAGGGAAGTTGCAAGGGGGCAGCTGCCCCCATACCTATCATACTATTATACTATTTAAACACAATATAAAAATTAATACCTTTGTAAGGCGCATTGCACTTTCCAAAGTGTTTGGTTGGAAATAAGTCCCATTTTTGGTAATACTTGTTATAACCCACCTTGGTGGGGAAACACCTACAGTGCGCGCTAGGAGTCGCCCTCGAAGAGTTTGGTGAGGGAAGCGTCCTGGCGATAAAGTGCCTGGCGTAAATGAAAAATAGTCACACCTTAAGAGCAGTCATTAATATTGCTGACACCATCTTAGCCAGTAGCCGAAAGTAAACTAGCGTTTGGTCTGAATCTAAGAATGATGCATACCGAACAACGCACAAGCTTAGCAGGAAAGAGAAAAGACTTCACACTACAGAAAAAAGGTAGCCTGGGAGCAAAACATTGTCGCTGAAATGTAAAGAAATATAGAGGGAGGTCCGCATAAGGGCCAGAAATTCTACCGATCTGTTAGAGGCTCTATCATCCAAAAAGGAAGACTTCACCCTACAGCCATCAAGTATTGAGGAGATACAGAAAGGGATTTCGTCTTAAAAACAACAAGTATCGATCTGCCCGTCGAAGCCACCACACGGGTGCACGGTGAGAGTGCGAAGCCGCGGAGTGCTGCTGCCTCTTCAATAAATAAAGGAACATATTTATTAAAATCTCGAGCGCGAAATTAACATGCAGTGCCTGTGATGGAAAACAAGTTTAAATACACAAATGCATGCATATTACTCAAATAAACTGGAATCAGAATTCACCAGCATAAAATCAAAAAAATACCCACTAACCGAAATATACACGCAGTAAGCATTCCTTCAGCTTTCCTTTCCTTTATTTCACCCACAGACGATTTGACTGGAACATTGCGGTAAATCCGAATAAATAAGTCTAATCGTTATCGGATAGATTAATTAATGCTTCCTAAATGACCAGAGGTGGATCAAATACATTTTATTACCAAAGTATAACACTGTTAATAATTTGTATTGTGAAGCTCAAATTGGGTTTTAGTGGTCTATTGATTATAGGTAATTGTCCGTCTTAGTGTTTTTTAGTTCTGTGTTTTAGAATGGTAGGTGATAGTCGACTATGAAAACATTCGTGGACTTAGGAAAACATTTTATGCTGCCTATGTTCACTCTGTGATGAACAGACCAGCTGTATTGGAACTTAGTGAAATACAAGTTGGGGAAAATACCGTTCATTCGGAATTTTTCTTGCATGGGTATTCACTTGTGCCTTTATTCTTTGCTAAACATGGCACGGCGAGGCCAAGGAATGATGTTGCATATAAACTTCAACCACAATTCGGTCTTGCGTAAACACGGAATTCAATTTCATGTGGTTAAAATTAACGATTAATAAGCGCATCATTCATATATGTTTTCTTTATAGAAGCCCAAATTTAGACAGAGTTTCAACTTCCAACGAATTTGATGCTTTTCCTCACTCCATTCAAGGAATTTTTTCCCGTTACCCTCACACTGAAATCGCTTTTCTGGTCAGACAACACCCGAAGGAAGGTGTGTTGAGATTTTCGCTGAGTTAAACCATCTTACTCAGCTCGTTGATGAGCCAACCCGAATTCCTGTCATTGCAGGTCAAACCGCCAACACTCTAGACTTGTTTCTTACCTCCGATCCTGGTAAATGCATAATTCGTGTATTATCGCCTCTAGGCACATCTGACCATTGTGTCATATCTGCAAATTTCTCGTGCCAACTCAATTCAGTAAAAAAGACCCCAGGAGAACCGTTTGCAATACGAGAAAGCCAACTGGGACGGTCTCAATAACTTTTTTAGGACCTAACTGGTCACATTGCTTACTTGATAGTGAAATTGATTCCAGAGCAGACATGGTCACACATTTAATTCTTTTAGGAATGAGAAATTTTATCCCAAATAGGTCGAAGTTCAAAGAGTATCAAACCTAAGGAAAACTCATGGTTTGATTCGAGCTTTAGAGAGGTTATCAGGTTAAGAAATGTAAGTTTCCGTTGTTACAAAGCCAACATCACTGAGGAAAACCGGGAAAAGTATCAGCAAGCTAGAAAGGCCTGCAATGTTCATATTAGAAAAACCAAATTTTTACATGAGCAAAAAATTCGGCAAAAAATACGGCAATGTCCCAAAAGCAGCAAAAATGTTTGGTCATTTGTAAAAAAAGTAAAGAATTCTTCGTCATCATCAGTTCCTACGCTCGTCTTCAACGATACTCCTGCTGTCAGTTCTGAAGAAAAAGCAGATCTGCTTGCTGCCCAATTCGCGGAAAACTCAACACTGGCCGCAGCTGTCAGAACTCCTCCTGTACTCGAGAGCGTAAATGATTTTATGGGACCAATCTTCTTTCGCACTTGTTCAGTCGCAAGAATATTGAAAGATCTCAACATAAATAAATCCGCTGGCCCGGATTGTATCCCCGCTATGGTTCTGAAGAAATGTTCTTCAACGCTTGCAAAACCTTTGCGTAAGCTTTTCCATCGGTCCTACTCCTCTGGACTCTTTCTGAGTGCATGGAAAACAACATTTGTCCAGACTATCCCTAAAAAAGTTGAATTTTCTGCACCCTCAAACTAGCGACCAATTGCACTAACGTCCCTTCTTTCTAAGGTCATGGAAACGCTGATTAATTGTCAGCTTAAGAAATATCTCGAAGAACGAAAACTTCTTAATAACAGAAACATTTACATCTCTTGAGCACCGCCGTAATGTTTCGTGCTTTTCGTTATTTTATCGTTATTTTTACAAACAATGATTTAGCGAAATAGCCAGCTGCATTCCTCCATTGAAACGATTCAACCGTAATACTCGAACTGCTGAGAATGCCCATCAGTTTACCCTTGAGCCTAACTTCGGACGCACTGTTTAGTAAAGGGATTCTTTCTTTAGTCGTACCACATGAATGTGGAATGCTGTGCCAGGCTCTGTTTTTCCCTCCCATTTTGATATGCAGAACTTTAAAACTAATGTGCATTGGTATCTCCTCTTTTATCCCTCCTCATTTCCCTAATGCTCGTGCAGTGTTTAAACATTTTAATGGTACACACAAACCCCTTTCACGCGTGTAAATTATAAAAAAAGGCGCCTGGAACCGAGAGAAGGCCCGCCGAGCGGATCAAGACATGGAGGATGGAGAGTCAACACTACATCAAGCAATTTATAAAATCAGAGTAAACGTATTGGAATGCGAAGAAATGCCAGAAGACTAGCAAAAAAGCAACACATTTTTCTATATATACATACGTAAAAACAAAAATGCTAATTTTTAAACATCAATAAACGCCACTTATTTGGATCAACGAATAACAGAACTTACTATTGTCTGTTGAATCTCTTTCAATCCAATACCTTACCTTAAAAACTAAATTATATAATATATATAATATAATATAATAATTGATTTTTTTTTCAATAACAAAACACTTTTAAGTCTACTTCTTTATAAATTAAGCAAATATAGATGTGTTGATACTGAACATTCTGACGACTGAACTTGAGTCAGCTTATACAATAATATTTCTTTTCGAAGGTGATGACATATTTGCCAAGTCAAGTCTTACTTACAGAGGATTTTGGGTTATGATTCACTTTAATTTGAGTTTTTTTTTCAACCTTAAAATATTGCTTTAATAAGTGTTTTGTTTGAAAAACGTTGGCAAACAATAATCAATTAATTAGCAAGAATCTAAATGGATAAAGCAAAAAGTAGCTTCACATTACCTTTGGTTTCATTCTCATGTTGTGTCGCAGATTTGAGATATCTCTATATTTTTGAAAAAAGCCAAACGTAGAAACATATTGAATGCACTTCTGTAGTGATCTGTTATTTAAAATGGTCCGTTTACTATTAACATCTACTGTGCACATACAATTTCTCTTTGCACTCAATTATGTGTATCGAGTTCTTTCAGTACATAGATAACGTTAACCAAAATTCATGATTGGCCTAGATGAACAAATGATTTACCGGCTTCTATTTTTACTGTTCCTTCGCACCGTTTTAAAGTTAAGCTTTTGTGAAAACGCTGATCATGAGACATTAATTAAAGAGTATTCGAAGCATGCATTTTATTTCTTTTCTTGTTTACCAGATATATCCAACACTTCTTGCATCTGAAATCAGTCGTGACAGTCTAGTTTGCAATATTTTATTCTTAAATCAAATCTATTTCTTATTTCAATCTTTTACTTTGTTTGAAGCTATTTGACAGCAGGTAGTATCAAATTGGTTTACTTTTTAAATGAAATGATGAATTAAGAAAAATGTAAAGGGCTCGCAATTTCTTCAAAAGTTGAACATTCGACCGTTCCCACCTAGTTACCAGCTAATCACATCGAATTTTATCTTTGATCCGCGTACAAATCCCATCAATCAGATATTTAAATAAAAGTGCAACTATAAAAGAAAGACAACATTTTGGGAAGTATGTCCTTCACCAAAAATCACAACCAATTTTCAAGGCAAAACTTCTAGTGGATGACGACAAAATTCTTCACAGGTGTTGACAATATCATGAGAGACTTCTTTATGAACAGTATCATAGGCCTTAATTCTAATAATTGCAATTACGAAAAAGCTTCCAACGTCAAAGTTGAAAGTGCTTCTGTAAAAAACATCGGTTCTCTCACGATTCTTTTCTCCAAGCGTCGAAACTGGAATGACCAAATTCCTTATCAGTGGTGTTACGAATTCCTGAAAATAAAGGAAAACTCTTGACAGATCACGTGCAGCCAAACAACAAGCGGAGGCTCTAGACTGCTACAGAGCAGGAATAACTGCCATCCAGGAAGTGCGATGGAATGGGCCGGGCAAAAGGAGGATGAAAAACTGGGACGTGTACTACGGTGATTGTGCAAGAAGACCACAGTGTTTATTTGGGTGCGGATTCATCATAAGCGGTAGACTTAGGCAAGAAGTCTTGGGCTTTCGACACGTAAGTGGCGACTTGTGACAATCCGTATCAAGGCTAAATTCGCCAACATTAGCCTAATATGCGCTCATGCCCCCACAGAGGACAAAGATGATGCGACCAAGGATGAATTCTACGAGCTAATCGACAAAACCTATGAGCAATGCCCTAAATACGACGTTAAGATCGTACTAGGCGATTTCAACGCCAAAATAGGCAAAGAAAAAATCTTTGGTAGGACCATCGGAAAACATAGCCTACACGACACAACGTCTAAAAACGGACTTAGGCCAATTGACTTAGCACCGGCACATAACGTCACCATTGCAAGCACACGGTTTCCTCATCTCGATATACACAAACGGACTTGGCGACACCCAGATCAAAGAACCGTCAACTAGATTGATCCCGTTGCGATCGATGCAAGACACGCCTCCAGTATTTTGGATGTTCGCACCTTCCGAGCAGCTTACATCGATTCGGATCACTACCTTGTTGCAGCCAAGGTAAGAATGCGAATAACCTGAACACCACAACAACCGAGTAACACTGTGAGGAAGTATGACGTCGGAAAGCTGCAATCGCAAGAAACCGCCAGAACCTATGCCGATCGAATATCCCGTAACCTCTCAAGAAATCCAGTACCGCCAGCATCAAGTGCCGAAGACCAGTGGCAACACTGCCAACAAGCCATCAGAGATGCCGCAACTGATGTGCTAGGTTTCACCAGACCACCACCACGAAACCTCTGGTTTGATGACGAATGCAGGCAGGCCCATGCAGCCAAACAAGAGGCATGTAAAGCGGCGCTGCAAAGAAAGACGAGAGCTGCTCGCGAGCTCTACGAGCAGAAAAGACGGGAAGAACACCGGCTTCTCCAAAAGAAAAAGAGAGAGCATGAGAAGCGCGCGATCGAAGATATTGAGAGATGCTACTCCAGGAACAACACGCGTAAGGTTTACCAACAGGTAAAAAGAACGTGCCAAGGAAAAAAAACCCGCATAGAAGCCTGTAGAGATAGGAATGGAAACCTCGTAGTAGAGTCACAGTCGGTGCTGAGTACATGGAAGGACCTTTTCTGCAGACTGTTAAACGGCGATGAAGACCAAAATCCCGCTGTCAGGCAGAATGAACCATTCAACATGCATGATGACAGACAAAACTTCCGTCCACCTGACCAAAATGAAGTAAGGATAGCAATATCTAAACTAAAAAACAACAAACCTGCTGGACCCGACGGACTACCCGCCGAACTTTTTAAAGCGGCTGGAGATGACCTGGTGGAGTGCATACACCAACTCATCTCTAAAGTTTGGTCAGAAGAAAGTATGCCTGATGAATGGAACCTCAGCATCGTTTGCCCGATTCACAAGAAAGAAGACCCTCTAAACTGCGCCAACTATAGAGGAATAAGTCTCCTGAACCTTTCGTCAGCAACCTGATTGGCCCCTATCAGTGTGGTTTCAGACCAGGAAAGTCCACAATCGATTAAATGTTCACGCTACGGCAGATCCTGGAAACTACCCAAGAATTTTAAATCGATACCCACCACCTCTTTATTGATTTTAAGGCCGCGTACGATAGCATTTATAGAGACGAGCTATACAGAGCCATGCCAGGTTTTGGCATCCCCACAAAACTCGTCCGACTGTGCAGAGTGACGATGGAGAACTCTCGCTGCTCCGAAAGTTGGTAATGACCTCACAGGACGTCAAAAAAGGATTCCGACAAGGTGATGCGCTATCGTTCGTTTGCTAGCATTGAAGCTGAAGCGGCTAAGATGGGACTAGCAGTCAATGAGGCCAAAACGAAGTACCTGCTGTCCACAAAAAGGGACACACAACAACGGCGGATTGGACAAAATATTACAATAGACAGGTACAACTTTGAGGTAGTTAGGGACTTTGTGTACCTCGGATCCGCTATGACATCTGACAACATCTGTTTCTATGGGCTAGGAAGGCAATTGGCACAAAAAGGGACACACAACACCGGCGGATTGGACAAAATATTACAATAGACAGGTACAACTTTGAGGTAGTTAGGGACTTTGTGTACCTCGGATCCGCTATGACATCTGACAACATCTGTTTCTATGGGCTAGGAAGGCAATTGCAAAGCCCTCTCTCGAAAGACAAAGCACCAAAAGCGAATTCTTCTGGATGACTCTGAAAAGATTTTGCGTATGTGTAAAGACATACAAGGAGTATTGTTATTTTTACTTTCCTTTGAATTGGAACTTCTAGTTCGAAGCACTTCATATTCCACTGTAGCCCGAAATAAGTGGATCTCCGACACATTAAAACACTATTTGACTAAAAAAATATTACAATTTAGGAATTTTGATATATTTGAATTGAATTTAGGAAAGAACATTAGGTTCGCCATCCTTTGATAGTGCGGTGGCCGACGGAAAGATACAAATCGTCGGGACCGCCAGTTTATATGTTGGACTTAGGAAGCTTCAACAAAGGATTGTAGCAAGGCGACAGTAGAGCCCTTAAAAACCTACTTCGTTTTTTTTTGTGGAAAGCAGTTTTTTAAAGTTTTTTTGGCGTGATTTTTTCTTTGAGTTACATGTTACATATTAAAATGTGAAGGACAAAAAAAAAACCGGGAAAAAGAGGAAGATTCCCTTTCTTTGTGTTTTTAAGAAGCTAAGGTGGTACGACTAAGTGCCGTTTTTATTTTACCTGGAAGCCGTACTCCTAAATTGAGCTCATTTTAGGCAGGGGCGCGACCATTATTTTGAATCCGAACAAGTGCTTAAATTAAGGCACGGTTTTAAGTTTTGAAGGATCCTGGGTAAAAAAATCCGCAGCTTCAAGGCAACGACTTGTTATCCCATATTATTTTTTTTATTTTTACTGGTTTTTTTTTGTTTGATATAAGTAAAAATTCTTCTTATTAAATTCAAAATTCTTAGTTTTTTTTCTGTCCTATAGTTTTAAGATTTCGATAATTTGGTTTTATTTTTGAAAACAAAATTCTTTAATTTTTTTTTCATTTTGTTTTAAATTATTTTTTTATTAATTTATTTTTATTTATTAAGTTTTGTGCGTTTTTAAGTTTGAATTTTTTTAAATTAATTTTTAATTTAGTTTTACTCAAATCATTTTAGTTAAATCTTCGTTTAGTTTATTTCTCTTATTCCTTTTACTTATTCAAGCTAATTTTGGTATTTTTGTATTTTTTTGTAATAAATAAAAAGCTTAAAATTACGTACATCACGTCAAATGATTTCTTTTATTGAGCCAAAAAAAGGCTTAATGGCTTTTAAGGAAAATTATTAGGGGGTGAGGAGAGAGCGGCTAAGTCCGCTCGGAGAGGAAGAGACGACGTAAGCATTTAAGGCAACATAGTTGAGAGTCCGAAATCTAACGCCACGGCCTCATGGTCGACGGGGTACTGGCATTCCGGCCAACATCTGCAGGAACAAAGTGGTAGGTTTCGTTTGGTGTTGGTATAAATGTTTAATATGGTGGAGGTTTATTTTTGGTTTTGTATTTTGGCACGATTTATGTTTTGTTGTGATGTCTCCTTCTATCTTTGGGACGAGATCCTCCCCTAGTCCGGTGAGCTAAGCCATGTCTCGCAAGCGTGCCAGGTTCCAATGACAGATGCCCCTACCTTTCCCTTGTTCCAGGTTTCCCTTTTCCTCCTTATGTTGGCTTGGTTTCTACTTAGGTCAATCCTCTCCAGCCTTGTTTTGTTTTATGTCAACTTTGTGAATATTTTCCATTTTTTTCAATTCTATTTGCTCCTAGCTTCCATTTTCAGCTTCCTTTTCCTTTTCCTTTTTCTTTCAACAGAGTTCTTCTCTACGTTGACGGCAACTTGAATAAGCATGTCAGGATAAACAAAGTGTGACCACAGAACCTTCTGTATCAAAAAATGCAGTGACTCCAGAATTAGTTTGTCTAAGATATGAAATGATCCAAATTCAAAGGATCTGACAACGTTTTGTATGGTCAAGAACCCACACGTGCAGTTTTAAGGGAAAACATTGAAGTGGGAATGAAAACTACATGGGCTTTCACCATCGCTATTTGATATGATGAACTCGAAGATAAAAACAGTTCGACAAGGCATTCCATATTCGCGTTATAGTTTGGCTAAAGAAAGAAATTGCTGTAATTAACGTGTACGTGTAATATGTACGTGTACGTGTACGCCTATGATTTATAAAGCTCTTTTCAAATTCTGTCTTAGAAACTCAATAGGGTAATTGGAGCACCTCATCAAATATGGGATTAATACTCAAGTTTTGGACGAATATGCACTTAATATACTATAGCCAGATCAGACGGATCACGGATTGAACAATTTTTGCATTTTTTGAAGAAAACCTAAATGCCTAGCAGAATTTTTAGCAAAGTCCAATATTACATTACATTACATATTGATCTGCTCCGTAGATAAATCTACGTAGTAGAGACACTTATGAGCACTGGCTACTGAGGCCATCGGCTCAGACAATTACAAGACAACACACAAGACGACATTGATACAGGACAGAACAGAAGATAGGAAGAGGACGGAAAACAGAAAACACATAACACATGTCAACAGCACGCAGTTGGTTTTCGGACGGTCCCCCATCTTTCCACTAACCACGCGCAACGAAGCTTGATTTCGCTATTCTCACGGGAAACGATGCTTTATCGGAGCCAAGGCCGTTGGCAAAAAAAGTCCAATATACGTATGTGGTCATTCAACACAATGTGTAAGGCACATACCGAGAATTGAGAGGTGTTCGGGTTTTTCGTTGCAAATGTCACCGAATATGAAATAAATTTATTGGATTAGTTGTTTCAGATAAAAGGTCGTTGATATATTATTAGTAAAAGAAAAAGAGTAGGAGACAATAAGGAGCCCTGTGCACACCAGCATTTATTTTGTGATTATCAGACATGAAATCATCCAACTCAACTTGTATTGAGCGGTTTGAAAATAATTTATTACAAGTTCACAAGGAAGAAGAGTTTCGTTGAATCCAAACGCACAAATGGCTTAGTGCTCACAGCGTTGAAACACACCTGTTCAAAACATTAGTGGGGATACTATCAGCTGATTTTTATATATAAAGACTTTTTAACATCTTCGCGAACAGAAGGAGTAATAACTCCTGCCGGCAGCGTTGATTTTGCCGCAAATTGAGCTGCAAGCAAATCTGCTTTTTCTTAAGAACTGATAGCTAGTGTATTATTGAAGACGAAGGCAGAAACCGATGACGATGAAAGAATTTCTAATTTTTCTCACAAATGACCAACAGTTTTTACTGCCTTTTGGGCACTGTGGTGTTTTTTTGTACTACACTGAGAAAAAGAATTATGTAGTCAGTAACTGTAATTTTATGTGAAGCCTATTCACTACATTTTGTATGAAAATGTAACGATAGTTAAGTTGAATGATTAAAAACAACGTGTACTGAGTAAATATCATTTTATTTTATTATTGAAATGCATAGTTTTAAATAGAAATATGTATTCAATAGTCGTGTTTACTATGTGAATACTAGACTGTAATGAGTACAGATATTCTTTTATATTTTTACTTGCACTATAATGCAAGTTATGCATTCGTGCAAAAAGAAATTGAGATAACAATCAAACATATTTGAGTTACTGGCAAAATTCTGTCCGTTTGTCTGTCTGTCTGTCTGTCTGTCTGTACGGATGTATTTTGGACTGTACCCTTAACGGTTGGCCCAATCGTCTTCAAATTTAGAACTTAAGGTTATTTTGAATTTTTTTTTAGCTCAAAAATTAACAGTACCTGTCATAAAACCGTTACGTTAAAGCTTATTTTTCTCGAAAACGGCTCCAACGATTTTAATGAAATTTCTTGGGAATTTTTTTGTTGCTATTGGCTATCATTTGGTTAGAACCAGATATACGGAAAAAGTCTATTAAGGGGACCTTTAATATAACGTTTTTTTTTTTAATTTTTGGCTTGCTCCGTGAGCTCTATGGATTTCTGTCAAATTTAATATTTGAGAAGATCTAAGTAGCCAAATTAATTCTGCATATCAAAATTTTGAATAACTTTTTTTTTTCTTTTAAAAATTAATTTTTGAATTTTTTTTTCGAAAAATCAATATTTTTAAAACTAATCAAAAAAAATTATTTTTAATTTTATAATCACACGTATACTAATGAACTCTAAAAAACTGCATACCAAAATTTAAAAACAATTTTTTTTTCAAAAAACTAAAAATAAAAAAACAGGATTTTATCAAAATTCGTTCTACAATTTTCGAAATACTTTTTTCATAAATTCTTTGTTATTTAAGAAGTTTGATGGCGTACCTGCTTTTTACTAAAAACCGTTTAGTATTGTGGTTTTTCATAAGTTCAAACTGTGTTATTTTGAACGTAAATATTATTTGTTTTTGTCAAAGATCTTGCTGTCCAATTTTATTGGGCACATTAGAGCAAGTACGTGCGACCCAGTCGTGCCCATTTTTTCCTGTGGATATCGCTAAGATCCTCGCGTTTGTGTTACAATTTCCTTACCTTTTACATTAGAGTTTTTCCTTTTCCTACACCTTCCTTTTCCCATCCTTTTTTTTACACTTTGGCACGATAATTTTGCCGAACAGGAGGGAACAGTGGAAGCGGCAAGAACCACCTCCAATCCGTCGAGCCTAGCCGTGCAACGACAAGCGTGCCGCCGCCCTTCTACTGGCCCAAAGAAGTTCCCCTTAAACGTTCATATAAGTCTTTTAAATTGTTAAAAAATGCCACATTAAAAGAAGTGTTTTAAAGTGATTTTTGTTACTAGGTTATGCAAAGCCTAAAAGTTTTTTGTCAGTGTCAGTGCTTTTACACAGTGCCCAATGGTTTATAATGGATAAGATTGTCGGACTGTTTAGCAAAGGATCTGGAATCGGGGTTCGACCCCCTGCCAGAGGCACTTTTTCTTCCGGACATAGACATAATCAATGAAAAATTAATAAACATATCGTGTCAAAGCTTTGATCACCTCATAAGTTCTGGTTTTGTCTTTTTTTAAGTGTAAGGTTTTGCTGTAAAGTTTATAAATGTAAGTACTTTTTACACTTTCAGAATCATAACATCATTTATATGCCTAAATATATATAACGTATGTAGATAGGTTGAAAAAAATTGAAGACATCCGTTTGTAACCACAAATATACTCAATACAAGAAAGAACACGAATTATAACGGATAAAAATATGTAATGAATACGTAAATTATGTACCCATCAAATAAATTCTTCACCACAAATATTAATGAATACATAAATTATGTACCCATTACATATTCTATGTATTCATTACATAAATTATGTACTCATAACAAAAATAATCCACATAATTTATGCGATGAGCACAGGGAATTATGTATTCATTAAATAGAACTCTAGAGATTATGTATTCAGTAAAGATTTCAATATGTACACAGTCAATAGTTTAGTTGTGCAGAAATCTATTTATTGACTGAGTACATAACTTTTTCTCTCAGTGAAGTAAACAACTGTCTTACAGTTAATAGTAACATTTTGGTTAATGCCCCAAAAGCCAAGATAAGGCTATATATTGTACATATTATAAACATACTGTATGCTGATTTATGAATTTGTGTTAAAATAATCACTATTTCATTGAAATAGGGAATCCATATCCTTAACTTAATCAACTTTTGTTTCGATGTTTATCATTCCAAAGTATAATTCTAAAAGAATTGGACTTTTAGGTTATCAAGTAATTTCTTAATCTATGATATTAATTTAACTGGAAAGTTTGCAGTTTCTTATCTCAAGACGTGACAAGAGAAAATTGCCTTTAATATAAAAAAAATTAGATATGGTATCAGTTATGTCATTCAGAATAATAACTGACTTTACTTCGAAATTCTAATCTACACGAGGTATAAATTTCTTAATATATAGTATATATGTATATACAATATGCGTATTTACATACGTCATGTTGCTAGCAATGCAGTTGAATTTATATTTATCGTTTAGTACATGTTTCGTATACATATAATACATGTATGTATATAATTCAATGTCAAATGCTTTGTATTACTTGGAATCTTTGATGTTTAATATACGTATATTTTATACGCTCATTGAATTACTTCAGATCTGAGAATCGAAATGTTAAGATAATTAACAAATGTTATATTTATATGAGATATACAATTGTCCACCGAGATTATGTAGAAAAAATACAATATACGTATATAAATATGTACTTTATGTTGATAGCAACGCAGCTGAATTCATCTTTATCGTGTACAATATTCCACCGATATATGTAAAATGAATTGCACGACTGGACAGCTTAGAATAAAGTTTCAAAAATATTAAGGCAAATTCAAAGTTTTTATTCGATTTTTCTGACTGAAAGTACGTAAAATAGTTTTCAGGGGAAAATTTAAACGCCATTTTATTTCCTTAAAAAATGTGAAAAAGTGTTTTTTTTTTCAAAATCGTAAAAGCAATACTGAGTCTGGGAAACAATTTTTCTATCTCCTAGTGCCAGCTAGAGCCAATTCCAAACCAATTCTTTTCTATCTTTCTAATTCATCTAAATAGTGCAGTATAAAAGTTATACTGCAAGACATAGTTAAAATATTATTATTATTATAAAAACTAAGGCGAAATTTATTATTTTCCACTCTTCTATGAAAAACAGTAATAAATGAACTAATCAGCTTGGAAGCTGGGAGATTCAAAATCATTGCATAGAATGATCACGTTGACATCGCTGTATCAAAGAAACATTTTCAAACTCTTATAAAGCTTATAAGTCATGCATACCACTTTTCAAAAAGTTGTTTAATTGGGCAGAAAACACTAGACTGGTTGTAAGGCCCCAGAAAACGAACGTGCACAACTAAACCACCCCTCAATAAATGTTACTTCACTGACTTTTTCTAACTGCGAAGTAAACGATCTGGAGGGTTTTAAATGTTTTTGGCTCTGATGAGATTACATAAATATGCTTTTTGATAGGCTTTTTAGGAGGCAGTATAATGGCCCAGTGAATTGGTTCAAGCTATAGACATGCCATGAAACTTGGTGTCTTCTCTAACGATAGTTCTTTGAAAGAGGAAGCCATCCTCACCTCACATGTATGTTTGGCTCAACGATATACATTCCTCGCCCCGTTTCTCTAAAACGTTTGAACATATCGACGGTTAAACTTCATAACCTCGTAAGTCGAAAAATTCGAAAAAAAAATATTTTTAATGCAAAAAAATCAGGAAATTCAGAGCCATCTTTTGGTATTTTCAGCTCAACAATATTGTTCTGAACATTTTCCAGAAATGACAAAATTCTAAAACTCGTATTATAAACTCTAATAAGAAATTAAGCAGTACCTCGTAAGTCTCATACTACGCAAGTAAAAAATAATATACTTACGAGGTTCTGCATAAATACACAAAGCGGTTTTTCTTGATTTCTGAAAAACTTGCAAAAACGACATACGAGGTTATGAAGTTTAACCGTCGATATGAAAAAATGTTTTAGACCAGATTTGACGCAAATTTAATGCTCTAAAACTTTCATCGTAACTGGCTGCGTGTTGCCATTCTATCCCTATTTTAATATTCATTCCAAAAAGAAAAAATTGCCAAAAAAAATTTCATATTTTTATTACACAACACAATTATTATTCGTCGTTATTTTTCCTGAATGCAGCCGCCAGCCTTCTATTACATTTTTTCATACTTTCATTTTCGTTTTATATTGTACTCTTTTCAACCAAAGGCAATATTTATTTTATGTTACAGAAAATATTAGAGAACATGAAGAGAACCCAACCAAACAGACAACTTTAGTTGAATGCATTAAAAATATTAATAACGACAATCCGCGTTATGGTAAAATAAAAACCGAAATTTCATTGGTGATGTACTGTATTCAACACAACTTGCCTTTTACTGCTATGGATACTATGCCAAATTTGTTTCAAATCAAAGCTTGTGCAAACAGATTTATCTATTAAATGTGGTAAAACAAAGGCAACTTCAATGACCCTTGACATTTTGGGTTCTTTTAAAAGGAATAGAATAGCCGCAATTTTGAGAACCAAAAAGTTTTCGTTAATAATTGATGAAGGCACTGACATAACAACAAAAAAATGCCTTATTATGACGGTCTGTTATGTGTGCGAAAATATTGCCTCTTCAGTGGATAGATTTTTCGGGCTCCTTGAAATAGAAGATGGAACCGCCTCGCACATATTTGATGCAGTCGTCAACAACCTATGTTTTATATCGGATGTACTTGTCACTCCTTAAGTTTGTGTTCATCTGCAGCTTCAAGAGAATTACCATTAGAACTTGAAAAACTAGTAAGAAACGTTTATTCATTTTTTGCGCATAGTTCAAAGCGCCAAGTTGATTTTGAAAATTTTCAACAGTTTTTCGAAACTAAGCCACATAAAATTTTGAGTTTAAGAAAACAACTCGTTGGCTATCTCTTGAAGTTGCAGTGAACAGGTTGGTTGAGCAATGGGAACCATTAAAACATTATTTTTTACTAATGTCCTTCGAAGAACTTAATGAGTCATGTGTAGGCGATATCCTTCAGGCAATGAATTCTAATAATTTAGCTTATTTCCTCTTTTTGTACTTGCCGATGTTAACAAACTTAACAAAATTTTTCAGTCCGATAAAACTGTTATTCATTTATTATTCCCTCACATAACACATTTGTTTAAGAAAATACTTCAAAATTTTATTAAAATCTAAAACATAGATTTAAAAACAGATTACAAAGACAATAGCTTACATTTGCCCTTTTCAGAAATGTTCTTCAGATTAAGATTTGATGAGCACATTAAAAAATATAATCAAGAAATAGAAATAATTATAATTAAAGAAAAAATTCTTGCTTATTATATTAAGCTTTGTGATGGATGAGCTAAAAAAAGATTTGATTTTTCAAGTGAGCATCTCCAACTGCTTCAATTTTTAAGTCCTAAAGCAATTCAAAAATGTGGACAACAAACTATCTTACCGCTTATTAAAGCATTCCCTTTTAACGAAGTTCCAGAGGAAGTTATTAATAATGAATGGAGATCGCTCTTGCTTTTTGATAAAGAAAAAAATAATGAACTTTTTAAGGATGACATCGTAAAAGGATGAATTAAATTAGGCGGTGAGATAAATTTATATGAAGAATCTATGTTTTCAAATTTAAGTAGGTATGTATATGTGTAATTTAGCTTCTTTACCACATAGCAGTGCTGCAGCAGAAAGAATTTTTTCCACTATGAATGAAATAAAAAACAAAAAACGAAATAAACTAGAAGTAGAAACGGTTTACAGTTTAATTTTTGCTAAAGAAATGACAAACAAATCAGATATATTTTTTCCGTGTAGATATGTGATCCATTTTTATTTAAAATTTAAATTTGTTGATGGTAAATTTGTTGATGGTAAAATGTGATCTTCTGAAATCTTTATTTTAAAGAAAGAAAGTTTTTATTTATGTATTTATTTATAAAATCTTTATTTATTTTTATTTTAAACAAAGAATGTTATTTTTTTTATTTATTTAAACTTCTATTTATTAACTTTAATACATAAAAAATATAGAATAAAACCTGTCTCTTAATTTTAGTTTGTTTATGTATCAACAAATATTTTACTGACCAATTTGTTGGTATATAACTTTTTTTCACTATACTTTTTTTTAAATAAATAAATAAAATTGCGAAATTCGTTGGGTTTTAGATTATCATAAAGGAAATTTCAAAACTACCCCTCAAATTCTGAATCTACCCCTATATTTTGCCTCAATCTACCACGTTTTTCAAAATGGAAGTGACAACACTGGTTACTACAGATAGTTCAGTGAGATTCGAGTAGCTTGCCTTAGATATTTCTTTTGTGTGGACTAAAAAGCAGGTAGCTATACTCTGTTCAATTTATATTTTCAGTACAGACCTTATGAAAGAGAGCTTTTAAGCACACTGGTACCTGCAAGTGTTTGCATCGCACTCAACTTAAGAAATTGCCACTTAAATATAAAAGAGAACCCTGAAATACATAGAAATTGTTGTTGTAATATTTCATTTAACTCACGTACATTCCACCAAGACCTGTCTGCTCCCTGGCTGCAAGGAGATAGGAGACTGATTATCAATTTGCCTCTCGCTTTTTGTGTTTATTTAAAAAAATCACTACTTTAGAGTTGCCATTCGCCCTTAATGGAAATTATAATACCTTTTTCTTTGGTTTTTGTTATGAAAGTTCCAGAAATGAAGCTTTCTTAGAGCGAATGAGAGCATATTTTAAGTTTAAAGAAGAAGGTGTTGTCGCTATGTGTTTTTCTTGCTTACATCTTTTCGTTTTTATTTTTCTTTAAAAAAAAAACGGTTAAAATAAAAATACATAATGCAATATTTGTTGGCAATTTTTTTTTTTACTTGCAATTATAGGTACTTTAATGTAAGTTATGCATTCGTACACAAAAATAAATTGAGATAATAATCAAACATGACATTACGATTGAGAAACGTATTTGAGATACTGGAAAATTATGTTTGTCTGTCTGTACGGATGTATTTTGGACTACAGCCTGAACGGCTTGGTCGATCGTCATTAAATTTATAACATAAGATTATTTTGACATTCTACAGAGGTCTTATTTTAATTATTTTTTTAGCTCAAATATTAACGGTACCTGTCATATAACCGTTAGGTTAAAGCTTATTTTTTCTCGAAAACGGCTCCAAGGATTTGTATGAATAAAAATCTGTGTACTTTTGGAGGTGTGGTTTACATTTTGGTGAAAAAAAATATAGGTTGGTGGGGTTAAAACGGTACCTCGGAAACTGGCTATCCGATTATAATCAAAATGGTTATTCAGGAAGAATATTTCATTTCATTGAGCAGAATGTTGTATCTTTCAGCGCTCGAGAATTCTGTGCTGAAATATAGTTTGGCAATACGCTAACTGGCTGAACACAATGAGAGCAGCAGCCGCTATCGTAATGTGTCGTACGGCTTTTTAAAACTGCCCACAATGGAGCCGTACGATTTTTTGACAATTGAGATTTTATTGATATTATCTGAGTGAATTGAAGTCTGTCTGTGTTTATTTTTAATGGAGTTATTAAAAATTCCACATATTTTTTTTAGCGCACACGGCTTCTATTATTTTTTTTGTTTTCGTCCATCATGTTTTTTTCTGTTTTGACAATCAAAAATAATAAACACGCACGACAAAGTTAAAAGTTAACCAACCTTTGCGGCTCCGTATTGCGGCTCCGTATGCAGTTGCGTTGCATTGTGTTCACAATATTGAATTCAATATTTGCCAGCTGTTGCAGTTGCGGCTCCGTATGCGGCTGCGGCTTCATTGTGTTCAACCAGTAAATGTTAACATCATTATATATATGATATTATAAAAATATCAAAAACAACATGTTTGAGTTCGCCATCACAGGTCGTATATAATTACAAATTTAGGAAAATAGTATTTTGAAAATTGTAGGATGGATTTTAATAAAATCCTGTTTTCTATTTTTAGTTTTTTGGAAAAAAAAATTTAATTTAGGTAAGCAGTTTTCAAGAATGTATTAACATACTTACATTTTTGAAAATGTTGATTTTTCAAAAAAAAAATCAAAAATTAATTGTAATTAGAAAAAAGTTATTCAAAAATTGATAAGCAGAACTAATTTGGCTACCTAGATGTTTTCAAATATAAAATTCCACAGAAATCCAAAGAGCCGTTACCGAGAAAGTCAAACATTAAACAAAAATATATAAAAAAACATATGAAAGGTACCGTTAATAGACTTTTACGGTATAGCTAGTTTTGATAAATAATAGCCAATAGCCACCAAAATACACTAAACAATTTTCATCAATATCGTTGCAGCCATTTTCGCCACCCAAATACAATCAAAAATTTTCATCAAAATCGTCGCAGCCATTTTCTAATAAAACAAGTTTTTCCTTAACGGTTATACATATATATATTTCAAAAATCACTCTGAGGAATGTCAAAAGAATCACACATACTAAACTTGAAGGAAATCACTTTAGCCCTTTAGGCTGTAATCTAAATCACACATACTAAACTTGAAGGAAATCACTTTAGCCCTTTAGGCTCTACGTAATCGCTATACATACAGACAGACAAATTGACAGACTAACAGACATTTTTTGTCACTAACTTTTTTAGGCTTCTCTTTAATCGTAATCTTATATTTGATTGTGATCCCAATTTTTTATTCACGAGTCCTATAGTACCTATAATCGCAAGTAAAAAAGAAGTTTTTGTTGAAGGAAAGATTTAGGTGTCACCTAGTAAGCAATACAAAACCGGTTTGCCTTTGTATTGCTCATAATTCCGACCATAGCCTTCATGTTTGTTTTTATCTTAAAAAAAATACAAAAAAATACGTAATCGCTATACATACAGACAGACAAATTGACAGACTAACAGACATTTTTTGTCACTAACTTTTTTAGGCTTCTCTTTAATCGTAATCTTATATTTGATTGTGATCCCATTTTTTTATTCACGAGTCCTATAGTACCTATAATCGCAAGTAAAAAAGAAGTTTTTGTTGAAGCAAAGATTTAGGTGTCACCTAGTAAGCAATACAAAACCGGTTTGCCTTTGTATTGCTCATAATTCCGACCATAGCCTTCATGTTTGTTTTTATCTTAAAAAAAATACAAAAAATACTTACATATTTATATTTATGTATGTATAAGAAATATTATTCTCAAACTCCAGTTTCATTTGTGACTCACATCCAAAAAAAACAATCTCTGAAGTCTGTATTTATCTTTAGTTTGTAGATACATATGTAGGTACATGCACCTATACATATTATTATGTGGAAACAGCTGGTTGCGCTACCTACGGCTACGCCATCACAAAAAAACAAAACACAACAGAAAATTCCCCAGAAGCACTAAAATTTAGTAAGCGAGCGAATGAGTTACAGATAAGTCTGTCCGATTCCACTGGCCTTAACAAACGAGTAGAAAAAGTAACGAACAGGTTATTATCGGCCTTTTGTATTTATAACGTCATCGTCATTAGTGTTCTCTTGGAATTCCCGTGTTTATTAAACATACGTATATGTATGTTTTTGATCAAATGTGCATCTTGGTTAGCTGTCTAGCATTGCTCTTAGTACCGCAGACTTGGGCGTATCGTAGTGGTGTCGTCATCGGTGATAAGTAATAAAAAACGGACACCGGCTTTGTTTAGATACTTCCCGCAAAGTACCAACTTTAGTGTAGTGATAGAATATAGAAAGATAATTTTTATCATCACAAACAGAAAGAATTGCAACAGGTTTCTAAAATCTGCCACACAAAAAATCATCTCACAAAATGGGTTCCATCAATTGCAAGGAATACAAAACCACCAACAATCCAGCTTGTGCGCAGGAGAGTGGTAAGTTTGAATCAGAATACCGATTCCCAATAGTTGTCCTTTTCCTGTTAGCCAGAAAGTAATATTGCAATGGTTGCGAATGACGCGGACGTGAGACTGTGTGTTAATCCAAGGTTAAACTTTGTTTTGGATGTCCTTAAATAATTGATTTGAAAATAATGTCAAACCACAAAAATCAATCATGCCACCGCGCCATTAAATTAATTTTGACATTAACTAATTGACTGGAAATGGAAGGCATCATGAGCTAGGCAAACTTAAGCGCACAAATGTGTCGCACGTAGGAGTTGTTCTTCATAAAAAAATAACTGAATTAATAAATGATAAACAAGTATGTACGAAAATATCTTTTTGTTTATCATCCGCAATGTCATAATTAAAAAAGCTGTTATTTTTTTAATAATTGGTTGCAAAATTATATAAATTTTAAAATAAATATTAGGTTTTTTTTTGTGAACAAAAATAGAATGCAAACGTATTTACGAAACTGAAGTTTTCAATAAAATTGTTGTTTAGAGAATATCTTTATTGTTCGAACCCTTGGAGTGCTACAATTACTTATTAATTACTATTAATTAATTTAAAGCAATTATCTCACTACATGTAGGTACCTACCTAGCACCGATAATACGTTCCTGTGAAAGTGAAAAATTATGGCGATGGCGATGGGAATAAAGATCAAATATTTTGCACATGTCGGTAATTTTAAAGTTAGTCGAAAATCTGCACTATAGTGTTTTTGTGAATGCTTTTCCAGACAGACCGTTTAGATTAGGTTTCCAAACGATGTTCGCTTGCGAATGAAACGCATTGCAAAAATTTATAACGGAATTTAAAAACAGGCGTGCCAACCTAAAGTTGACATGTTGAATGCTAAAGTGTCCCTAAGCTCACCGCGATGCTCCAATGTCGTACAGTGTTACCACTTTACTTAAATTGCTGACGGCAGAGGTTCAGATAAGTTGTTTGCTTGTTTACCCAGAGGGCAGCAGTTCTTCAAAAACTCCTAGTGCAAGCTAGATGCCCTGACAGCGAACAAAATCGTTCTTGTCTTTTTCTTCATTGCATTAATTAACATCGCTGTGTTAATTCATAATAAAAGAAGGGTAATGAGGACGTGCTGATTATAAAATAAATTGCACGACGTACTTCCTCTTATGTGCGGTCACAGCTTGGAATAAAATTTGAAAAATATGAAAGGAACTTCAAAGTTTTTATTCGATTTTTCTGACTTTTGATTGATTGAAAAAAATTAAACGCCATTGTTTTTCTTTAAAAAATGTGACCAAGTGTGAATATTTTTTTTTTCAAAATCGTAGGAGCGGTTTTTAAATAAAACGATTTTATTTTAATGACTTCAAAAATTAAAAAAAAATGATTTAAGAATGAAAATTAAGCAAAAAAATAATCTATATTTAAAAATAAGATTAAAAAAAACTATCTAACCGTTTTCAAAACATTGTTAAAAAATAAATAAATTAAGAAAATCATTAAAAAAAAATAAAAAGTTTTCGAAAATATTTTAAAATAAAATTAATTAGGCAGGTTTCCAGAAAGTCGAAGAAAAAACGGTTCTATTTAAGTACCGTTTTTAGCCCACCATCTTGAATTTTTTCATCAAAACATAACCTACATCTACAATAGTACAGTGATTTTTTTTTTAATTCTTTGAGTCGTTTCCGGGAAAAATAAGCTTTTACTTAACGGTTGTATGACAGGTTCATTTATTATTTGAGCTAAAAAAAATTTAAAAAGTCCTCTGTAGAATGTCAAAATATGTTCCAAATTTGAAGTCGATTGGCCAAACCGTTTAGGCTGTAGTTCAATATACATCCAGACGGACATACAGACAGACAGACAGAATTTTGCCAGTAACTCAAATATGTTTCTCTATTATCGTAATGTCATTTTTGATTGTTAGATTTTTTTACGAATGCATAACTTGCCTTGTACTCTCTTGCAAAAAAATTAAATCAACTTCCTTCTTCGCATTGTCACAAAGTTCCTTGTATCTTCTTTTTATTTAACTTTTAATTTCATTCTACTTCAGTTTTTTCAAAAATTATAGGAAATCTACTTCGCTTTAAAGCCGTTTTACTACTATTAAATGAGGTTTTCAGTAAATTTTACAATAGGCCTTTGCGGTTTTTTTTATCATTTTTAATTTTCTTATAACAAACTTATCAATCGGACAGTCTCCGCCTATTCAATGTTTTACGGCCGTTGCCGCGATGGTAAAGGTCAACGGAATAGTTGATCTGTCCTGTAATAGCCCTCCACTATCTAAATTAAGAGTATATTATTATAATTATTGGAGTTACCTCACCTTATCTTAGGTGGCGCTATAGTACGGAGTGGACCTTGGGCTCAATCAATAAGCTTCTCTAGCCAGCTCGGTCCCTCCCTAGCTGCCTCCAGATTTGCACCTGAAGTTGGTTGAGGTCCTCTTGCTCTTGTTAGCCCCATTTAAGTCTCCTCTGCTGCGCCGTATTTTTGAAGTGGAACCGAAGATTTCACATTTCATTGATGTCCATCCACTCTGACCCAGCCATCTGAAATTGAACTTTGCTGGTACAGTTCCTCTTTGTATCAACTTTTCATGTAACCGTTTATCCATTTGGGACCAAAAATCACCGGTGAATTTTTCTCCGAAGTAACCTAAGCGTCTTCATCCACTTTTGACAATCTCTATGCCTCTGCACCATACAACAGGACTGGAATGATGACACGATGAGGGTCTTATAAAGCGATAATTTAAAGGCCCGAGAGAAGACTCCGATTCAATTGCTTTCTAAACCCGAAGAAGCAACAATTGGTAAGAGTAATTCTTCATAAATAAGGTAAATAAGGTAAATTAGATCCCTAACAACAACAAAGTCATTTTTGTTGCAACGCCTCCCCTTATCTTTACCATGCTATCAAGGTGGCTGCTACAAAACAACCATCTTGTCAGTGCGAAAATTTTAAATTTCTCTCCTGGCCTGGGCAGCTAGTCACAGATTTATATTAAATGTTTCACACCAATAAAACAATATGTATGTACTTTCGATATAATTTATTCATACGAAATCGATTTGAATTACTGTGTGAATTATCTAAATTAAGTCATTCCCTTATTTTAATTAAATTATACATATAACAAGTTGTACAATATTAATTTATAAGTAAAATAAAGGGGTAATCGCCTTATCGTCGACTGGCTACTGCTATCGTTTGCGGACAAAAACTTTGAATAATAAAATATAAAATTTGTATTTCATTGTATTCCTTAGCATGTGGTATTTGGCTTACCTTAAATACAAACAAAACTAAAAATTTTAGTACAAATAGTACTCGTCCGTTATAATGTGGGTATTGATATACATAGGGGATGTTTTTCTCCTTATTCAATATAATGATGCAAGGTCATGTCCAAAAAAAATACGTACTTGGGGTGGAAGTGATTGTTGGAAAAAATCTTTGTTTATCCACAACCCTGATGTTTTTTTTCCAGAAATTGAACCCCGATTTTGTGGACTGTCTGAAGCTGAGGGCAATCGCCAGGAGAATAGTTGTAGAACGACCCTTCAAACTTAAGCGATACGATTCTGATCTGTTGCGGAAAATCCTTTTCATTAAATGTTAATGGCAATTATGATTGAAAAAACATAACAACACTCATTAGAACACCACCGTAAAAGAACATTTTTGTTGTTATGTATTCTGTTAAATAATCGCTTCAATTGACTTAATTTATTCCAAATGTTTAAAATCTTGAAATGATACTAATAAGTGCGGCAAGACAAAAACCCCAAGGCGCTTGCTATCTTATTAAAATAAAAACAATTCACCCGCAATTAATTTGATCAATTTTTTTCAAAATTAACAAAGTTAACTAAGTAGTAAGCAAACCGCGTTCCATAAGTTGGGCATTCTTACCTTTCTTACATCATTTTAAATTTGTAAGGCTATCCCACAGGAAAGAACTGTGCCATTTTCTGGCATAAAAAGTAGCCTATTTTTACTTTCGATTTATAGGGACTATAAGGCAAGTTATGCATTGGTAAAAAAAACAAAATCTAACAATTAAACATGACATTACGACGATAGAGAAGTCAAAAAAAGTGGGTCCGGAAATTCCGTCCGTCTGTCTGTCGATTCCTACAGCCTAAACGGTTGGGCCGATTTAATTCAAACTTGGTATATAGTATTTTTAGAGTACTCTACCCGACAGTTTTTCGAATTGACATTCTAGCTCCAAAACTAACGGTACCTGTCATATAACTTTTAATGAAAAACTTATTTTTCTCGCAAACGGCTCCTACAATTTTGATAAAACTTTCTGAATGGTGTTTTCTATGCAAAATCTATCTTTTAGTTTTAATAGATTTTCCAGAAAAAGTTTTATAACGGTACCTCCCATACGGCCGGTTTCTTGAAATCAGACTTTCTCGTTAACTAATTGACGGATTTTGATGAAATTTTCAAAATATATGGTGTTTTATGATTTAAAAAATATTGCTTATTAAAATTTTCAAAAACATTTTTTTTTTTAATTTTTAATATTTTTTTTTTAAAAATATTTTGTTTTTTGAATATTTTGAATTTTTTTCTGCTAGTATAAACTATAAATTTCTTTAAATTGACTTACTCAAAAAAATTTTAAAATATGTTTTCGAAAAGTTTTTTAAAAAAACATTTTTTTGAAAAAACTGGTGGAACGATTTTGAAATGAAAAATTCATAAAATAGAAAACAGCAAAAGAAATAAGATGGCTTACAACATTTTTGCAAAAAAACGTTATGAAATGTTTTTTTTTGATTTCATAAAAATTTTATTTGTTATATATTTTCCCCAAAATTTTATTTCATATTGCTCGGATAAGGGCCATTAGTCAAATAAAAGAAAGTGAAAACTTACATACATACCTACGTATTTTAAAGCATTTCATCATCATACAATCACAGAATAAATAAGGAAGCCTATGATAAACACACAAAAACAACTAACAAATAAAAAAACTATTCGATTACTACTGAATGCAAAAATTTCAATCGAGAAAACAAAAGCTTACTGATGGGATGCAAGATGATCCCAGGTTGATAAATAGAAGGATCACGATCGGGTTGGGAGATAAAATGATAAAAGTAGTTTTTATTTTTCTCTTAAATAAAATGTTTTATTATGAGTCTTACCTCGATGAATGTTAGTATAAGAATGAATATAAAAATGGTGGGAGTTGACAGGATGAGCTTAAACTTAATACAAAGGTGAGATGGGCATAGTTGTATGCGCCACCTGGGTTTTCGTGGTATAATAACTTTACTTAATACAAAGGTGAGATGGGCATAGTTATGCGCCACTTGGGTTTTCGTGGTATAATAATTTTACTTAATACAAAGGTGAGATGGGCATAGTTATGCGCCACTTGGGTTTTCGTGGTATAATAATTTTACTTAAACATTACCGCCCGCCTTGCAGGATTATACCTGCAATATAATACAAAGTATAAGCATCTAGTTCGTATATGTATGAAACAAATTAAGATTGGGAACCTTTGAATTACCGAAGGGGTTCCTCTCACTTCGGGAGGAAGGAAAAGTTAGTAGGGGATATCAATTACAAATAAATACAATGTGTAATGTATAAAGATACAAGATAAGTTCAGTATATAAAGGCATTTGAAATATAATTTTAATATACATAGGATACGTATTCTTCAAAGATATTCTTGCGCAAATTTATATATGATTTATTGAGAAATCTGTAAGATATTTAAAAATTGAAACATATTATTGATTAGTTGGAATGACACATAATTTTACAATGGGTCTGGTTATATCTCCATTCTGAGTACGGATTCTTGCTACGCGAACTGGGTTATCGTTGCCTGGAAACACATTCGTAACACGACCTAGCCGCCACTCATTCGGGGGTAGGTTTTCCTTTTTTACTGCAACAATATCACCTATTTGTAAGTCGCGTTGAGGATATTTCCATTTATATCTTTTATGAAGTTCCTTCAGATATTCTTCTTTCCAACGTTTACAAAATTGTTGTTGGATTACCTTTAACTTTTCCCACCTATTAAGCAGTGAGATGGAAGACTCTTCAGGAATTGGTTCGGCTATAGAAATTAGCGGACTCCCGACAAGGAAATGTCCTGGAGTTAGCGATAGGCAGTCAGAAGGGTTTTCAGATACTACGCTGATCGGACGAGAGTTGAGACATGCTTCAATGCGACAAAGCAATGTCGAGAACTCTTCAAAAGTATACTTGGTAGTATTCGCAACTTTTTTGAAGTGGGTTTTAAAACTTTTGACACCTGCTTCCCAAAGGCCACCCATGTGAGGTGCACCGGGAGGAATAAAATGCCAAGATAGCGTAGGACTGTGTGAATAAAGTATATCGGATGCTGTTTGTTGTAAATGTTTTTCAAAATCTTCTTTGAGAGCTCGGCTAGCTCCAACAAAATTTGTTCCGTTGTCGGAATAAACTTCTTGAGGAAAACCTCTCCTGGATGCAAAACGATGGAATGCCGCTAGGAATGCAGCTGTAGATAACTCAGTGACTCCTTCTAAATATATGGCTTTTGTAGAAAACCATACGAAAACACATACGTAGCCTTTTGTTATTCGGCAACTCCTTCCAAAGTATGTTTTGATATCGAAAGGACCAGCGAAGTCCACTCCAACCTTAGAAAATGGTCTCAAAAATTCGCACCTTTCCGGAGGCAAGGCGGCCATAAGTTGCTTTTGTAGATTTTTTTTGTGTAGCACACAAGTCTTGCAACGGTTGACACAAGATTTTATCAGGTTTTTCAGATTAGGAATCCAATACCCTTGGCGAACAAGGACGAACATAAGTCGATTTCCTCCATGCAGAGATATTGTGTGAATAAAATCTAAAAGAAGTTTTGCAAACAAGGAATTGTAAGGCAAAATAGCTGGATACTTTTCGCTCCAAGGAAGATTTGAATTAGCTAGGCGACCGTTCATTCTCATCACGCCCTTAGAGTCGAGAACTGGATTAAGTGTGAGAAGTTTGCTATTTCGTTTTATTGGTTGCCTGCTTTCCAAAAGTTGGTACTCCGAGAAAAAATAAAACTTTTGTGAAAGAATAGTGAGTCTTTCCTTTACGAAAAGAATCTCGTTTCGGGTAATATTAAAGTTCTTGTAGCTTAATTCGGACTTGAACCTCGGATTCGTTCGATGAAAGAAACGAAAAACATACGATATTACTCTCAACGCTTGTGTGAATTTAGAGAACCTTTGGAGAATGTCTTTTGTATGATTTATATAGAACACTTTAACAGGTTTGGACTCTAGGTCAGCTTCGGTAAATGAGCTTGAAGTGCTGGAAGGCCAAGACAATTGATTGGATCGGAGCCAGATCGGACCGTTCCACCACAACTCATTACCTAGAAGTTCACCAGGAGCCATCCCCCTTGTTGCTAAATCCGCTGGATTATCCTCTGAAGCGACGTGTCGCCATTGGATATCACCAATATTGCGTTTTATGAGGCTAGTGCGATTTGCTACAAATGTTTTCCAACAACAAGGCTCCTTTTCTAGCCACGCAAGAACTATAGACGAATCTGTCCACAAGAAGGTAGAAACGTTTTCAAAGTCAAACATATTTGATGTAGTTCTAATAAGTTTGGACAATAGAACTGCACCGCAAAGTTCCAGTCTAGGAAGCGAAACTGTACTCACAGGTGCAACTTTGGTTTTAGAACACAAGAGGTGGCAACTGCTGCTTCCGTTTGCTTCGGGAACTCTTACATAGACGGCTGCAGCGTATGCCATTTCAGAGGCGTCACAGAAGCCATGAATCTCTGCCGCTGAGTTGGATTCGAAGCATTGAAAACTACTCGTAGCCTCGTTGTTGAGCTTTCTGGCTTAACAACAGCGTGATGGGGAAGATAGTACGACATAGCCTTACCATCGCAGAGAATTTCCGCAGAAGGAACTTGTTTCATATGATCAACATCTAAATACTCGTGAATTACATTATTGTACTCAGCTTCTAGCAGAGGTGTGTTTTTAAGACGACACTCAGATGCGATAAAACGCTTTTCACATATATTTCTGGAAGAACCAAGGCTTAAGGTATTAGGAAACTCATCTTTGAATGGTAATTTAACGACATACCTACCATTAGACTGTCTATAAGTAGATTCGGAGTGAAGCCGTTCGCAAAGCTTATCCTCGTATGAGATGGGTTTTGAGTCGGAAATCTCTTCTAACTCCCAGAAACGTTTGACTTCCTCATCCAATGAAACTTGCTTGAAATTCGTAATAAATTTTGTGGCATCGTTCGGTTTTTGAAGGGGACCGGAAACGATCCAGCCTAAAATGGTATTTTGTGCTACCAAATTTCCTTTCAGATTGCGATGAAGTCCTTCCTGGATGATGTGCGGATAAATATCAGCGCCAATGAGTAAATCTACCCTAGAAGACTTATGAAAATGAGGATCCGCAAGCTTTAATTCGAATAATTCTGTAAAGTCTAGTGAATCAACAGATTGAGAAGGAAGCTTCCCTGTTGGATTCTCAACAACTAGAGCTTGTACAGGAACTGTTTTGGAATCGAAGTTGGAGCCTATATCAAAGTGACATAACATTTTCGAAGTCGTAGCTGTAGTAGAATTTACTCCAGAAATTGTTGCATTAATTGGCGTGAACGGAAGGCCATAACGTAGTTGAGCAGCTTTAGAGATCAGAGTTATTTCTGATCCAGGGTCAATTAAAGCTCGAAGAGTAAATTTGAAACCCTGAGAACTGACCGTCACTAAAGCTGTTGCCAATAGAATTTGTTTTGAAGAAGTAGAAAAAAATTTATTAACGTTGGAAGGATTGAATGTCGAAGCTTTAGTGGACTGTATTGATAATGGGGATTCTCCCTTAGAATCTGGTTGATTAGATGCTTTAAAAACTTCTTGCAAATGTAGAAGTGTATGGTGTCTTTTCTTGCAATGGTTGCACGAGAACTGGCTTTTACACTGTTGTGTTGTGTGGAAAGCTCCTAAGCAATTAAAACATAAGTTGTTTGACCGAACTAGTTTAATTCTTTCGTTAACCGATTTTTGCAAAAACGAATTGCACATTCGAACTGAATGATTTTCCTTGCACAGAAAACAAGTAGTTTTTATAATTTTGTTATGATGCGCTTTCAATTTTCTTTGTGGTTGAGCCTGTGGAGCAGGAACACCCTGTTTCGGTTTTGAGGAAATTTGGAAATCGTTGACACTCTCTAAAACTTTGTAGCGCGAAACTAAAAACTTACTCATCTCTTTCCAGGTTGGTATTTCTGCTGGGTTATCCAGGCTTTGTTCCCAAACGGAAAGTGTTTTTTCTGGAAGACTGCTTGAAACTAAAAACGTTAGGAACGAATCCCCGAATTCGATAAATTTCTTTGATACCCTTATCTGTTTCTAGAGAAACTTTTGGAAGACTCAAAAGGATCTTGAGCGCATTCCACGCAAGTTCAAAATTAGCATCTGTTAATTCAAATTTAGACACAATAGCGTGTGCCTCATCACGAGTTTTTGCAAATAAATGGTACAGCTTTTGAACTGCGCTTAAACGAGGGTGCTTTATATACACCGCAGTAAACATGTCGCGAAACGACGGCCACGACAAATAATTTCCATAAAATACTTCTGAATCACACGCTGGAAGCCGAAAAGAAGTATTATTTTCTGATGTCTTAGCAAGGTTTCTTACTTGCAACAAGACCTCAGAAACCCCTAAAGCAATTTCCGCACTTTGACTATGAGAGTCTGGTTCCTTAGCAGGAAAATTACCTATCTTTTCAGTGGCACTTAAAATTAACTCTAGACATGAAATATAAGTTTCTGTAGAAAGCTTATACTTCGATTTCACTGCACTAAGACTTTCTTGTGACAGCGGATCTGAAACAACTCAAATGGATCAAAGTAATGAACTTTAACTCTTTGCTAAAAGCAATCGCTTAACAAGAATTCTATGTAGGTTTCAGATATGAAGATTTAACTCAATCACTTTAAATGAATACTATTTAATTTATTTTAAATAAGATTTAAATATTGAAACATAGATTGCACAAGAACACTTTAAAGCGCACGTACCTGTTGCTGGTGAAATGAAACCGGTTTCTGTTGGTGCTAATCTTGCTGCACTGATGACGATTATGATCGTTGAGTGGGCTTCTACTGCAAGGGTTAGGTTAAGTAGATCTGCACGTGATGAGAGAATGGTGATGTTGGATGTGTAGATTTAGATTAAAGCTGATAAGAAATGTGTGAATGCTTATTGAGGTTGCGAGATGTATGAATGTTTTTGTAGGATGAATGGATTAGAGATGATCGGGATAAATTTTGATGATAAATTTGATTGATATCAATGTTGAATGAGTTTACTGGTGATCTGAATAAGATGAGTAGATGGTTGATTGCTGATTTTCTGTGAACTTGATGTGTATTGTTGAATCAATTTGATGTAGAACAGATTGATCGTTGATCGTTTCTGTGCAATTCAATTGGAATTGCAAATTCAATTATAGGATGATTTCAAATGAGATTGATGATCGGTGATCGCTTTTATTTCCAGAGATTAGTTTCAGCGGAGCTGAGAACTCTTGGGGTGGTGTGGTTCCTTTCTCTCGTGTTTTTTGTGGCTTGTTGGGAACGTGATTCCGCGTGGACCTCAAATAATCTCGATGAATGCGGTTCGATGGACCAAATGATGGGATGCAAGATGATCCCATGATGAGATAAAATGAAAAAAGTAGTTTTTATTTTTCTCTTAAATAAAATGTTTTATTATGAGTCTTACCTCGATGAATGTTAGTATAAGAATGAATATAAAAATGGTGGGAGTTGACAGGATGAGCTTAAACTTAATACAAAGGTGAGATGGGCATAGTTGTATGCGCCACCTGGGTTTTCGTGGTATAATAACTTTACTTAATACAAAGGTGAGATGGGCATAGTTATGCGCCACTTGTGTTTTCGTGGTATAATAATTTTACTTAAACACTTACACTTGCCCCTAAATAAACAAAACCACTGTGTTAACCTTTAATATTGTCTCTATAGCCATTCGCTTAAAAGTAGATGGAATGTGTATCTTAATTTTAGTACCTACCTTCCTTCCAACCTTAGTATAGGTACCTGATATCCTTAATAAATTCCATTAACCTACCCACACCATACCTTTATCGATCAAACATAATTAAACTATTTTAATTAATTTGACTTCAAAAAGTAAATTATTGTTATTGAGACCTATATAGGTCCCTAGCATTATTGCCCTTCTGCTGATTCCCACAAATCTTTATGCCAGTTGTTCAAATTTTTCCATACCAAAATGAATATTGAACGGAAAAAAGTCCTTTATATATCTTTCTATAAGCAAATTATAATATAAACAGTAAACAACAAGTTATCTTTCCACTTGTTGTTTACTGTAACTAAGAAACTGCAAAAGCTAACAACCCTATATAATTATGTGTTTATCCCTTTATCGATTCTCAAGAAGTTGCACGTCAAAAAAAACATTAAAATTAAATCTTTGTCAAAAAGACGCCTGTACCTAAAAAAGGATTAGCACACAGGAGCAAGTACGTGCGACCCAGTCGTGCCTTTTATTTAATCCAGCACCCCATCCATCCGATTGCAATAAGACTTCGTCAGCTTATTGCCAGATTGGGCGATTTTTCGGAAATTGGGTCATCTTTTTCCTAAATTTTCGACAACAATTTCAGAACGACCGACTGACAGCCGAATCGTAAATCGTTTAAAATCTAATGTTGGACGATAATTTTTTTAATCCAGCACCTTATTCATCAACCTACCAAATTTCATACAAATCCGTGAAGTCAGTCGTTGAGGAGTGATTGCGACACAAACATCCATACATTCACATTTATAATAATAGAATTTTTGTCAGCATAATATTAAATGTTAAGTGAGACAATATTTTTAATTTTAAAATTTTGTGTTTTTTTTTAAATGAAATAATCTATTTTTTGTTATTTGTTTTAAATTTAAATAAATCGCATTAAAAAAAAATAGGGCTACTTTTTCGGGTCCAATTTTGGTCGACACCAATTTTCAAATAGGGCTATCGAGCTGGCTCAAAACACGAAATACGAACATTTCTACATATAAGAACCAGAGAAAAATGAACTTACTCAAAGCATAAGGAAGGTTGGCATATTTGAATCATGCCCAACTGTTGGAGCTTTTCTCTTTCGGTATTATCTTAGTTATAAATCACCACTAGGAGCCACTGCAGTATATTAACCTAATGTATTAAAATGATATTAGTGAATAAACATTTCTTTATAAACTTAGTTACGTTAGTTAGTACGTACCGAACGCTTGTCCTATCGACAATACTAAGAACAGAATGGTTCAGTTTAGGGGACTCACCTTCGATCACCTTGAATTTGAAATAAGTATGTTTATATTAAGGAATTTTTTCATTAATGAAAACAATAACATCACTTCCTTTGAAAATTAAACAAATTTCATTAATTTTCATGATATTTTCATCACTATATATAGATATTATAAGTATATAATAAAATTGAAGCCGAAACTCCAGACCGCGCATCACGCGAGAACGGCAAAACGAAATTGAACAATCTTTTCTTTAATTAATAGGTAATTTACTTGAGAAACATAGAGGCCACATTTTTTTAAAATAAATTAACTTAAGCTTTGTAAATTGGCCAAAGAAAATATTTGCTTACCACATCACGCAAAATGACAGAACGTATGTACGATCTACGATGTATGTATATTTGTTTTTGACTTGCGATTATAGGTACTGTAATGCATTCGTTGATCTATCATTCGATGATAGAGAAACATATTTGAGTTACTGGCAAAATTCTGTCCGTCTGTCTGTCTGTCTGTCTGTAAGGATGTATTTTGGACTGCAGCCTTAACGGTAGGGCCAATCGTCTTCAAATTTAGAACTTAAGGTTATTTTGACATTCTACACAGGAGTTTTTTCAATTTTTTAAGCTCAAAAATTAACGGTACCTGTCATATAATCGTTATGTAAAAAGCTTATTTTTGTCGAAAACGGCTCCAAGAAATTTTATTAAAAAAAATTAGGTATGCATTATATTTTGGTGAAAAAAAATTAATATGGTGGGCTAAGAACCGTACCTCCCATAGGACCGGTTTTTTTTCTTCGACTTTCTCGAAAACTGGTGATCCGATTAATTTTGCATTATTTTTTTTTGTATTTTTAATAATTTAAACAAAAATTTTTTATTTAAAACAATATTTTGAAAACGGGTGAGGGAATTTTTTTTTTAGATGCACGTTATTTTCGTGCTTAAGTTTGTATTCTTGAATTATTTTTTTTATTTAAAAAAAAAGTTTTTAAAAAAACCGTTTTATTTAAAAACTACTCCTACGATTTTGAAATAAAAATTCACACTTTTTTACATTTCCTAAAGAAATAAAATGGCGTTTAAATTATTTCACCCAAAACAATTTTACAAGGCACAAAAAACCAATAAATGCTTTGATGTTCACCTTAATTTTCTTTAATTTTATTCTACAATGCGACCGCACATATGAACAATTACGTGCGATCCAGTCATGCAATTTATTTTTTTTTTTTTTGTTACAAATACGCCATACATTGGATTGTTCCCTATGTACTTTTGCTCTAAAACAGATGGCGTAGATATTGAAACTTTGGAAATTATGTCTTTTAACTTACAACTCGGATGACCTTGACTTTGTCGTTTTTGCGTCATTCTGTCTGAACATGCCTATGCAATTTTTAGGGCGCGCTCGCACCTCCTTAAGTTTTTTCTCGCACCTACTCTAAATCCTATAGTGGTGACTCCAAGCAGGGTGGTTGCAAGGGAGCAACATATTTAACCAGCTAGAAATATTAATTTTAGAAAAAATATTGGAAATTGTGTCTTTTAATTTGTAAAAGTGAAAGGTAAAAATTTCAATGAAAAAATAAAATATGAAGAAGGTGCAAGCGCGCCTTAAAAATTACATATGCATGTACAGAATGACCTTAAAAATGACATATGTCAAGGTCACCCTCTTTCTCGAGTTATAAGTTAAAATACATAATTACCGAAACTTTATTTTAAGCTGCATTAACACAAAGTCTCCAAGTGCTGTATTTTATAGAGAAATACAATGATACACAAAAATGCCATCCAGGCATGCTGGTATAATGCATACGAAAACTTCTTCACACCACATCATCTTTTATTATTATTTTATTTCTTAAGTGAAGACTTTTCAATTAGTCTTCAATTTTAAGATAATTGATAATTGAAGAAGTACCGACATATGTCACGTATGTTTAAAAAATTAAAATATAATTTTTGTTTCCGAGGCTACCGCAAGCAAAGCCGCGGGGTACAGCTAGTCAAACATAAAAAAACTATGTGAAGATGACATTTCCGCGCAAATCAAATATGTATATAATATTCTTGTTTAGAATAACTAACTGATCGGAGGTGAGTCCCCTAAACTGAACCATTATCAGAGATTGTTCTATTTCACAAACGTTTAATTAGCCTTATTATACCAAGCACAAGTAAAAAGCTTAAAGCAATGACGAATATCCCTATCCTAAAATTCCAATGAAAAAAGTACTAACGTCTTCCATAGAAAATGTTAACTAATGTAACAAAGCAGGTTTGAATCCATCTCTGTTCTCAGGGCCTGTCAAACTTGAAAAAGCAATCAATAAAAGAAGACAATCTTAAAATCCCCTTCACCATGAGTGTGTGCGCCCAGCGCCTTTAATCTAGTATCTTATTCTAACGATGCGGCATTGCAGTTGTACTAGAATTTTCAATCGACACGGTTAGTTAGTAGTTACCCTCCAATTGCGACATTTTTTTTCGAGATTAATAGAAGTGATTTAGCTTTTACTCAAGTGCAGGCAGTAAACATGGAAATCTTTATGTGAAAGTCATATCATATTCGTTGATAGGTACATCATTAACAGTGTAACAGTTTCAATTGTAATCCAATCTATTTACCTTCCTATGTGGAAATAAAAAATACTTTCATTAAAAAATAAATACCTACCTACCTGTTAAACAATAACGGAGCAACATAAATATAGAAAAGCAAAAGCTTTGGGCAACATTGTGGTATGTTTGGTTACGAGTGTTTTGAACTTTTATTACTTACCGCCATCGTTCTTCTACCTTTTAAAAGCTTTTAAGTAGAAGCAAGACATTCGACAACTAATATATTGCTAAGCAAAAATCAAGGTTATGTTATGTTACTATTAATTATTTTCTGTATTGAATTGGTTTTTAAAAAGTGAAAGTCAAAAAAATTAAAAAATGTACAGGGTTGTTGTTTTTTTCTTTAAGCAAATGGTGAAGCTAGATTTTATTGTCCGTACGTTCATACATACTTTATAAAAAGGGTTACCATTGGCTTGAAAAAAAAAGAAGAATTTTCTTTAAAAATAATTTTTTTTTCTAAAACCGAATAAATGAACATTAAAAAGAATGAATCACAATTATTTTCGAATTGCTATTACTTAACTAAAATCTTCTGAAACATCTTAACGTGTAATACTCGTAGACTTTAACCGAGGTTGCCGGGTAGGAAAATGTTGTGGGTATTGAGGCTTTTGCATCAAGTGTTTGTCGGTGTAAAACAATGAAAATAATTTAGTGGACAAAATGGGCAGGACTAAATCGCAAATATTTGTTCTTTTATGCTTAATTACATTTTAACCCAAGATCTTTGACTGAAACAAATAAACAATAATACAATCTACCTTTGCAAAATCATAAACCTATCACACTTAACGGTTTCTATTAAAAATGAAGTATGCCATCACCATCAATCATCCTAGACGATAATCTAATAAATAAAAATTAAAATTCTTTTGTTTGTTCGTATTGAATGCGCTGCCATACCGTTCACCCAATTGCAATGAAACCTTGACAGCTTATTACCTGTACTTTCGGGAAGGTTATAGACATAGTAAAATAAACTTCCAGTTGTTGGCGCTCATGTCGTACGTTCTCTAAGAAAAGGGGAATAAGGAATGTATGTATGCACAATTGTACATATGTATGTATCTCATCCAATACTGAAAATTATTGCATGATTTAAGAAATAAAGAAATGTGAATCTTATTCATATATCAGAAGTCAACCAGTTATGTATGTATCTAATGGCAAAAGTCTTAAATTTCGAAAATGTATTGTAGTACCGATTTTAATAAAATCTAATCCAAGCGACATGTATGTATGTATGTGTGTATGTATATGTATAAAATTCAATTTATTTTTTGAGTACATGGAAGATAGTATATTTGTCTTTCACCCTTCCTATTATGGATTTTAATAAGCTTTCATATGGATGTCGTACAGAGCATTATAAATTGGTATAATTCTCACACAAATGCGGATAGGGTTTTCAACTGTTTATTCAGATTTAATGATCTAAAACATGTAGACCGTAAACAAAATTAAATTAAATCTAAATTAAATTAAATCTATCTTAGTAGGTACCTATATATTAAAGGAATTTCAAAGGTTTTATTGGATTTGTCTGAATTTTGATTGGTCGAAAAAAGTACGTAAAATAGTTTTCAGCGGAATGATTTCAACGCTATTTTATTTATTTTTTTAAATGTGTAAAAAAGGAGAATTTTTTTCAAAATCGTGGAACGGTTTTTGAATAAAATGGTTTCGATTCAAGAATGCAAAATTAAGCACAAAAATAACCTACATTTAAAAACAAAATTTAAAAAAAAATTAACCTACCCGTTTTCAAAATATATTGATTTTTCAAAAAAAAAAATATTAAAAATAAAAAAAAGTATTCGAAAATAGTCTTGTTTTTTTTTAGGGAAGCTATGTGCAGCTTTCCAAAACAAAAACCATATGCAGCCGCCTGTTATCTTATGTCCCTGTGCAACCTTGCCACCTTCTCAAACTACTTACTTACTTACTTAGGTGGCGCTAAAGTTCGGGACGAACCTGGGCCTCAACCAACATGCCTCTCCAGCCAACTCGGTCTTTGGCTAGCTGCCTCCAGTTTTGCACTCCAAGTTGGTTGAGGTCGTCCTCCACTTGAGCGCGCCACCTAAGGCGAGGTCTTCCTTGACTGCGTCTACCCTCTGGGATGGAATCGAAGATCCTGCGAGCCGGAGCATTGTTGTCCATTCGCTCTACATGACCTAGCCATCTTAAACGTGATATGCGTATTTTTTTGACCAGGTCAATGTCGCTGTACAGCAAGAGTAATTCTTCGCTTTATTTCTGACGAGATGTTGTTGTCAGATGTTATAGCGGATCCGAGGTAAACAAAGTCCCTAACTACCTCAAAGTTGTACCTGTCTATTGTGATGTTTTGTCCAATCCGCCGGTGTTGTGTGTCCCTTTTTGTGGACAGCAGGTACTTCGTTTTGGCCTCATTGACTGCTAGTCCCATCTTAGCCGCTTCAGCTTCAATGCTAGTTCCAGTGACAGCTCGCCGAGTTCTGCCAATGATGTCTATGTCGTCAGCGTATGCTAGCAATTGCACAGACTTGAAAAAAATTGTCCCACTACAATTGACTTGCGAGTTTCTTATAATTTTTTCAAGTATTAAGTTGAAGAAATCGCACGATAGCGCATCACCTTGTCGGAATCCTTTTTTGACGTCAAAAGCTTCTGTGAGGTCAGAACCAACCTTGACGGAGCAGCGAGAGTTCTCCATCGTCATCCTGCACAGTCGGACGAGTTTTGTGGGAACGCCAAAACCTGACATGGCTCTGTATAGCTCGTCTCTATAAATGCTATCGTACGCGGCCTTAAAATCGATAAAGAGGTGGTGGATATCGATTTGGAATTCTTGGGTGGTTTCCAGGATCTGCCGTAGCGTGAACATTTGATCGATTGTGGACTTTCGTGGTCTGAAACCACACTGATAGGGGCCAATCAGGTTACTGACGAAAGGTTTCAGGCGTTCACATAGTACGGCAGAGAGGATCTTGTAGGCGATATTCAGGAGACTTATTCCTCTATAGTTGGCGCAGTTTAGAGGGTCTCCTTTCTTTTGGATCGGGCAAACGATGCTGAGGTTCCATTCGTCAGGCATACTTTCTTCTGACCAAACTTTAGAGATGAGTTGGTGTATGCACTCCACCAGGTCATCTCCGGCCGCTTTAAAAAGTTCGGCGGGTAATCCGTCGGGTCCAGCAGCTTTGTTGTTTTTGAGTTTTGATATTGCTATCCTTACTTCATTTTGGTCAGGTAGACGGAAGTTTTGTCTGTCATCATCCATGTTGAATGGTTCATTCTGCCTGACAGCGGGATTTTGGCCTTCATCGCCGTTTAACAGTCTGCAGAAATGGTCCTTCCATGTACTCAGCACCGACTGTGACTCTACTACGAGGTTTCCATTCCTATCTCTACAGGCTTCTGTGCGGGACTTTTTTCCTTGGCATGTTCTTTTTACCTGTTGGTAAAACTTCCGCACGTTGTTCCTGGAGTAGCATCTCTCAATATCTTCGATCGCGCGCTTCTCATGCTCTCTTTTTTTCTTTTGGAGAAGCCGGTGTTCTTCCCGTCTTTTCTGCTCGTAAAGCTCGCGAGCAGCTCTCGTCTTTCTTTGCAGCGTCGCTTTATATGCCTCTTGTTTGGCTGCATGGGCCTGCCTGCATTCGTCATCCAACCAGAGGTTTCGTGGTGGTGGTCTGGTGAAAGCTAGCACATCAGTTGCGGCATCTCTGATGGCTTGTTGGCAGTGTTGCCACTGATTTTCGGCACTTGATGCTGGCGGTACTGGATTTCTTGAGAGGTTACGGGATATTCGATCGGCATAGGTTCTGGCGGTTTCTTGCGATTGCAGCTTTCCGACGTCATACTTCCTCACAGTATTACTCCGTTGTTGTGGAGTTCGGGTTATTCGCATTCTTACCTTTGCTGCAACAAGGTAGTGATCCGAGTCGATGTTAGCTGCTCGGAAGGTGCGAACATCCAAGATACTGGAGGCGTGTCTTGCATCGATCGCAACGTGATCAATCTGATTGACGGTTCTTTGATCTGGGTGTCGCCAAGTCCCTTTGTGTATATCGAGATGAGGAAACCGTGTGCTTGCAATGGTGACGTTATGTGCCGCTGCGAAGTCCGTTTTCAGACGTTGTGTCGTGTAGGCTATGTTTTCCGTCAGTCCTACCAAAGATTTCCTCTTTATCTATTTTGGCATTAAAATCGCCTAGTAAGATCTTAACGTCGTATTTAGGGCATTGCTCATAGGTTTTGTCGAGGAGCTCATAGAAGTCATCCTTGGTGGCGTCATCTTTGTCCTCTGTGGGGGCATGAGCGCATATTAGGCTAATGTTGGCGAATTTAGCCTTGATACGGATTGTCACAAGTCGCTCACTTACCTGTCGAAAGCCCAAGACTTCTTGCCTAAGTCTACCGCTTATGACGAATCCGCACCCAAATAAACGCTGTGGTCTTCTTGCGCAATCACCGTAGTACACGTCACAGTTTTTCATCCTCCTTTTGCCCGGCCCATTCCATCGCACTTCCTGGATGGCAGTAATTCCTGCTCTGTAGCAGTCTAGGGCCTCCGCTAGTTGTTTGGATGCACGTGGTCTGTTAAGAGTTCTAACATTCCACGTGCAGATCCGAAGGTCGTTGTCCTTGATTCGTTTTTCCGGGTCGTCAACAGTAAATCCGTCCTTTTCCGAGGCTATTGGTCGCTTCGCAACTTTTTCTTTTTTCCGTGGCAGGGTTGTTAACCCCACGCACAACCCCCAACCTGGAGGGCCAGGTCCTTTGTTGGATTCCTTGGACAAAAGGAACCGGAGAATCCGGAGTCAGTAACCCACTTCGGGGATATGAGCGCTGCCGTTGGCCCATTAAAGGGTTCATCCGCCACCATCTCTATTTCAATGCCCTGACTTGCATTGAATTGTCCTAATGACCTTATCTCCAATTACGTCGAAGTAGCTCATTAGGGCGTCTGCTTCGTTGACTGTTGACGCCACCGTTGGTCCAATTGGTTGGGCTCATCCGCCGTACGTCCTCTTTTTGAGGGGCTCGTGCAAGACTTCTGCGAATCGATCAGAACAGTCATTAAAGCAGAGCATTATAGTGTTGCTATTTTTTCTGTGTTCAACACTCGCGCTTATAAGTTTAGCAGGAATGTCCGGATGGACAGACCAGTACCCGGTGGTTACCGCGGGGAGGTAAAATAAGCACAATTGATGTGTACGATATAGTTGCAGCGACTGTGCATCACCAGTTTGATGCCTTTCAGTGCCTACCCTATTCATACAGCACCCAACCACCGCCACCTTCTCAAACAATGCAACATAAAACGATCATTCACAAAAGACCGTCGACCAGTGAGTCTGAAAAATATTTATACACAAGATACAACCAAAAAGAGGATCGAGCACGAACATAGGTTGCATTGCCATTCGAATCCCAACAAATAAATGTGTATCTATAGATTCCAACACGCCTAAATGCAACCTTATAGCCTTCTCAAACAATGTAACATAAAACAATCATTCTCAGGCGTTTGAAAATTGGTAATTTTATTTTCCCCTGCGTGCAATATCTATGAAAATATAGTATCTGTAGCATGATACAAGTCTTATATCATGTCTATTGTGAATGAAATCTTGTTGTGTCGAACATGCAATCCGCAGTCAAATTCAACATCTACTTTTTTCGGCAGCTGGTTTTGTATTTGTAGTGTGTGTAAAATCTTGCTTGGCTACGGATAGATTTCCCAATAAAACATATATTTTAAAGTGAAATTACTTAGGCTACCTACATCTTCCTGAATATCAATTTCGATTGTATTTAGAGCTCTTGATACCCGCATACCCGAGTAATTACCCGGGTACCCGAGTATCCGCACTTACGATTATTACCCGGGTACCATAAGTTCGGGTACCCGCTTTCTTGCGGGCAACAGACTTGATTTCTTAGGTGTAACAATGTTATCTGCAGAAGAAAAACAGCGTTCAGAGGATACCGATGTCGCTGGTATACATAAATACTTTTTGGCCAAGTGGTAGTTTGGAATATTTTTGCCTTATTATTTTCCCACCATCTCAAGGGCTCCGAAACATTATAGTTTATCTGTAGTTCCTCCAGATACATATTAAATTCGTTGGAATGTTCACAATCTGATTTTCCATCTTATATAAAGTCCGTGGCACTTCGTTTCCATAAACGATTTCCCTATTTTCGTTGGGCAAGAACTTTCTATTAGATGCCGCACATGGTTTCTTATAACAGCTTTTATGTCTTCAGCCTCGACGTCTAAGTTTTTGTGTCTTTGATCCAAATGATGAGATTTGTTCCGTGAGAACTTCTTCGAATTCACCCCTAAAACCCATTTTTAACCTCTGCTGCAAACTTTTTTATTTGATACTTTTTTGGAATATTCCAAAAAAAAATTTAATGTACATATTTCAAGGTTCTGTTTTATATTTCAGTTGCAATTTCTTAAGTTGAGTGCGGTGCAAACACTAGCAGGTACCAGTGTATTTGAAAACTCTTCTGAAAATATAAAAAATATAAATTGAACAGGTCGACAAGTATCGGAACTTAATGAACCTTTGCGATTTTGTTCAGGGATGTTTAATTAAAATTTTCTCAAGTTTTGGACCTCGAGGACCCCGTGCAAAAAGAGGAGCAAGGAATTGCAGAATTGTTGACCTTGGTTTTTTCATTAGTTTTTTTATCAATACATTTTTTTCATACGTCTAAGGGCTGAACCGTCTATGTATTTTTTTTCTAAGTGTGGATCATTAAATTTCCTATTATTTTTGACTATCAAACATGTTTGCTTTCATCTTTCTTTTGCCCGGCCCGTCCCATCGCATTTCTTTCTATTTTTTGGCAATATATCAAATATATTTCAAACCAGGCATACGTTTTTTTTTTTAAATATAAAAGCGTTTTGGATTATCCATTGGTTGGCGAGATATGACGCTTCGAAGAAAAGGTAATTTTTCAAATTTCTCTAAAACATACCAAAAAAATGAAGAATTTCAACTTATTTCTTCTGTTATGGTGAAATGTTGTTGTAATTATGATATTTGGTTAAAATCGCCAACACCCGACAACCTCAAAATCGAGCCCCTCTTTCCTACGCCAACCCAATTTTCCTTTCTGATATGATGTCCGTCCAGTGCTACAGCCTTTGCTCCATTTGCAGGATTCAATCTGCATGTGGGGGGTTGGTAGTACCCCCTCTCCAGCCCTAAACTAATAGAAAAAATCCATTCCCTAAAATAGGCTTTACGTGCTCGTAAGTGCAGAGGGGATCTTACTTGGTAGCGTCCCTTCTGGGTGGTATGCAGGATATTTGCAATTTAGCCTTCGTCACTGCTGAATGAATAATCGGTAGCGTACATTGTCGAGGTAGTGATTGTGAATGTCGATTCCATAAACTGTAAGATGGAGGAGGAAAAGTATGTCCTTCGGGGAAAGTAGCAGGAACTTGTCGAGTAAAGGACACTTGGACAACTGCCGCTTCAACTTCTCTAAGATGGATGTTCTTTGTACGTAACTAATGCTGTCAAAAGACTAATAGCGAGTTTCATTCAAGAAAAGATTTGCTCTTTCTGTCAAAAGATTTGATCTTTTTCAATTTAGAGAGTTTCATTGCAAGAAAAAGAGCAAATCTAGATCAAATCTCAACACAAAAGATTTGATCTCTGATGGGTTGGCAGATTTGATCTGAATGCACACATACATGTAAATAGTCTTGCGGTCAAACGTCAAATGGAAAATATTTTGTTATTTTTGTTGTTTGTTGTGAACTTGTGCCAGCCCGTGCTTAGTCAAAAAATTAAAAAATATCCATTAAATATACAAAATAACAAATAAAGGTGTTTTTGAAGTGAGAAAATACAAATATGGCATTTTAAATATATATACTATAATATTATAATATATTATAATATTATAATATTCCCATTTTAGCAAAAGAAATAAAAAGGAAGGGTTGTTAACATTATGCATTTGACAAGTTGTCTAAAACTTATCCCCCAAAGGACTTGGTTTTATAAAAAATGTTTGCTGAGATACACTGACGGACATTGATGTTTTCCTTTACGTTACGTATAAGTCGTGAAACCACCACCCTCCTTATAAAAAAGTTTGGTAAAATTTCTACTACTATGCTATAATACTATAATACTTTAATTACATTTGCTTTGTCCAAGATAGTATTATTAATGCTCCTTATTCAATGACGCTTTGTCATTCCTATTGTCATACGAAGCCCTCCATCTTAAGGGTGGCTAGATTAGCTTATGGCATGGGTGCGCCTTAAGTTAGAGGTTTCTAAAGAATAAAGCACAGACAGCCTACTGTTACATACAGTTTCTTTTAAACGCTGTACGGCCTTTGGGTCACTGCTATCGGAGTGGAGAAGCGATTAGTTCTTCCAATGTAATGGCTCTGCTGGAATCTAGAATTCAGGCGAAAAAAAATTGATCGATTTTAATGTTCAAGTAATTTAGGATAACAATAATAATTTAACAATGACTTAACCTCTATGGTTCAATTTGGCTATAAAAAAATATTTTTGACTTTGTTTCATTAGATTATTTTTTTCAAGAAATTTATTTTAAACAACAAATACATACAATTCATGTTAATAATTCATATAATAATATATTAATCAAAGAAGCTAACTTATCTAAGTCTAAAACTATTCTCTTTGATTAACGTTATGCAACCGAGTTTTTAGATACATCCGCTTCCTTTTCTTGTTTTTCTGCACTTTGTGAACTCATCTTCGGTTCCTTTTCTTTCGTTTCTACTATAGTAACTTCCTTTTCGGCGGAGTTTTTGTCTTTGATTTTTTCTTTCGCTGGCAAACTATCCGATTCCGATCTCTGAACAACAATAATGCCGTTTTCAACTGGTGAATTATTGTTAGGATCTTGCCTCCTACCAAAGTTTGACAAAGCTTGGCCAAACCGATCAAACGCCTGACCAAATCGATTTGTGAAAGATGGTCGATCCTTATCATCGGTGATTAAACCATTAGGATAGTAAATGAATACCCCTTCCTTTTGCCCCAATGAGCTCTGCTGATATCGCTGTGTGTCAAATTCCGGAACTTGTGGTCGTCTTACTGGAAGGTTTTGAGGTCTAAAAACTGCTTCAAATGGAAGTTCTTGTTGCGGATGCGTCTGATAATGAGGCTCCGGTGCCGGTTGTAATACATACTGTTGATTAAATTGCTGGTTCATATGTTCTTTATTGTGAAGAGAAGATTCGTCTGCACCTACAAGGATTTGACCGTTTTGATTAGCATCGAATCCAGGGAAGACAGACTCATGCAAATCATTCGGCGGCGGCGGCGGCGGTTGAATTGATGGCAGTTGTGCCTGATGATAGACATACGCCGGCGCTGGTTGTGGCGCTGGCTGTGGCTCATAATATGGCTGATATGGTAGAGAGTATGCAATATTGGAATTTGCCGGCTCATTATGTTGTGTTTGGGTGCGTTTGAAAAGATTCATAAAAAATGGAATACTCTTACTGACTATTGCTGAATCTTTAGCAATAGTTCGTCCTTCTTCTTTTAAAAACCCGTCGTTGGATTGAATTTGATTAATGCTAATCTCAATGTTGTTCTTTTGTGCCGTAAAATGCTGCACCATATGTATAATTTCTGAAGTCTCCATTGTTGGCAACGAAGTTTTCAACTTATCCTCCAGCAAACTGATTTGTGCAATGAGATTATGATGCATTTCAAAAAGTGTTGCAAGCAATACATTTACATTATCGGGATTTTTGTCCTCTGATTGTTCTGGTCTGTGCACCGGCAGTCGAACATTTGCATTTTTGATTCCCACATCTGCGATCACAAACGTGATTATGCACATAACTAAAAGATACACCTAAATGAAAGATACGTTAAAATAAATTTATTCAAAATTAAAGCATTTTGTTTTAACTTAACACTTACATATGATATTCGCATGATGAATGTCGGGGTACTTCTGCTTATTGAAACCTTTGGTAAGTAATCTTTTATAGATTTTTTAATAGCCTTATACTGGTTCTAGTCCGAAATAGAATCTCACTGTATACATTCCAATGCAGTGGTCATTACCATTAAGATGTTTCCCTTGAGGCTTTCTTTTTTCTAGAGCGGTCGTTCACCTTCGGTTTGTTGAACTATATCTTTTTGTTTGTTTCTGTAAACTAATGACGCAGGCCTATCTAATTGTTATCTGCTCAAGCTATGAGAAATCCTTAATTAGCACAAGGCTGATGCTTTAATTCTTTGTCCTGACCATTACAATTACAATAAAGAAAGAATATAAATTGATTCACACTGTCGCGTCTCGTCTTCTCATTAGAAGACAAAGAACAAAACTGTTTTGGGCAAACGAATGGGATTTCCTCAACGCTTCTAAAATTAAGACAATCTTTCGTATGGTTTTGCATACTTAACTTATACATAACTAATGAACTTTTTTTTAAAATGATCAAAATTAAAGAAATCAAAGCTACGAAGTGGGTGAAACACAATGAATTAATTATTGAAATCTTGATATTTGTCAAATCACAGTGTCACACAGTTTTTTAGCGAAACTTAAGAAAAAGTAAAATAGTAAAATTAAATTAAAATAAGAGAGAAGACGGAAAATTCGGCAAGTATAATTTTTTTTACTTTAAAGACTTCATAGTATAGATACCTACATATATACTCGGAGCTGAAAAAGCTGGGCCAATCATCCTCAAATTTTACGCATAAGGGTATTTGAAAAAAATTCCCTATGGTACGCATCACGCACCCGGAAGCCCTCTGCTTCTCTCCCTGTCACAATGTCTCGGTTGTGCCTATCCACTGGTTACCGGCCAATGTGGTTAGTATCAATGACTTTCTACATAAAGGAAATAATAGGGCGGGATGAAACCCCCTGAACGCGTGCTCTCAAAATATTCATCTTCGAGGTAGAAAACCCCCAATCTGGTTTGCTTCAAGTAAAGACATTTTAACCATACAGTTTCGAAACCTTCTCCAAATAAACCACTTAGGCACTCGACCCGTGTATGGATTCTTAGCATTGTTCCATTGGAAATTAGAAACTAACTTAGACGCGGCACGAATATGGTACCATAACCCGCTTCAAAGCCGAATTCTGTGTCTGAAATAATATTTTTGTCTTCCACCCAGATGGACATAATTTTTTTTGAATACCGTACAGGTACTCGGAAAAAGACTTATCGAACGCAATTTTGCCTAATTGAAATTATCCTCTCCCTTTTCTAAAATGCATTATTCGGCACGTTGTGTCTATATCATCATCATCGGCTCGGATGGTCGTTTTAATTGTTATTTTCTAAAGATTTTATTTATCTCAGGAAACATGGTCAGGTCGCTAAAATTAACGACTGGAAATTTGTTATCCCAGTGCGTGACGACTTCAGTTTCCTAATATCCAGATGTCCTTAAATCGCCTGTACACGTTAATCTTGTCAGAAGTCCATATCTGGTGGTTCTATTTTAGCGTTCTTGCGTTTTATTCGTTTTATTGTGGGATTGTTTATGATTACATTCATTGAAATCAGGTATTCATCGAATTCGAATTATTCTTTCATTTACTTTGTTTGGTTCTACGTTCAACTGTTCAGACTGAAACTTGGCCTTAACCAGCAAGCCTCTAGGGCCAGCTTGATCTTTCTTTTCTTTACTTCTTCAGATTAGAGTTCATTATGATCTTTTCCTACTTTTGCGCGCCAAATAGGTTTTGACTGAATGAATAGAAAGAAGCAAATGTGGTCATGCCCTCTTCGTTGTCTAGCAATCTTAGGGTGATTTATTCGACTTGGTCAAGTTCATCTTAAGATATTTCTTGTGAATTATGTGTCTCTCGAAGTGGCCAAGGATATCTTTATTATTCTCAAAGCCGTAAAGCTGTTCCGAGACGATAAGTATCAGAGTCTCCTTAGCCGTTCGGAAAAAGGTCTATATAACTATACTTAATTGATACCACATCTCGAAGTCCTTTCCTACCTCTTACTTTTAGCTGTCCATTGCTGCATGTTTTGGTGTGTCCACACCAAAGAAACATTTGGTTAAAAGCATTTTTGAAATGTTTCTCATTTGTTTAAAAACATTTCACAAACATTTCAAAAATGCTTCTCGAAGCGTCCAGACTTAAATAAACATTTCAGAAACATTTAAAAAAACATTTCAGAACGAAAGAAACATTTTATAAATGTTTCTGAAATGTTTAAAACAAATGTTTCTTTGGTGTGGACACACCTTTCGATTCTTCAATTTTTAATGTCAATTTAGTGAACAAATCTGTAGCTTTTTGACAAAATATCAACTTACTTTTATTGGCAACTGACCTATCAAAGGCCTTTTGAGTGACTCTTAGTCCACGCATTGAACGCATTAAACACCCTTGGGGCGTTCTTTTGCTAACTATCGTTGACAATTGTTAACAACTGTAAACTATTTGTCGTTCCTCAATACCAAATAGTTACGATTTGTAACTATTTAACAAAAGAAAACATCGTTCCAAAATGCATTGTTGAAATGTCAAATAGTTACGATTTGCAACTACATATTTCCAACTCATGTCCAAGACATGAATTGAGATTTTTGATCTGTTAAAGTCGAAGTTCGTTGAGAATTCAAACCAAAATTTAAAATTCAATTTTTGTTTTGTTTGTGGCGTTTAAAAAATTAAAATAGATTTACAATGATTAAAAACATGATCTTATGCAACGATATTGCAAATTGAATTATTTTCTATGAAAAAATCTGTATTTTATTAAGTATTTATTAAGAGAAGTACGTTGAATTTTTTTTAATATTTGTTTGACAGATTAACAATGTCTAAAAATAAATCGTTTCAAAATGAAATCGAAACAATTCCAAAAAAGTCTAACAATGACACTTTAACCAACATTTTTGACATAACAACGATAGTCAACGATAGCTTATAAAAGAACGTCCTTCCTGCATAGCTCGTGTTTCAAAACGAATGGCGGCGAAAGCGCCATTCAGCAGTTCGACAACAGAACTCAAATGTAAAACACGTTGTTCTGTCTTAATATTTTTTGACATCGAAGCTCTTTATGGAGAATCAAGCATTCTCGATTTTCATATTACACGGATGGACTAGTTTTCATCCGGGTTCGATAAAAACGAGGCTCTGGTGGCTTTAACGTTCAAGATCTTGTGCGCGATATTAAGAAGACTAGTTCTCTATTCTCTATGCTAAGAATTGATTCGGTGGATGCTTTACGGTAACTTGTGCGAGCCTTATTTCGGACGCACTGTTAAGTATAAATACTCATTCTTATGCCGCACTACACGAATGTAGAACGCATGTTTTGATGCCTAAATCATAATATTTTTATATACACAAAGCAATCTTTCAATTAATTTTATAAAGTTTTAATTTGACTATCTTAATTGAATCATAATTTTGATTTTTTTTCTCAGGTGACAGAGGTTCCTATAAATTTACAGCTGAATCCGACATGGAAGACATTATCGAAAAAGTTGTCTGCAATCAGGAAGACATAAAAGACAACGAAATGAAACAGCTTGCCTTCGATGAAGACTCGAAAATCCTTCTAATAAAACAAAATGGCAAACTCACGGCTATCGGCAATAAGTGCTCCCATTATGGAGCCCCCTTGCACACAGGTTCCCTTGGGGATGGTCGTGTCCGCTGCCCCTGGCATGGTGCATGCTTTAACATTGAAACGGGTGACATTGAAGATTTTCCAGGATTGGATTCAATTCCCTGCTATAAAGTTAAAATTGAAAAGGACGGACAGGTTAAGGTGCAAGCTAAAAAATCTGTACTAGATAAGCAAAAACGTATCAAGGATATGGTTCGAAGGGATGAAAAGAATGATCGAACTTATGTTGTGATTGGAGGAGGCCCATCAGCAGCAGTCTGCGTGGAAACACTTCGTCAGGAAGGTTTTACTGGACGTATTGTAATGATATGCAAGGAGAATACTCAGCCTTATGACCGAGTGAAAGTTAGCAAGGCCCTCGACTCGGATATTTCAAAGTTGCAATTCCGCAGCTTAGAATTTTACAGCGATTATTCTATTGAAATAATGTTAGGCGTAGAAGCGACAGCATTAGATTCAGCTGCAAAAACTGTAACCTGTTCGAATGGCTATGTGATGAAATTCGACAAAATTTATATTGCAACCGGTAGCCAAGCCATCAAGGTGCCAATTCCCGGAGCTGATTTGGAAAATGTATTTACTGTGAGAAATATTGAAGACAATTTTGCAATAAGTTCTCTGGTTTCAAGTGAACTTGATGTGGTTTGTTTGGGCTCTAGCTTTATTGCTCTGGAAGCTGCCGCATCCTTGGTAAAGAAAGTTAAAAGTGTAAGTTACTTTATATTCATGTTATTTCGATGCATAGTTTAAATTACTATCTTTTTCTGATTTCTATACAGGTCACTCTTATTGCACGAGAAAATGTGCCACTCAAACTCAGTTTTGGAGAAGAAATTGGGCAAAGAGTTTTGGAGCTTTTTGAAGAGAACAACGTTCGCATGGTGATGAACAGTGGTATCAAACAAATAATGGGCACAAATGGCAAAGTCTCGGAAGTGGAACTGATAGATGGCACCAAATTACCATGTGGAATGTGTATCATGGGCACTGGATCTCTCTTTTATACAGATTTCCTTAAGGGCTCTGGGGTATCTCTAAATCCAAATGGATCTGTTGATACCGATATTTATTTGATGACAAACAAACAAGACATATATGTCGGTGGTGATATTGCCAATGCTCCGGTTTACACAATCGGAAATGAACGTGCTACAATCGGGCATTACCAACTGGCCCAATATCATGGACGCATTGCAGCTCTTAATATGGCAGGAAAGGGTGAAGAACTCCGAAGTGTTCCATTCTTTTGGACTATGTTGTTTGGCAAAAGTTTCCGTTATTCTGGATATGGAAAACCAAGTGCAATTAAAATTGTTGGTAACGTTAAGGAGCTCAAATTTGTTGCTTTTTACTTGGACGAAGAGAACAATGTCATTGCGACAGCTGCCTGTAACCGTGACCCAATTGTGTCACAGTATGCAGAGCTACTAGCAATGGGTAAAAAATTGCAGAAAAATGATTTGGAAATGGAAGATCCATTAGCCTGGACGGAAAGATTAAAAGTAGAGTCTAAGGTTTGCTGAGTTAGGTTTGCCTCTAAATGTGAGATATTTTCTTGACCATCTGCTGCGCTCATGGAATCTTAACTGTAAATTTAATGTGTTTATACTGTAAATATTATTTTCATGTTTCATGGAAGTATATACTAAGATGTTTATTTAATAAATGCCTAGTTGATCGTTTTCATGATTGTAAAGCATGTTTTGTTAACTATCAGCTGCTTCATATCAAAAATGCGTCGAATAGAAGATGCTTTTAGAAGATGCTTTTTGACATGCTTCTGATATTGCGATGAATTCTATTTCCGTAGACGAAAGAGCTACCCAAGTTTGTTTATGAGACGACAAACTGATAATTTCACCGTTTTTCTTAAATCCTTACCTTACCTTAGGAGGCACTACAGTCCGGAGTGGACCTGGGCCTCAACCAACCAGCTTCTCCACGCAGCTCGGTCCCAAGCTAACTGCCTCCAGTTTCACACGTGAAATCGGTCGAGGTCTTTTTTCACTTGTCTGCGCCACCTGAGTCTCGGTTTTCCTCTACTGCGCCGTCCGCCCATCCCTCTGGGGTGGAATCGAAGATTTTCCGGGCTGGAGCATTGATATCTATCCGCTTTATATGACCCATCTATCTGAGACGTTGAATTTTTACTCTTTTCGCTAGCTCTGTGCAATAAGCATTTGACATCGAATTATATACATATATTATATATATACGAAATATATACTAAACGAAAAATATGAATACAACTGCATTGCTGTAACCATTACGTGTTTTTATCGTTTATTGTACGTGCTTTTTTCTACATATTTCAGTGGAAAATATTACATCTCATATACATAATATTTGTTAATTATCTTACGATTTCTTTTCTCAGAATTGAAATTATTCAATGAACGAATAATATACCTACGTATTTTAAACATCAAAGATTCCATGAATTATAAAACATTTGACATCGAATTATAAACATTTATTGTATGTATACGAAACATATATTAAACGATAAATATGAATATAACTGAATTTCTGTCAACATAATCTATTTATATACGTTTATTGTATTTGTTTTTTACTACATATTTAGGTGGTATATTGTACATTTGGATTCCGGCATGAGGTAAGTACTTTTATTTAATATAAATATAACTAATAAATAATCATACAAAATAATAAATCACAAATCAATTAAAGAATGCAGAAACCACAAGAAAATGTAAAATAAAAAAAATATAAACAAAAAACCTATGTACGTCTTCCAAATGTATATGGCGACGTCGTTTTTATGTTTAATATACATTAATGTTCTATCTTTAATATGTCGAATATACGTTAATACGATATCGCCGTTGACGTCTGTAAGATGTATTTAGTATATTCTACGTTTATGTATGTATATATTATGCGGATATTAGCCGGACATTGACATGGCTCTTCAGTACACATCTTACGGACGTATACGGCGACGTCGTTTTATGTTTAGCTTACGTCAATGTTCTATCTGGGACCTGTTCATAAACGTCAATTAATGTTTAAAGCATTGTGCAGATTCCGCAGCTGTTATTTTTTTCACTGCAGAAAGAGCGCGAATGAAAAAATGTAATTATTTTATGCAAATATTTTATTATTATTTTTTGTACAATATTATTTATTGTTTTTTAAAGGCGAGGTCCATTGTGGAAAAATATTTACATTTAACTATTAATTGAAAAAAAAAAAAAGTTTATAATGATCAATGACTTACATACATATGTACATGACAATTATAATAAGCCAGAAGGGCGTTCTTGTCATTGGCATTGTTAGAAATTGTTATTCTGTCAAATATTTGAAAAAAAAATTCAACGTACTTCTCTAAGTATAAGAATACTTAATAAACTACAGATTTTGCCATCGAAAATAATTCTATTTGCATTTGTGTTGTATAAGATCATGTTTTTAATAATTGTAAATACGTTATAATTTTTTAAAACACTTCCAAAACAAAAAAAAATTGATTTGAATTCTAAATGAACTTTGACTTTGACAGATCAACAATCTCAATTCATATCGTGGGCATGAGTTGGAAATAGTTACAAATTGTAACTATTTGACACTTTAACAATGCAAACAATGCAATGCAATCATGAATCGTAACTTTTTGGCATTTTGGAACGGCAAATTGTTAACAAATTGTTAGAAATTGTCAACGATAGTTGATAAAAGAACGTCCCACAGGTCTGCACACTGCAAAGTGAGTTTGTTCAATAATGCATGAGAAAAGAAATGCGGTTATTCTAGAGTAGTTTTTCGACGTAAGTATATGAAATCACCTTCATACTAATCTTTCTTTGTCAAAAATGGAAAGCTTGTAGATGCATCCGGTTTCCGGTCGCGTGTTAACTGAAGCAAACACAAAACAACCCATTAGGTTTTCATATTTGCCATTGTCGTCTATTAACACTTCTGACTATCCGGCATGCTTGCCGTTGCCATAGTTTTTATCCATTGGAATATTCTATAGTTTAGAGTTTGCTAAGTCAAAAGACTTGCAATCTGTTCGATATAATTCCCTTAGTTCAAATGGTGAATTCTTTTGTTGTCCTTATAGTTCCTTAAAAGTCCGTGTTGTTCACCTGAAACATTGATGAGACTATTTGCCTCTATTGAGCGAATCAGTTTTTTGGATCCACTTGCCACAACAATATCATTAAAGTACATAATTATGAAGCACCATTCTGATAAACAAGAAAAAATGCTATACAGTCTGAAAATTAAACATAATAATATTGCATTTGAAAATTGCGGCAACACTGGAAGCAACCTCTTACTCTTTATAATGTCGCCAGCGCCAAAATTTTCAAATCAAGTACTATGCGATTTTCTTTCATTTAACAGCTGATTACTTGCAAGGGTGACAGCTAGGAATATTTTTACCAATTTTTTTTTGTTCTTATAATAAAATTCTACTAAATTGCTTGGTTCTTGCTTTTTAAAATGCGTTTATCAATTATAAATTTTTTTAAAAGTACCGTCCCCGGACATATTTTCCGTGGAAAACGCAGGCTTGTCAAACCTGTAAGCAAAAAAGCAATGGAAACTTTAACGCGTGAATATGATCGCCAAGAAGCTATTATGCTACTTTTAAGGAATCCCTATTTAACACAGGTATTAAAACGCTATCCTAAATACTTGAATGAAAATGAACGTACAAAAATTGTTCTTTGATGCAGGAAGAGTCCTCAGGTCATGCTAAAGTATTTGGAAAACGGGAAGCGATGGTTAAGAAATGGCAAGATGAACAGGCCTTGAGTAAAATGAAGCCTCACATTACAATAGAAGATCGCTTAAATCATCTTAGGGTCAAAGAAGCATGGGATTAATTTATAAAACATTAACAGATATTTATTTTTAATTACAAAGAACAAAATTAAATATAAACAATAAGTTCAATTGTCTATAAATATTTATGATGGGGCTGAAAAACAACAGTCCATGGGCCTTAGCGTGAATAAAATTTCCCATGTTCCAAAAGTTGGTATCGAATATGACGCTCGTAAGTTTAAAACGGAATTTTAAGAATTTCCCATGGGAAATCAATTGTAATTTGGCCCTATCGGCAATCCAAACACATTTACCAGCATTACCAATACCAATTTTCCTAATAGGTATGGGGAATGTTTCCAGATAAATTTTATTCACATCTGGCAAGTGGAGCAGCGTTTTCCGAAAATGATTCACCTGACCAGTTGGTTTTTTTGACTTATTTTTAATTTAAATACTGGATTTGTGGTACAAATTTATGAGTCATAAGCTATTTGCTAGCTTATGGTGGGATGTTATCGCATTTAAATGAAATGGATGTCCCGAAGTTCTTTAATTATAGCAAGGTTGGTATCACGAAAGGATAATTAATTAATTTTTTTGATTTTGATTTTGGTGGGGGCAGCATCCCCATGTATTTGGCTTATTTCAAGCTACAAAACTAAAACTAAATTAGGACTAATTAAATCTAAATGGGAAGGTTGGGACAGTTGTTGAGGCGTAACTTTAGATTCGGTGTACTAATATTTAGGTCAAAATATTCAGCTACCGAATTAACACTTCGCAGCATACGTGTAAGAGGTTCATTGGAGCAATAAGAGGCACGGTGGGAGGGTATATGAAAAGGATATAGGATTTCTGAGATTGCGGGGATTAGTGTTAAAGAAAATGGAATTATATAATGAAGAGCAGTCAACGGTACCAGAAAAAAGTCGGTGAATGAAAAGAATATCGGCAACCAATCTTCGTTCATCTAGAGTTCTCAGATTATTATTATTATTAAAGTTGGAGACGGGCATGATATGGAGGTAGAATAAAAGGATCTTGCCACTGAAGACCGCGAAGAGCGAAAAGAAGAAATCGTTTTTGAATGCTTTCTATTCTCGAAATATGGACGTGGTGGTATGGGCGCCAAACTTGAGAAGCATATTCAAGGAGAGGTCTAACGGGTGTTATATATAGGGAACGAGTCAAATAAGGGTTGCAGAATTCTTTAGACCATCGTTTTACAAAACCTAGAATTGAATTAGCCTTCTGTATTATTTCATCGATGTGTGATCGGAAACTAAGCTCACGATCACATAAAACACCGAGATCTCGGATCGAATCAACAATGGGAATGGATTGATTGGAGAGAAAATATTGACGGGGAAGTAAAACTATGCGTTTACGTGAAAAAGTTATCGATTGGCATTTTTCCACGTTCAGTTCCAGGCAATTTTTGCTACACCAAATTGAAAAGCGATCAAGATCTAATTGAATAAGGATTGAATCATTTACTGAAGATATAGTTTTGAAAAAACTTAGTATCGTCAGCATATAATGAGATATTGTAATGCTTTATTATCAATTCGATGTCATTAATGGTAAGGATGAAAAGGAGAGGGCCTAAGTGACTTCCTTGAGGGACACCGAAAGTGGCGAGAAATGGATTGGAAAGTGCATTCCTGAAACGCACACTATAGGAACGATTGCTGAGGTAAGAAGATATCCATTTCAAAGAGATCTGTTCAAAGCCAAGAGCCTTAAGTTTGAAGAGTATAAGACTATGAGAAATTTTGTCAAAGGCTTTACTAAAGTCAGTGCAGATAACATCGACTTCCATCCCTGCTTCTAGTGCTGAGAGGGCAAAGGAAACAAATTCAAGAAGGTTAGTAGTAGTGGATCTACATTTGAGGAAGCCATGTTGTCTAGGGGATATAAGCGACTTACAACGAAAACTTATTAGTTCGTATATGAGGCATTCAAATATTTTGGGGATGTAGGATAGTTTGGCAATGGGACGATAATTCTTAACGTTATTTTTTTACCCTTTTTTGTGAATCGGTGTAACGAATGAAGTTTTCCATACTTCTGGGAATACACCTTGGGATAAAGATAAACTAAAAATTTGGGTAAGGGGAACGGAGAGTTTGGGAACATTTTTTTAGAAGAATTTCCGGGATATTATCTGGCCCAAGAGAAAATTCTTGACGTAGTAAACTTAACTTATTTTCAACAAGATTCTTATCGAGAGGGAAAAAAGGGCCAATTGAAAAATTCGGTAAGTACTTAAAATAAGCTTCGCCTGGTTGAAAAGCATCATTTGACGTGATAACGTCTCATAAATCGATGACAGGCTACACATACGAAATAAAATGACTCATGCTGATAAGAAAAGTGGCGCACGTTGCGGTACTGTGGTTTGTTCAACAAAAATCGATCTCAAACGAAAATTCCCAAAATAATTCCATTAAAATTCAAAAAGTACAAGAAGAGAACAAGAAATACAAAATAGGCGGAGTTTTGTTAAATATTGGGTATTAGTGTGTGTGTGTGGATTTAACGAGAGGGTTTGTGGGTGTGAGTAAACGGGATGTATGTTGGTGTTGCCGCCATCAATGTTTTCTTATGACGTTATGACGTAAACTTATCGTCCGTAAACCGACTTTACAGACAAAAACTAGTTTTTTACACTTCACCTTCAGGCTCATCCTTTTGGGTTGGCCTCAAAAAAATTCGGTAAGCTACCTAAATGCAGGTGTCGTCGCATATATTTGATTCAGGAATTTTTGCGCCTGCTTTTCTTGTCCTATACTGGCTTCTCAGAGTATCTTCTTTCTACATGGCAGTAACACTTAAGATGTCATGCTGTATCCTGTCCAAGATGGTCTTTCCAATGTCAAGGCTTCCTAGGATTTGTTTCTCCTTAAAATAACGTGTGAACCAATAAGGATGAAACTCTCGAAATGTTAAATATTTTAAAATAGAAATTAAACTTCCAATCTGACAAATACAAATACAGATTTCAGAACCAAAAAAGGGTTGCAAGTTGTTTTTTTTTTAACTTCCGGAGAGTTTATGCGGACTACCAAGCAAAAAACACTATAAGTTTGTACTTCTTTATACAGCATTTCTCAGATTGATTTTGATTCAGTGTATTCTTAATACTTGAAACAACAACCTCTACCATAACCGATAAGGCTTTTCTTAGAGATCATCGTTTACGGTCCACGTAATATATTTAGGTATGGTCCTCATTTGGCCAAACAACATTCCAAAATATCTACGAAAACCACCTTCTATTTATAACGTTTTTTAAATCATGATCTTGGTTAACCGTTGGTTACTGACAAAATTTTATATTTGATTTGATAGAATTGAGACTTGAAGAGGCGAATCAACTTCATCTTCTAAATATCGACCAATTGCACTTACGTCTCTTCTTTGCAACGTCATGGACACCTGATTAACTATCAGCTTAAGTAATATCTCAAAAATGGAAATAGCTCCTGAATCGAATAGTCGAATCAATTGTTACATCGTCTTGCGAAAGCAATTGATATTTTTAAAGCGTTCGATAGATTGTAGGAAAGTTTTACGTGCACACCTGCCGATAATGGCTTCATTACACGGTGAGCATGTTTTTGTTACGACATCCATATTGACATGTAAACTGAGGAGCCTGGGCTATCAGCAATTCTAGTATCAAGGTTAAATACATCGATTATACAAAACTTCTTTACAAACTTCAGTTATCCCCCCATCCCCACTCAACAAAATACCATTTGATTCACCACCAAGCTCCGACCAGAAGACCCACAACTTAACAGGCACTTATTACTGAGTTTACTGAGGTAATTACCTGGGCTGGTCTTGCCAACTCCGTTGTACAAGATTATGAGCCAGGACCGGATATGCATTAAATTGTGATCTTGCAAGCATTGTCTAGCAGGAAATAAGAAATCACGTAGAATTTAATGCATCATAGAACACCTATTGCCCGAGCTTATTATTAGTTCAACAGTTAACATGCCTTTGTCTCTGATAAAAAATCCCATCCGTTTCCTTTGAATTTAGAAACATTACCATTCTAATGGAATACGAAATACCGAATCGAAATAGAGTTCAAGTAATTAAACAACTATTCTATTCCAAAGTCCACCCGCCGCACTTTGTACTTTCCAGTTTTAATATAAGTATGCATGACGACATCTTTTACATCATCAAATAATAAGGCAATTCAATAGAAAAACAAAACACTAACGAGACTTACGAACTTTAATTGTTTTCCAAGCTTTCAAAAACGAACATACATAACAAAATAAAAAAAATACAATCCTAAATATTATATTCTTAAATACTCAATGTGCTGCGGGATTCTCGATTGGTTAGGCTGTGTCTAGTGTTGCTCTATATGATGTAGGATTTCAAACCCAACTTCCACCATAATTAGAATGATAATCATCCATTCCAAACGGATGTGATGTGCGTCATTTAAATTGTGCGAAATCAGCTCGGCCAACTCCACACAATGGCTGATTTTTTCGTTCATAACCTTTGTCCTGCGATTGATGCTGAAATACGAACAAACCTGTATGTACAGTGTTTCCAGTTCTTCGCGATCCCAATAAAAGTCTGGAGTGTCAAGCAGATCTGAACTCAAGTTGATCATGTGTCGCAGAGCAAACAGCTCTCCAGTCATTCGCAGAGCTTCAGCTCGCGTGATCTTTATCCTTCGCCCTTTCTTGAGATCCTGGGTCAAATATTCCATTCCATCGATGTACCTCTCCAATGTAGCCTCCCAGATGCCTAGTTTGATGGATGCTGCCATCGCATTCGAGAATGTGTACTTTTGCAGAAAAGTCTCATCGCCTTTGGAAAGGAAGAACTTTCCATTTTTAAACAGAGCTTGTGGGTTACTACTCGATGAGGTGTTCTCCTGCTCAGGTTCAGAAACATAGGTGTACGGCATGATCTCACTCTCACCTTTAACTAAGGCTTTCAGGTAGCCATCCTTTTCGTAAGCCTTCAAAAAAGAAAGCACATTATTTGCCTCCAGTTCATTGAAATTCCACATGACGACTGATCCTTCGCGGAAGAAAAATATGTCCCTTGCTTCCCCATTGACTATATATTTGGCAGTTACGTAGAGAACATCCTGCTCTGCACCCAGATTGTCTGTTGAAAAGAATTTCTTAGCGGCATACAAATTCTGTTTCTCTAAGCCAACGACCAGCTTTTCCAGATCATACTGTTCGGCTGTGGAGAATGCTGTTACGTTGAAATATCCTTGAGCTGCAAGGTCTTCCTCTTCGTTGCGTTTCTTTCGCGTGATCCGTTTCTTGATCTGCAATCCGGAAATTGTGTCCTGATGAACGGCATGACGCTGCTGCAGGGAGGCTTTTGGAGAGCATATAACTTTTTTGAAATTAGACAATACACTTGGTTTGGCTGTTATTGATACAAATTCTCTTCGTCCATTGCTTTGTGCAATGATAGCGATTCCTTTGGTAAATACAGCTCGAGTGAAGTTCATTTTGTTTGGCAGACTGATTTAGAAATGTAAGGTTGTGATGAAATCGAGCATTTCTTGTGATGGTAGATTATTCAACAGTTAGGAAGAAAATTGAATTTCACGGAATTTAAGAGAAATGACAAGCACCGGCGTGTACAGATGCACGTGCAATAAATGGATTGAATTTAAATAAAAGTTGATAGAATGTACTTGAATGAGACTTGTTACAATTGAATAAGGAGTTTTAGGTTTTGTTACTTATTTTTTAAATGCTGAAATTAGTAAGTAAAATATTTTTTTCTGTAAATTACTTCAGAAGGTTCTGCTTTCACGCCGGTGTTTTGATTTTGATTTTTCTTCTTGTTCTTACCTTCTTTTATTTTTATTTTTTATACTACTGAGGCGCTAGCGGATGCATTTCATACTACATACCATAAAGCATTAAGAAGAAGTAGTTTTGGATATTGCATTCCGTCTTTCCTTACAACGTGTCTCTCCGATCAAAATTTTATAGAATACCATCTGTCATCATAGAAAAAAAGAAAAATAAAAGGTCCGCCAAATAACTTCTTTTTTTTTTTTTGAAAATGCTTCATCAACATTGAGTGTAGCTTCGGCTGTGTTGTGGCACGTAGCGCCATCCTGTTGAAACCAAATGTTGCCAATATCCTCCTCTTCAATTTTTGTGAACAAAAATTCGTTCAACATGGCCCGATAACGATCGCCATTGACTGTAACGGCCACTCCTTGCTCATTTTCGAAAAATGGCCCAATTGTAATTGTAATTGTAATTGTAATTGTAATATTTATTTGGCTCAAAAGTGCCATTTCAATTTCAATAAATTTGTTTACAAAACGTTGGATTTTATATATATAATAAATAAGAATAGAATAATCAAATTTAGTTTAACAAAAATGAATTGATTTAAACAATGAAAAGGATTAAAAAGATTTTATGAAATTTACACAGATTTAAAATATAAAAGAATTTGAGGTATTTATATAATAAATTCCGCTGTATATGCAGCTAACAGTCTTTTGAATGTGCTTATGCTGGTTGCACCTTTGATCTGTTGAGGCAGTTGGTTGAAAGCTTGGAAACCAGAGAAAAATATAGATTGTTGACCTCTTGTAGTTCTCATACTTGGTAATATAAGGTCCTCTCTATTACGCAGAGGATATGCTGCATTTATGTTCGTAGTGGCATGGACATTTAAGTACTCTGGACACATGTTGTTTTTCATTTTATACACGAAAGTTAGTGTTAACATATATAGTCTTTGGTTGATGTTAAACCAGTTTAAGGTATCATGCATTTCTCTTATACTGGTGTATCTATCACGTTTTAATATTACGCGCATAGCTTTATTTTGCAGTAACTGCATTCTACTTTTTTGAGACACATTACAGAAATACAGTAAGGTAGGACAATACTCGAAATGGGGTTTGATTATCACATTATATTCTTTTATTGCACTGTTCATTGATAGGCTGCTTCTAATTTTACGTAATACTCCCAACTTTTTTGATACTTTTTTGCATAGATAATCAATATGTTCGTTCCACAATAGCTTATTGTCCAAAATAACACCAAGATACTTTATATGCGGCACAATTTCAAGGGGACAGTTTTCGACGTGGATGGACAAATCAGGTGGTAAAGAGGTGACATTTAATAACATACACTTTGATTTTTCCATATTTAATAATAGGCGATTCATTTTAAGCCAGTTATTTATTGCACAAAGATCTTCATTAAGATTATTCACACACGTTGTTACATCACGACCAGAAATACACAAAAGACCATCATCAGCAAAAAGTTTGAACCAAAAATGTTTCAGAACTTTTTCCATGTCGTTTATGTAAATAAGAAACAACAATACACCAAGAAGGGTACCTTGGGGAATTCCAATGTTTACCGGTAGAGCACATGAAGTTACACCATTTACTACTGTACGTTGTGACCTTCTAGTAAGAAAACTGCGAAACAATTGTAGTTCAATTCCTCTAACGCCAATTTTATTTAATTTCTGCAGTAAGATAGAGATGTTCACCGTTTCGAATGCGCGTTTCAGATCTATAAATACTGCGATAATTAACTTTTTACTGTCAATTTCTGATTTCCACTTGTTAATTACAAAGTTTAAGCTAGTCTCACAAGAATGTTTTTCTCGAAATCCGGATTGATTAACACATAAAATTATGCCTCTGGACCAAAATCCGCACCAAACAGTGACTCGTTTTGGGTGTTTCGGCTTTTCAATGTATGCATGCGGGTTTTCTGTGCCCCAAATGCGACAATTTTGCTTGTTTACATACCCGCCAAGATCAAAATGAGCTTCATCTGAAAAGATGATTTTTTTGGCAAAATCGGCATCTTCTTTAACAGCGAGTTTCATTCAAGAAAATATTTGCTCTTTCTGTCAAAAGATTTGATCTTTTTCAATTTCGAGAGTTTCATTGCAAGAAAAAGAGCAAATCTAGATCAAATCTCAACACGAAAGATTTGATCTCTGATGGGTTGGCAGATTTGATCTGAATGCACACATACATGTAAATAGTCTTTCGGTCAAACGTCAAATGGAAAATATTTTGTTATTTTTGTTCTTTGTTGTGAACTTGTGCCAGCCCGTACTTAGTCAAAAAATTAACAAATATCCATTAAATATACAAAATAACAAATAAAGGTGTTTTTTTAAGTGAGAAAATACAAATATGGCATTTTAAATATATATACTGTACTTGCCTGGTATTTTTGTGTGTGATATCAAATACTGTGTATGCTCGTCAGTGAATGACCAATACTAGGATTAAATGATGAAACAAGTTTCATTAAAAAGAGCAAATCTTGATTTTCAGATCAAATCTTTGAAATTTGAATGAAACTAGCTATAAGTCGATCGCAGGCAGTAATGTCGCAATATTTCCCAGTATATACACAACCATATTCGTTTAGCGGAAGGATAAAACTAATTATCTGCCAAATCAGACATGAGCTAAGTGTTACCATTCTCGAAATAAACACTGGATAAAAAAAAACGTTAGATGGCGGACCCTCTAGAATTTGTGATCAGCATTTCATAGCTTAACTATTTCATTTGCAGAAATATTGCGGAGAAAAACGTATTGTTGTGTCTATTAGCAATAAAAGAAAAGAGAACGTCCTACAATTTTTATGATGTGTAGAATGAAATATTTTATACAATGCCATTTGCGGTCTCTAAGTTTCTATAAAATCTTGCTCGTGGAGAAACCGGGTTACACAAAGTGGGCCCATTTGAAGGTCTATTCACATTAGAGAGAACAATGAATGAACGAATAAAAATGATTTAAAACAATTTTTTAACAAATTCGAAACAAAATTATGAAAATTTAATTATTATCAATGTTTACCCTTGAGAAAACAAATTGAGTGCCGCAAATGACAATCTAGGTTTAAAGAATTTGACTGTTCAATTTCAATAATCTTGTAAGGGCAAACGGGTGGACATTTTTAGACAATTGAAGTTTCTAAACAAATTCGGAGATGTGTTAACTAGCTGAACCCAATGAGAGCCGAAGTGGCAATACGCAGTCGGAGCCACAGATGGTTGTCGTAATGTGTCGTACGGCTTTTTTAAAACTGCCCACAATGAAGTCGTACGCTTTTTTGACATTTGAGAGTTTATTGATACAATCTGACTGAATTGTAGTTTGTGTTGATTTTAAAATTGCAAATTATTAGCGCAAAATTTTAGTCAGCCTTCGATTAAGCAATAATACCGACTCTAGATAATATGGACTTTTAATAAGGAACCCTCAACTATTTTTTTTCGCAATTTTAAACACATTAAACATCCCTGCTAACTAATACTGACTTGTAACGTAACGTGAAGAAAGTAACCAAATTTGACATGAAGATGACAAATAATACAAATAAATAAAAAATTGAACAAAACATCCCTGAAATCTGATTCTGTTGCGTAACGTGAGGAAATATCCTTTGAAAGTAACCAAATTTGACATGAAGATGACAAATAATACAAATAAATAAAAAATTGAACAAAACATCCCTGAAATCTGATTCTGTTGCTGTATCCCCCGAAAAAAAATAAAAAGGAAGCCGAAATCAACTTACAAGTCTATTTTGTCCTCCTAACAAAGCAAGTGGTAGATGATGCCATCAAAACTTTGAAGGAAAGTACTTAGTTCTTATTCCCTTTTTGCCATCGAGAAAAATATTGCTGCTACTAACAAAATTGATGTCCAAAAAATTGCTCAATTCGTAAGATTTATTTGAAAAAGGGTGTAATGAGTGGTAAGTAAGTGCAAACCAAAGTCAATGAAGCTTATAGTTCCGGGAAAGTGTTATATGTCGAGAAGAAGTATGCTGCTAACCCAAAAGCTACTGCCAGTGAAAAGAATGTGAAGAAAACCAACACAACTAAAAAAGTGTCCATAAAATAATTTATAACTATAATTGTTTAAATAAAAGAGGTTTCTTAAAAGTTGCTTAAAATATTTTTTTCATTTCGGAACAACAACTATTATTTTGCAGTCAGAACAACATCGATTTGGTGAATATTGCCTTTCGAAAAATTCAAATCTTCAAAAATGTCGATTTCTTCCTCAGATTTCTTCCTACAATTTTATTTTCGATTTATTTAATTTGAAATGTCAATCGGTCACAGAATAAAGTACACATTAAGAAGATAATATGGACTTTTCCTGCTATTAAAATTAAACGACTCATATAAGGATAAAGTATACATTAAGTCGACTAAAATTATCAAAAAGACGACTTCCATATTAATTAATTTGTTTAGAGTCGACACTGATATTTAAAAGGATTAAGTCGGTATTAAATGTCTAAAATTTTGCGCTATTATTTTTAAGTCAATAAAAGTTAAAATGGAAAACAAGAATGAAGAGATTTTCTGCAGCTTTGCATTTACATTGAATAATAAGTACAGGAAGACGTGTTTTTGAAAATAAATGAAGCCTCTTTCTTAATAAATTGAGTTATCACATACACACAAGTATTAACACTGGGGCGGAGTGCAGAAGATTAAAAACCATCGTGGGGTGCCAACTATAATGTTATAAAGTAATGGAAATAAATAGTTACTGTAAAATAGATTTGGATTTGTTTTATTAATAAAACTTACCTGTTACAAAAATCTGAAAAATACAAACAAGATAACCAGCGACACCTCTTTTTTTAATTTTAAAGTTAGGTATGTATTATTTAAATAAGTTATCACAGTTTTTACCAATTTTATTAACAGCATTCCGATGAAATGTACTGTTTGATTAATTTTTTTTGGCAAAATTGTTATATCACAGTGTTTTGTTATCTTGCTAGCTACATTCTACTTAAATGTTTTGTTTTTTATCACAGGGTTTTCTTTCTTGTCTTAAATTCTACTAATTTTGTCAATTTAATTAGCAAAATTCCCCTGAAATGTATTGTTTGTTAAGTTCGGTTTTTAATAAAAAATGTTTGTATTACAGTCACAATATATTGTTAGCTACATTCCGCTTAAATGTATTTTTTTTAAGTTTTATTTAAGTTCTTATTGATAAGGTTTCATTTTTCTGACGCTATATAAAGGATCTTGTTTTTAAGAAGATTTCTATGATCATTTTGGAGAAAATGTTAAAATGACCAGTGTTTTTGATTGTCCTTCAAAAATAGTTTTACCTATCAATTCTGTTTGCGTATTTATAATTATACCGTCATAAATGATTCTTATAACATTGTCTCTTTTCCGTCAATTAGTTTTGACTGTATTTTTAGCTGTGACAAACAACTTAAAAAAATTTTTTTATCAAAAAATATTCACGATTCACAAATGTAAGAAAATTTCAAACATAAATTCATTCTACGTATTGAAGCGTCTTACCAAAACCAATGAAAACGAATGCGTCCCTGACTTCAACTCTCTTTGACAGGTAGAAAGTGAATTTTATCCATTGAAGATGTACATTTTTATTTTCAATTAATTTATTATTTTCATTGTTTAATACCACAAAAAAAAACTATTCTAAATTATTCTACAATATTTAAAATATATTCAAAACACCACTCCACACCGCTTTACGTTCTAAATAAAACAATACTTACTTGTGAAAAGAAATGTGTTCATTCCTCTTAAAAACATTGGTTTTACAAGTTTTAAGAATGCAGCTCATCCTGATTCTTGTATTTCTTTTTTAAATTATACAAATTTCTCACTAAATCACTTTTTTCATAAAACTTATAAAGCTTAATATCTTTGGATTAACAATTACCAAAATTCGAATGACTTTTTTTATTTACCACCTTGCGAAAATGACAGGAAGAACTAGAATTTACTACTACATGTATAACTGATTAGCTTCACTCAGATACACTGTATATATACACAACACGTCTTACTGTACTTCCTATTCAATGGCATTTTATGTTTATATATTTTTATTACTTAAATCCCAAAAAACTTCCATTGCGCGCACGGGCTCCATAATTTTTTCCCTATCGTCCATGGCGTTTTTTTTTGACAACCAAACATAATAATCACGCACGACAAAGTTAACAGTTAACCAACCCTTGCGGCTCCGTGTTGCAGTTGCGTATGCAGTTGCGTTCCATTGTGTTCACAATATTGAATTCGTGTGTATTCAATATTTGACAGCTGTTGCAGTTGAGCTTGCGTATGTAGCTCCGTCTTTATTGTGTTCAGTTAGTTAACTGATTATATCTTTCCTTCTAACACACTTGCGTTTGACAATTCTCATTCATATTTTTCGCGGCGAGGTTGAGATATTTTGTCTGAGAAAACGTGTTCAAGTTTCTAAGGGAGATCTCGAAGATTTCAGAAACTTGAACTTGGCTTATTTAATTTTTCGACCTCAGTTTTTTTCTGTCAAAGGAATGACAAATTTAAGTTTGATATACATATTATTTTCGTTTTCCCATTCAACTTGCTTTTTGTTTATATATATATAATAGAACAAAAATCACGCTGTAGTAGTAATAGAATAATGTATGGGTATAAGAAGGTATTAATTTTAATCAACGTGAGCTCTAGATCGTTGTTGTTTATGGTATTTTCAAATTTTGTATATCGATGTTAAGTTAACTTACATCTTTAAGACAAACGATAACCCGAACATCCTAAAAGTATGCTTTCAAGTATTGCGTCAACTTTTGAAAATCTTGAAAAAATGTCATTGTATATGAACTGCTATAGTACTATCATGGTGACATGTGGACCGTGGCGCTCCAAGCGGCTCTAGGTAAAGTTAACTCTGTAAATTGAAAGAGGCGAACGCGTCGAACAAAGAGAATTCTAAGAGAAACTCTGTGAACATGTACTTTGCAGTTTATATACAACGTTGCGAGTATAGGTTTTTTTTGCACAACTGGATTGCTTCACACAAGCAGGGCGACGAGATGGCTAGTTTTAAAAAAGGAATGACAAAAAAAGAAGAAAAACGACTTTTGTAAATGAATGGTGTCTGGGGGTGGGTATATGTTTAAGCTGGTTGATAACTTTATTTTATATTTTATTTTATCATATTTTAGGTATGTACCTATATCGAAATCGTAGGAGCCGTTTTCGAAAAAAATAAGTTTTTCATTAAAAGTTATATGGCAGGTACCGTAAGTTTTGGAGCTAGAATGCCAATTCGAAAAACAGTCGGGTAGAGTACTCTAAAAATACTGGTCGAACGATTTTTAAATAAAAAATTCATAAAATAGAAAACAGCAAAAGAAATAAGATGGCTTACAACATTTTTGCCAAAAAACGTTATGAATTGTGTTTTTTTGATTTCATAAAAATTTTATTTGTTTCATATTTTTCCCAAAATTTTATTTCATATTGCTCGGCTAAGCCCTAGCCATAAGAGAAGGTTAAAACTTACATACATACCTACGTATTTTAAAGCATTTAATCATCATAAAAGCACAGAATGAATAAGGAAGCCTATGAAAAAATTAAATCTTTGTCAAAAAGACGCCTGTACCTAAAAAGGATTAGCTTTTCTGAAATTATTATTTTTTTTTCTGAATATCTGAGTTTGAAATACCTAAGTTTTTTTCAAATTTTTCTGTAGATATTTAAAGGTTTAAAAAATAATATGATAGAACAGACTTTTGGCTTTAAAAAAGGTATAGCACAATATTTTAAATGTTGACGTTTTTTTTAAATATATATAAATATATTTTAGTGTAAGATTACTTAGGCTACTTACATTTTCCTGAATATCAATTTTGGTTGTAATCGGTTACCTAACCAGTTCTCAGGAAAGTCGATGCCAAAAAATAACTTGACGATTATATCGCAAGTACCTACCGTAAATATTTCAGCTAAAAACAAATTAAAAAAATCCCACATAATATGTCGAATGTCAAAATAAACTTATATTCCAAATTTAAAGACTACTGGCCAAACCGTTTAGTAGACGGACAGAGTTTTGCCAGTGACTTAAATATGTTTCTCTATCATCGTAATGTTATATTTGATTGTTATCTCAATTTTTTTTTCTGCACGAATGCATAACTTGTACTTAGTACCTACCTATAATTGCAAGTAAAAATTAAACAATTAGGTATTACAAATGTAAAAAAACCCGTGGTATTTTGAGTAATTCTATAATTTTGGTTTAACTGGGTACATATAAATTTCTTTCATGCGAGCTAAGCTGGGTAGGTCAACTAGTACTTATTATATGCATAAACCTCAAACAAACAAAAGATCTTTCATACTATAAATCAATAATATAGTTATAATCAATCAATAATAATATAGATAAATCAATTTACAAACAATTTTTGATTGAATTTCTGCACATAGTTCATTCAGATAGGTACCTACATATACATATGTATGTACCTATATGTATATGTAGGTAGCTATCTGAATGGAAAGCAAAATTCAAAACAAAAATCCATCCACTGCAAGGACGTTTGTATCTTTGTATAAATACAGCAAGAAGTAAGTTTGTGTTTAAATTTCAAGAATGAATAGGTTTGTTCGATGTTCCCCGCCCCAGTGCGCACTGGGGAATGTCAGTGCATCAAGTCAAACTGCCAAAAAACTGCATAGCTGCTCTGGTGTTGATTTAACATCGAACAGCTCAGTGCAACATCTCTATTTTTGGACATTTCCTTCATTTAAATTTGTTTTCTTTAAACGGTGGCAAATAAATAGAAGTTGATAAAATGACCCACGAACGCAATATTTTGTCTATACACACATTAATAACTTAAAACCTACAAAATAATCTACGAAATATTTCATATCATAAAATAGCACAACAAATTTGCAAATAAATTCCTCCATTCTCTGAAAACGAAGTTCTGCCAACAGCTGGTTTGAATTTAAATCTTGAATTTTGACAGCTCCGATATCCTTACAAAAGCTATTCGCCTCAGCTAAGCGAAGCCATTGTATATAAACTTCAAAACTGCTAGCAGTTTGTATACATATATACAATGAACAAAACAAAATACTGAATTATCTCATGTTCTTCTTCAGTTTTTTTCTTGCCTCACATTGCACATGCGTATTAAACTAAGCACAAAGCATAACACTAAAAACCATGCTCTTAATTCTCTCTCACTCAAATAATATGTCCCTACACTAGCACTCCAAGCGGCTCTAGGTAAAAAGATTTTTTCTCGTCTCATGATAGTACTATAGGCAGTGTATATACAATGAAAAATATCAAAAATAAAAGAACTGGCTGTGGGAGCATTTATTAAATTTTAAATTTTGTTGTTAAGCTTTTCTTTTGTTGAAAAATGTTATTCGTAGAGTTAAATGAATGTAAATAATGTCATAGCAACGTTCTTATCCTAAGCTCACTCAATTTGCATATGAAAGCTACACTAGCTATAAGATGTCTTAATGTGTAAGCAATAAAGCAATTAACTGAACTAAATAAATCTAAACTCAAATTCTAATCATCTAATAATTTAGTAGATTTTCGATGTTCATTAAAATCTCTCAAGTGAACCCTTTTATTTTCTAAACAAATTTATACAATTAGCATCTGAATCCAAACCAATTCTTTCAAACCACTTACTTCTTGTTTAGTCTTCCACATAAATTAAACCAAATGCATGGAATATTTTGGTACATAGTTTTGTTTATTTTGGAATACTAAAAAATATAAAATATACAAATTTTATTTTTGGGATAACGAATGGTCAATGGTGCACAGAAAAGAGAAGGAAATTTGTATGTATTTATTGGGATGTTTTTGTTTGTTTTCATAAATGCGATAAAAAAAATTTGTTCTTCGTCGTCACTGCATCGTCGTCTCGTCGTCATATAGTTCGTCGTCCAGTATTATAACAGAAATACAGTTAATCATTTAACTTCTTTCTTTTTTAAAAACCATCGAATCACTAAGGAGCTATGTAGTACATTAAGCTGACAATAATTATTATATGAATATAAAAAACAATAATAAAAGTACAATAAACTGGAGACTTTTTGTTTAAAGTATAAATGAAACACATATACATATATATCGCTACGGATGCAAAAGTCTGTGTTGAATCCAGAGATGTAAACACATAATATACTTCCTTTTTTTCTTTGTTATTCCTTGCGCCTTTGCTTACGTTAACTGTATGTATTTAGTTGGAGTAAGCAGCCAACTAGGCTTCCGTTTCTGCTCCTTTTAACCTCAGCCTGGCGAAGTCCTCAAAGATAATGTCATCATCTTGTCCGTTGTCGTCGCCATCCAATTGAATAAGATTGGTTGTTGGTACTTCGGCAGCATTTTCCGCTGCAAGACCTCCGCTGGCTGCCTGAAGGCTGCGTCTGGGGGATCTTTCTGAAATAATTGGATCAATGTCGTCCTCTGGCTTTGGATGCATGAGGATAAATGGCAGTTCGGCAACCAAGTCACCACCCAAAATTGGGCCACTAATGAAAAGTTTCACCTTCACCTTGTAGTGCACAATGATGCCGAGACTCTCCCGCTGTGTTGGATCTGCAATAATTGTGCTCGATGCCAAATTCGTATCTTCGTGTTTTAGCTGACCATCTAATGCGAGACCCCATTTATCCTTGTTGTTAGCCAGGAGTGGTGTCAGTTCAAAGACCTTGGAAAGAGTGAAGCCAGGCTGTACCTGAACTCCGTCTTCCGATTCGGTTTCTGCGACCACACATTTGTATTGCGCCGTTGAGAATAGGCATATGTCAGCAAATTGACGGACCAGCACCTTGATTTTTTTCACGGTGCGGTTGGAATTGTTTGCGATATGAACATTTACACAAATCGACTCTCCGTGGTGGTACAGCTCCTTGTCTAGACTCGCCTCCAGGTGAATTTTGTTTGGTTTAAGCATGAATTCTTTGCTCACCTCAATCGATGGTTGCTCGCCCAGTTTTGATGGGGCATACATAATTTTACGTATAGCCAGGCGTACAGAGTTCCTCTTATGTGGTTTGTCATCGACATTTTCCCCCACGAATGCCTTCAGCTCGTAGTCCACTCCGCATGGTTTGCCTGTATCTCCTGGTGCTGGCTGCAGAGACACTGATGCTGGACAGTACGGAGGAACTTCGAAATAAAATGGATATGCATTTGGGCCAAGTTTCTTTATTAGCCTTTCCTGTAGCCGGGTCAATGGCCTATCTGATTCGATAATTGGGAAAATTTGTTCGCTCGCCAAATAGAGGTCTTTTCGAAATGTCAAGCCAAGGACGTCTAAGTCCTCTCGTCCATATCTAAATGCCGCCAGCACCTGACCAAATACTTTGCGGTCCTTCACATAATCTGGCTCAATCAAAACCACTCCATCAATGGGGTCGACATGGGACACATGATCGACAAAATCCCGTTTACCCAAATACACTGTTATTTTGCCATTTGACGAACTCTTTTTAAAGACTCTTGTTGCCTGTCGTTTCGAACTGCCATCATCAATATCTGGATCCGGAGAAGGCTGCGGGGATCGATGTAGAGCTGAATTAATCATACCGCTTCTGTGTGAAATGTAAATCTATATTAAATGCATATACATATGTATAAAATGTTCTCCTATTATTACTGATTTAATAATACTTGCGCTGCGTGCGTGAGTAATGAACGGAATTTCGTTAAATGTTTATCTCTGTGGAATAGATATAAATTTTTATTCGTTTCTCTTTTGCTGGTTCTTTTTCAAGTCAATAAAAAATATGTACATCGGCGGGTTTCCTTTTTTTCTTTTTCTTTTAATGGGCGAGCTGTTGTTGATTCTGTTAATTATTAATATTTTCGGGTTAGGCTAGCGCGAACATTTTATTGTATAACTTTTTAAACAGGAGTTTGTTGTTAGGAAAAAACATACAAAAATAAGTTTTATTCAATAAAAATAAAATTAATTAATTGAAACGATGGACATAAACGCCCAAATATTTATCTAAACCTGGCAAATGTCAACTTATTTTCTTTGGGTGTGTGCGAGATGTGGTGATGGTGACAAATGATTTTCCTGGAAGTTCTTTCTATTGATGCAAGCGCTAAAGGTGGTGGGAAATGTTTGATTTAGTAGCAGAAATGTCAGATAATTCTAAGCAGTGCTCTTAGGTTAAGTGGGCATGCCTTTTTCTATTTAAAAATATTTAAGAAATGTATCGACTTTTTTTTTAATTTCAAAATTTTATTTCATATTTACATTTTTCCTGAAAATGACAGAAGGGTTTGGCCTGAACTTGAATACAATTTGTATTAAAATGGTGAGAAATGTTTGGCTTAGTAGTACAAACGTCAGATAAATGTAAGCATTACTCTTACGTTAGCTTTACATCTACGAATTTCATTCGGTGTTCAATGATCGTTATTTGTTCTTTTCAGAACAACGAACACCGAAGACGAAAATGATTCTTCTTTTCGGTTGTTTCTTCATTCTTCTTTTGGAAAGAGACGTACGTTACCAATTTGAATTACCGAAAATGTTTCCAATACTTTCATTTAAACTGTGCTGTTTTATTTGAAAGACATTTGGATTTTCTTTCTGAACGTCGCGTCGAAGCTCAATCCTAAAAAGTCTTAAAATGTTCATTCTTTCATTCGTTACCCCTACTTTTCAATACCCCTTATCATTTTTGTTTAAAGAAAGGCAAAAGGAATCAGGTAAACAAGGTCCAAAATATCTGTGAACCTCAAATTAGTCCCATAATTAGAAGAAACAAGAACGACAATTGAGAGGATAATTCTATCTCCGCTGCAAATTAAAAAATGCCGCTTTCAGCGAAATATGTCTACCGGTCCCCGTAAATTTCTTATGGGATAACTAATTCGTTTGCATTTATGTGAGCACGAAACGTATGGCTGATTGGCTGCTTCTCACACGAATTTCACACGGATTTACAAACACAAAATGAAATGTAATAGTTTGCAGGGCATGGTCGCTACGGGTCGCAGTTCTTTTCTTCATTTTTCTATGCATGTACGTACCTACGCTGAGAAGAAACAATCTGTCTGAATCCGATAGCGTGCTTCGAATATTACACAAAAAACTATTGGCTTCACAAGCTGTTTTCGCCTATGCATCTTAGTCGATAATAAAACACGTTTTTTTTTTTTAATTTCTGAGAAAAAAATGTCAATTTTGCTTTCAAAAATAACTCCTAATTTAATTTGGATTCGCTTGCTCAATTTAATTTTTCAAAGAGAAATAAGGACAGATACGTAAAGTCTTTTTGACGTTTGCGGGGAAATCCTGTATAGCTCCATCAAAATAGACTCTTTGCGTACGTTCACGTACGTATCTTTTGGATAGGTTACCTTTGTTTGTGTTTTTTTTTTGTGAATGAACAAATTCAACCAAAATAGTTACCTATCAAAATTCGAAGCAAAAGAGAAACAGTCAACTGGTCATCAGCTGTTCACGTGTTGAGAAAGGTTTCCAGCATATTTTAAGATACCTTTGGATTTCTTTCTATTTCCACATGTTCTTCAATTAGCTGGACAATAGGATGTTTTAAACATCCTAATTATAACAAAAGCAAGGTAACCTAATCGAAAGTTACGTTCGTGAACGTACCCATTGTAAGAATGATAAGAAACTAGAACAGGTTAATGTTTCATGGGAATATTCTTTGGAATAATCAAAAGGGATATTTTTACTTTCCTTAAGGATTTTTTCCCAAATTGTCTTAAACACTGGTAGCAATTGGGAAAAATAGTTGGAATTGAAAGAAGAGGGCAAAAGCTAAACACTACTGTTTATTTTTCTATCCAAATGGCAAATATGCATTTTCCTTGTACGGATTAGCTGCAAGTTTGTTAATCATACAAGCAACATGGAAAATGTTTTGTTTTCGAATTTAAAAAAACTATACGATACCGAACTCTATAGCTGTGTGATTCCTGTTGTAAGCTTTTTCCAACCAAGATTCAATATACAATAATAATAACACCAATATTTTCTCTAACAGGCTAGCTTGCTAACAACAGTATACCAAAATGACCGAATGATTGCGACTCCAGAGCAGGAGTACCAGGTGCTTTTGTTTCGAGGAGATGCTTACTATCATGAGCGAAAGTTCCGTTTGGCTTCAATACACCTGCACTCAGCTCTGACAATGCGAAAAACGCTGTTGCGACACAAAAATCCAAGCTTAGATTGGATTGAAAACACCTATGACCAGTTTACGGACACAGAAGTCAAGTATCGCCTAGCGATTTGCTATCGTGAGCTAAACGAATCGAATTTGGCAATTTCGACGTTGCAATCGATTCCGGCTAAGTCTAGGCTTCCGAAAATTAATATGCTTCTTGCCAAACTGCAACACCGCCAGTCGAGAAATCCATCGGAAGCTATAGCTTCTTACAAAGATGTGCTTCGCGATTGTCCGATGGCTTTGGAAGCCATAAGTTCTCTCCTGGAAATTGGAGTCGATGGAATTGAAGTGAATTCGTTAGTTGTTAATGGTAAGTAACACTTTCTTACATTTTTGTAATACTTTTCAAAGAAACTAGGACAGTTCTTTAATGAATCACAATATTTGTTTGGTTGTTTTTCGATCGAAAAATCTTTTTCTAGCTCCCGATACAACAATCGTTTTTACTACTGTAGTACTCCAATTCAAGGCGAGCCTCTTCTTTGAAAACCGCTTTTCGTTTTCATTCCACCACAAGATATCCTTGGCCAGTTGACAACTTCCTAATCGCTTTTCTCTCTTCTCTCTATCTAAAGTTGATAATAATAATAATAATAATAAATATATGGAAATAATATTAATAAAATAAATAATTAAAAAAAAATAAATAAATAATAATACTAATCTAAAGTTGATAATACGTTAAATCTTATCCATAAAGGATCCTGTCCACAGGAAACGTTGTGCAAAAAGGTCTCGCAGTATAAGAACCTTCAACCTAAGACTTCATGAAACAGTCTTCGTAGTCTTCCCAAAAAAATAAAAAAAAATTTGTATGACATGTTTTAAGAAAAATAGTTTGGGGTCTAACTTGCCAACAGGAGAGACCAATTAAAAAAAAAAACTTTCTTATTTAGATCGATCCAAAAAGAATCTTTTCTTCGTTTGAAATAACATTCCCCAATTTTTTTTTGTTCAAGTGAGTCCAACTCCTAAACACGTTGAATGGTTAAGCTGCTGGATCAAAGGTCATGCTCAAATGTATGTTCATAAACATTTGGAAGCGTCCAAGACGTTTCAATCGATTAATGACAACACAAAGCTCCATCAAAACGATCATATTCTAACATTAATTGGCAAAGCTCTTTACTACAATGGACATCATGCTCAGGCGCAGCACTATTTGGAAACAGCTCATATGATAAGCCCCTATAACACAGAACACATTATGCCGCTTGCTGTTGTCTATGAGAGAAACAACAATCTACCAGAACTGGAAAAGTTAGCCAGTCAACATTCAAATATAAATGAATTTAGCTCGGAGAATTGGTTCGTTATGGCTGAGAGCTTGTCAGCTAATGCAAAGTATGAGAAGGCTTCATATTTCACTCATAAAGCAATTTCCGTTGATCCGTCAAATGTGGAGGCATATCTGTTGCGTGGAAAAATATTTCTTCAGTTAAAACGGTACAAGGAAGCCATTCACTATTATCGAACGGTTCAGAGCTTGGCCAACTATCGTTTTGAAATATACAAGGGACTTGCTGGTTGTTATATTGGCTTGAAGCGTCTTAAAGATGCGCAGACAATATGTGCTCTGGCAGCACGCTATTTTAGAAACTGTCCAAGAAGTTACGTGGTGAGTATTCGTGAAATGTTTTATATGTTTCGTAGTTATAAAATTAACACAAAATCAGCTTCTTGCTAGCACTCTTCTATATTCTTCTAATGCGGTAACAAAACGTCAGGCTAAGACGTTTATTAATCGTGCTCTGGAAATTGATCAATACTACTTTCCAGCAGTTTCAGCTATGGCGGAGATTCTTCAATCAGAAGGTGAAACACAAGAGGCCATAAAACTGTTAAAAAAACAATCGGCTAGTTATCCGAGTTGTAAGCTTTTTACAATGCTCGGGGATATCTTAAGCAGCGAGAAAGATTTAGAGGGCGCTTTGGATTACTACACAATTGCTTTGAGGTCTTTCATTGACATAGTGATCATACAAAAACTCAAAAACTTAAAGCTTGTCTTCTTTTTCAGTATGGAACCAACAAATCATAGAGCTTTAGAAGGTGTCAATGCTCTTGGTCAGACATCGGAAACTACCACAAAGCAAGATGAGTGTTCCTTAGCTACAACTTCACAAGATGAAGAATGGCCAATTGACTATGATGAGCCATCAATTGAAGCAGTTGAATTTTCATCAACTGCTGCTGCTAATCCAGATGGAGAATCAGAAAGTGATCCAATCTGGTCAGATGTTGATGCAGAACTGACAGCTTAGGTTATTATTATTATTTGATCTTTTGATTCATAAGTTACTGAAATAATAGATTTCATTTATCTATTTAGAATGAATTTGTTTTTTGCTTATCTTATGAGTTGAACGATGTCTTTAAAGCTAGTTTGCCCATAATTCGAATTCCGACACCAATTTATGTATGTTTGGAAAAAGAATTCTATGCTGTTCTATAAAGATTGTCATTACAGGGAAAATGGAACGTTTGCATCGTTGCAGGGTATTGCTATATCTACCGCATGAACAAGCTCGTACCGGCTCTTTTCTTTTAAACATGTAAGCAGACTCATCCGTTTCTTTAACGGAACCCAAGTTGCATTACAATTTCTTTAGTTTTAGAACTTTCGTTTAATTTTAAAATTGCTTTTATGCTGAAGAGTAGTTTATTTCCTGTTTTTGTTTTGAAATATTGTTACCTCCATCGTTAAACACATTCCCTCTAAAGAAAATAACTACAAATATATGATCCCAATGACTTGCATGTATTTTCTCATAATCTATTTACTTTGTTTTCATTTAATAAATCTTCTATATATATACAAATTTATGTATGCCGGTCATGAACTCCTAAACCGCTCATCGGATTCTTACGAGATTTTCAGGGTAAATAAAGTGTTGTCAACTTATAGTTCCTGTTAAGATTTGTTGCGCTAGCATAAAAATAAAAAAAAAATTGATATTTTATATTACGTGTGTTTTTTTTGCCGTAGCAACGTGCGCCATGTACCGCTAGTCATTTTATATTAGGGGTATTCATGTAAGCCCGTAAAACCCTCATAAACCGTATAAACTTTGTAAATGAACTGTCAAATTTTTTTTTTATTTCTAGGAACCTTGTAAATTTATCTCATGAATTTTGCCGTGTAAAATTAAAAAAATTAACATCGTAAAACTAAAGAATAGCTTTGTTCGATGTCAGCTGTCAGCACTAGGGCGCACTGGTGTACCCTGAAATCGCACTGAAGTGTTTTATGTGTGTTTCGCCCCAGTGTTTTTGCAATGTATTCAATGTGAACACCGGGCACACTCAGTGCGTGACTCAGTGCGTGCATCCTCAAACGCCTCAGGTATTTTCTTGGTGTAATAACGTTTATTTTTTGGTCGTCCAGAATAGTCCAGAAGCATTCCTAATGCTTCTGAAATTGTTCGATTATCACTCAATGATAGTTCTTGTTCTGAAAAGAACAGAACATCGATTCTGTTTTCGTAGTCAGAATCAGAACCAGAATTACGCACACATAGACACAATTTAAAATTCAAAATCGTGTAACGACAGTTTTTTATTTAACGTATGAAATTGTGATCGTTGATTTGAGGGAGATAATAACAAAATAATTACAAAATCTACAAAAGAAAGCAAATAAAGTGAAAGAGAATATAGTTGAAATAGAAATATATTATATTTTCTCCTTTTTCATTGCAAATGAAATGCAATCCTGCAAATTTGTATCCGCCATGTTTATAAGTAAATGAAATTCAAAAAAAAATTATTTGAATCGCATTTGACGTTTTACAAATACAATGAAAGCCAAACTTCAGAATTAAAACTGCTTTGGCAATTTGTTCGTTTGGCATTCCGGATCGGGGTGATTCTGTTACTGATTCCGGATTAAACACTAGATATCGGAGCTGTCAAAATTTATAATTTAAATTCAGATCAGCGGTAGGCAGAAGTTCGTTTTCAGAGAAGGGAGGAATTTATTTGCAAATTTGGTGTGTTATCATTGTATATGAAATTTATAGTACTACCATCAGGCAGCATCTAGTTTAGCGAGATACTGCCGTAATAGCGCTGAAGTAGTTCTTGTTATGCACATGTATGGGATTTGGAGAGTAGAAGGACATATAATGATGAAGGAATAGGTTGTATGTTATATTTTCAGAAACGTCTGAGTTAGAATGATTACAAGCATTTGCAGGAATAATGAATAATGAGTACGAGTGAAAGGTTCAAAAAGTGACACTAGACCATATGGTATGGTAGAGTAAGGGAAACAAAAATTAGTGGATTTCCCTTTGATTTTTCGTAAACAAACCAAGATTGTGTGTTTTCAATTATTTTTTGGATTTTGCATTTTTCAAGAAATTTTGTTATTTCTGTAGCTTATACCGAAATCACATACCAATATTGCCATATACGGATTTACTGTTTACAGTTTTAATGTATATTGTTCAATTTCGAACGTAATAAGGAATTGATTTTTTTTTGTATTTGAACATATGTAGTCCTATTAACATTTCTATTGAAGGAAAGAACAGTAAAAGCTAATTTTTATTCAAAACGGCATTCTACTGCTTACGATCATACATAGGTAAGGTCTATGTTTCTGTAAAAAAAATTTTAATTTTTTATTTTTCAAATTTCTATTTTACGGCTCGAAAAATGTTAACCATTTTTTGGAGATACTCAAAAGCAATAACAGGTACAAATATCTGCAATAAATGTTTTTATTTGTAAAATAAGTAACTAGGTATGTACTTCAACTTAAATTTATTTTTTGCAGACCCAAAAAAATCATAATAATCAAACATGGTTAGCATATATTTGCAAATTCTTCCAACAAATCCATGCCAATCAAGAAAGATACAGAATACGAGTTGAGAACATACATTATACATACATACAGTGTAAGTGATGTATATTGCTAGCGAAGCTGCATAAGAAAAAACATTCATTATTTCCTTGTTGTCTAATGACATGAGCGCATTATTTTTCAAAAAATAGGGCGCCAGTAATAAGGACATTTTTATTAAGAAGTTTTTGGTCGATGCCTTATTTTTGTTTAATTCAATATTGAAAGACTATATAAAGTGTTGTCTTGTTTTTCGGTTTTAATTATATTGTTGTTTAGTCGAGTTAATGGTACATATGTCAAGTTTATTGTGTAAAATGAACAAACTCAAACATTTATTTTGCAAATACTTCCTTTTACAAATTTGTAAAATGTTGAGAAGGTATGTAAGAATTTAATTTTATCATTTTGTTTGCATTTTTCAGATTTTCCTTGGCAAAAAAAAAATCAAAATCTTTTCCCTTAAGGCGCTTAATGCAATGTCAACCATTTTCCACTCCTTCCCTGTGTGAATATTTCGTCATCCCTCAATACCAGTTTTTAGCGATACGCATATGATTTAAAAATAACACGAAAAAGTGTCGATGGTTTGTTTTCTTCTGACTGCTAACACTTTAAATACATCTTTCCCGTTCTGTCTCTTTCTAACATTGCATATGTCTTGAATTCATATGCCCGACTAAAAGTCTACAATGAGAAATAGCGAGATAGCGAAACTAGATGACGCTAGGTGAAACACCCATCTTGATAGTATAGAATAGATATACAATGGTTTTATTTTATGATATCAAATATTTCCTAAATTATTTTGTAGGTTTTATGTTATTAATGTGCGTATAGACAAAATATTGCTTTCGTGGGTCATTTATTAACTTCTATTTATTTGCGACTGTTAGAAGAATACAAATTTAAATTGAAGAAATGTCGAAAAGTAGAGATGTTGCACTGAGTTGTTCGATATCTATTTTGTCTATTGTGACAGGTGGAGGTGATATCGAAACACTTGTTAACAAAAGTCTACGTACATCAATCTTGTGTACGTAGACTTTTGTAATTCTTTTTTTTTGCGTCTATAGATGCCAATTACTTTTTTTTATGTTCTTATTCATATTTTTAAATATAATAAAGCGAAAAATAATTGTTTTCTTCGACGTTTATATCCTTTTAATAAAAACCAATAACTAAATAATAAGAGATAGATAAATAGAAATACAGTCAGCTGTTCACGTGTTGAGAAAAGTATCCAGCAAATTTTAGGATACCTTTGGATTTTCTCTCTGTTTCCATATGTCCTTCAATCAGCTAGAAAACAGCTGTCCTTACCCATGCTAATTACAACAAAAGCAAGGTAACCTTTCCAAAAGTTATGTTCGTGAACGTACCCAATTTATCTAATACCCCTAATATTTTATTTATTAAGTGAATATTATTTTTTTTAAATTGAAGGTTTAAACGATTTTTTTATGATTATAAGAACAATAAACTTAAAAAAACAATAACAAACTCGGCAAATTAATACATTTATTTTCACTCCCTACACACAAAAATCAGAAGAATGTGACGTCACACGCATAATCAGCTAAAGACCTTGTGTACATGATTCCTTTTTTCGGTTGTTTCTTCATTCTTCTTTTGGACAGGCACGTACGTTGGTGTGTACACTGCATTGGGTTACCCCGAATATATCCAATACTTTCCTACAAACTGTGCTGTTTTAATCTAAAGAAATTTGCAAAATTAAAAAAAAAACAATTAAAACCATCTATTACCACTAAAAAACATAATTGAGAATTGTTTTCAATTTCAAAAGTTCTTATTTTTCTTTCTCAAACGAGAAACTTCAAAGCTCAACCACAAAAAATCTTAAAATTTCCATTCTTCCATTCGTCACTTCATTCCCCCTACTTTTCTACACCCTTAACCCAATTGGCAAAAAGAAAGAATGAAGAGGCAACCGAAAAAAGGAATCGTGCACACAAGGTTAAATTGAGCATACCTTGTATTTCTGTATATCATGCCCCTTACCCAATTGTCAAAAAGAAAGAATGGCAACCGAAAAAAGAATCATGTACACAAGGTCTTTGACGTTATATGAACAGTTAAAAGTTACGCATTTTATTTCTTAGGTGCGTTTATGCGAATTCTTGCGAAAATAAAGCATTTTCTACATCCTATACATTTATCTTGTTGCATGAGTACCCTTCTTGAATTTATAAAAAATAACTTCAAGAACATGCTTCAATTCTTTTTTAAATATCAGACCACTTTTCGAGTGCTTCTTTTTCGGATCTAATAACATTGAACGCACGCGAATGACAACTGACAGCACTTGTTCAAGCTGTCTAAACAACATTTGTTCGGACATAACCTTTGCACACATATTTTTTTTTCTAGTAATTTGGTGTGAATATTTACCATCAGTTTGAAACAAATCAAGGATGTCTAAAGCTTTTCGAGCTAAAAACTGTGCCAGAGTTCTCCACAAAGTCAGAGAGACCATAGCACCTTCAGAACATGAAACCTACCTGATCAACCGCAATCCGAGAAACCTGGAGAAATTACGGATAGCATACAAGCCAAGTGGATATCACTTGGAAAAACCAGGCAGGAGTTTTTGGCATAAACTGGATCTTAATGTTTCTGGGAAGTATGTCACAGCCGAAGTGAAGCACTTCGAGAATGGCCCTGTGATCTCAGCTAGCACGTCCGAGTGGGCAATCAAAAAGCAACTTTTCAGAACCAAAGATACTTCTGCATTTATAAACTTGGGTCGTGTATTAGCCCAACGGTGTCTTCAAGCAGGTATCACTGAGATGGCTTGCAATATTGCAGCTGTTCCAAATGGCAAAGTTGACAAGTTCCTAAAAATAATGGAAGAGAATGGAGTTTCCCTACAAGAACCAGAAAGATTCAAAGCACCACAACCATGGGATGCCTACAGAGAAGAAAAATACTGGGAGACAACAGATTAAATTTCCATTTGTTTATTTATTTGAAGATCAATAAAAATTACATCGCTATAAATTGATTAACTTTCGTATTTGTGTTTGATATCATTCCAGAGTTTCTGTTGGGAAAATATGAGTTACATAAGCGCATGGGAAGAACTAATGTTTCTACTTACGCCACGATTTGCTGATGTAAAGATGGCTTCAGAAGCCAAATCGACGGACCTTTCAAAAAAGAATGTTGATGCCAGGATAACGACGGCAAAGGTGGAACTCCTCTTGAAAAGGCTATTATAGATGGCTTTCATTTTCAAAGGTTTTTATTTGCAATTTTACGGAAAAAGTAAACCTTCACAAAGTCGAAAACTGAATAATTATTTTTAATTTTTTGACAGCTTCAGAGAGAGAAAGAAATCATTCGCAACCTGGTGGTGAGAAGATGAAACTAATTAAATACTGGTGTTAAGAGTAATGCCAATAATAATTTTCGAACAAAATAACGAAGAAAAATTATATGTAGCACTACTGTATAAAATATGAAATTTGGTATTTGTTGAGAAATGTTTTTTGTTTTTATATTTAGTAAATAAAAAATTGAAAATAAAGTAATATTTATCAGATTTGAAAAAATTGTATTGAAAATGGCCTTACTGCAAATATTCGTAGTTATTTCAGCAAAATTTCACATTTCAAAAATTCGAAATATATATACAGGAATGAGGATATTTTGTTTATTAGTTGATTAACATGTATTTACAACGGTTTAATCTGCAATTAAGAAAGTATAAGTATAAAATTCAATTGAGAAAGAAATGGTACACATGCACACAGTTTCTCATAGTTCTATAACTTTTTGACAAATGTCTTGCTGTTTCAATTCTCAACCACTCCTGAAGTTTGTTTCTTAATTTCTTAATGAAAAAATACTACTTTAGGCAAGGCACCAACAACCGATTGCAAACGGCTGATTGCAATCGGGGAGAATGAGTGGCAATGAGTGACGCTGAAATCGCCAATTGGTGTGCACATTGTATATACACTGCATATAGTACTATCATGAAGCATCATTTTTTAGTTCTGAATTAAGTCGCAATAAGGCGTACTGAAATTACCAATTTGTGAGAATATAGACAACAAAAGTTTATTAAATACTGGTAAAATATCGGTTAAGGTTCTCGTCTTCACTATTTAGAGGTAGTTTCGAATCAACCAGGAAGATGGGCAGACGAAAAATGACCTCCATGAGAGTACTATAGAAAATGTATATAAAATGGTGTGGATAAAGAATAAGAACAAATAAAAAAGTGTATTAAAAACTGGTAAAATATAGGTAAAAGTTCTCGTCTCCACTGTTTAGAGTTAGTTACGGCACAACCAGGAAGATGGCCAGATGCAAAATGACACCATAAGAGTACTAAAGAAATTGTATATAAGATGAAAATACAAAGGAGGCGAAATAAAGAAAACGAAATGTTTGCACCATTAGAAAACAGTAGATAAAGCGGTGTTCTATTTTGTTGTATTTTATGTATTTATACAACAACATGCAATTACAAAAAAATCTTCAGTGGGAACGTCCGAAATTTTTAATTCTAAGCAACATAGAATGGCAATTTTGCAGTAATGTAGTTGTTTATTGAATACAACAAAAAATTCAATATATAGATCGTTTTATTCGCTCTCTGTAATTTTCGTTGTCGACCTTCTTAGAATAAAAAGTAAACAGGCAGCACTTATTTAAACCAGTATAACCGGCGTAGAACGTTAGAAGCATCGAACACACCCAATTATTTGACGTTTGTTTATTCTCTATTTGTTTATTTTCTGTCCACGTTATTTTCGCTCGATTCAAACAAACTATACATTGAATTCTTTTTCGAATTAGTTATCAAAATAATAAAACAAATGTCTAACGATCAAATTCAAATAACCAAAATCAAGGAACTACTAACGGATATGGTAGTTCCTTGTCATCGTGCTGACGTAAACATCATTCCAGACCATATTTCTATGCTCTCAGGCACCAAAAGCAAAAAGCAAATCAATCGCAAACGAAAATCCAATAAAAGCACAACTCTCAATCGTCGCGAGTTCGTACAATTAGGCTTAAGCACACTACCCACCAAATTACTAACATACGAAAGTGTCCTGCCACTTAACAAGCTCTGGAAAGGTTACATTAAAGAGCATTTGAATCTGAAAAATGGCGATAACATTCCAGAGGTATACGAGCCAAACTATGATGCGTTTAGTAAGCTTTTAGTAAAGTCCGACTTGCATGGTGCTATCATTTCAGTAACCAAATCAAAATGTCCTAGTTTGGTGGGGCTTTCCGGCATTGTTGTGCTAGACACAAAAAATGTTTTAAAGATCCTGGGAGAAGACAACAAACTACGTACCATACCGAAGAGCCAATGTGTCTTCGGAATGCAACTGGGAAACATCTCGTTTACTTTATTTGGCAAGCATTTGAATATCAGATCGGCGGAGCGGTCTGTTAAGAAAGTAAAAAACTTTATTGACCCGGAGTTAAGTTAGCATCTAGTAAAATAAATACCTTTTTAACAAATTAAATGTTTTTTATTTTGTAATTAATGCAACATAATTTAACAGTAAGTTCCTGGATACATACTTATATCATTAACAATCATTTTCGCGTTTTGTCAATAGGCAGTTACGTCAATATTGATGTCCGGCGTGGGACAAGTATGGGAAAAGAAATTACATCATCATCAAGAAGAGACACCAAACATGACGTATTCTTGAGGTAGTTATGTACATTGTCAGCCTTGGCTCCACTTTCAACTCATAAAACACCTGCGTTGAGATCAATTGATAATCAATTGTGCTGCTTTGGGCTAAGAAAGCAATTGAGTAGTAAAGACTTCTGTCAGGTAACTAATTTGTCCCTATATAAGACCCTCTTCATTCTCGTACTGCTGTATGGTGCAGATGCATGGACATCGTCAAAGGTGGAGGCGGGCGCTTTAAGTTGCTTCGAGAGAAAAATTCTCCGGGTGGTTTTTGTTCCCATAATCCAATCATTAACGATGAGTGAAGAAAGAGATACAATGAGAACTGTACAACTTCTTGGATGCCTGGGTAGTAGTCATATAAAGCTGATGAATTATTATTATTACTGCAGTTTAAATTTTAGTCACAACCGATGAAATATTCACCCTGTATCAGATCCTGCAGACTATATTCCAGAATTTCAAGTCCGTATTTATCATAAGCGAGCCGATATTGTCATCCATACAAAACTCGGTCGCCTAAACAAAAAAATGGAGAAATAGAACTCTGCTGTTCCCCTAGAGCATTTGCTAGTATTGAATCTGTTTCGGCAAGGCCTGGGTTGTCAGTAAAAAGGGAGTAAATTGAGTAGAAATTAAGCAAAGAATTACACCTTGTGTCGTTGATGTTTCTTCGGGATATGAAAACAATTAATTAGTAAAGCTTAGTAATCAACTATATGTATATACACCGACACAGACTTAAAAAATAGAACTACGTTAAGGGAGGCTAGGTCATGTATAGCGATTTATTTCTTAAATCTCGGACACAAAATTCAAATAAGTCCTCGCTCCTCGCGCACAGATTAAGTTCAACTTGTAAAAGCCTCTTTACATCCGATCCTGCAAGTCGTCAGGAACATTGGCCAAGTGTGTCCTTATAACATATCAAATATGATTAGTTCATATTTCATTACTCACGTGACTAAAGAGCAGTGATCATCACGTTAATCTCTTTTGTCAGTAGAGTAGCAGAGATTTGGCGCCCACATTACAAATATAGCCTCAATCAATTCTTAGTTCAGACTGCACAGTATTTTGTTTTTCCGCTATTTTAACAAACTTCAATAAGTACAAAACAAAAAGAGACACATTCTAGGACATTTCGATTTGGAGCCCTTCCCTACGTGAGTTTTCTTTCTAGATTATTTTTTAACAGCTACTGACGGTTGTTGGTCGATCTATTTTAACCCTTAAGCTGTTGAATAGTGAATTTGTTTAAAATCATCAGCATTTTTCAGTTTTGAACCATTTGAATGCAGATTTGTTTTTGCAAACTAATGCAAATGGTAGGACATTATTGCAACGGTTTCAGGAAAATCAGTGACCAGCACTAATATCCCCATCCATCTACCCAGAAAGCTGTCAAAAGACCCAACATAAGCTCGCTCAATTAGTTATTGTTGACTTGGCCAATAGACTGTACAGAAACCGGATAGTCGACCCCTTCAGGCGGACCAAACAAAACACCTAAAGCAACAATTCAAAATGCAAACTTGCACAATCATTTTACCATTCTATCGACCTAACCAAATGCAATCCACCTAGCACCTCTAAAAGGCTCTTTCACCTACTCTACCCTGGCCCATTCCTCTTCATCATTCTTACTTCATCATAACAATTCAGAACCCACCAACACTATACAAAACCCTATAAAACCCCGAAGCAGGAGTGTTAAATTTTACATTTCGCCCGAGCTTTACCAAATCCGTCCAAAAAATTAAATATGAAATATGTTTCCGACTCTGCACCTTTTCGAGAATTTATTTTCCACCTTAACCAGATGCTGTAGCAGTGTTCAGGAGGCAGAGTTTGGGGTTTTCGTGTATTCCACTACTCATGCTCGCCGCACCATCGGCGGAAAAAATGTTTTTTGTTATAGAAAAGAAAATAATACGAATTTCATTTATTCTGAGGGGTTATGAAGGGAAAGAACCTTGCTGAATTTTCAATGAATATTTGAAAGCCCTCCCTATCCCTACCCAAACTTGTGTATATTTCCTCAGGGTCAGTTTGACCCACCAAACAAGGAACAGTAGTGGCCAGTTTAAGGGTTTTTAATAGTTTTTTTTGTAATAACAATAACGGTGATAGCCTAAACGTGTACCGGTAAAGCGAAGCAATACATAAGGATAGTCAGGTTAACAAATATAAATAGAACCCAATAGACCTTAAACTAAAAATGTAACTTCGATAAAACTCTTTCTTCGATTAATTGGTTACTTTTTCCGAAGCAAATAATACAAGTAGTTATGGACTACAAGTCTGATATTCTAAAACATGTGATTGTACCCCAGTGCTAACATCAATGGTGATAATTTAAGAAATGATTTATGAATATTGTTATATGGCAACAAAATGTAACGACTTCCGGAGGATACATTTTTTACAACAACCATTTGCAACACAAGTGGGGCGTTCTTTTATTAACTATCGTTGACAATCGTTAACAATTGATAACTATTTGTCGTTCCAAAATGCCTAATAGTTACGATTTGAAACTTTTTGACAGGAAAACATCGTTCCAAAATGCATTGTTGAAGTATCAACAATTTACGATTTGTAACTATTTCCAACTCATGTCCATGATATGAATTGAGATTGTTCATCTGTCAAAGCCAAAGTTCGTTTAGAATTCAAAGCAAAATTCAAAATTCATATTTTTTTTTTGTTTTGGTGGTGTTTAAAAATGAATGTGGATTGAAAATGCTTAAAAACATTATCTTATACAACGATAATGCAAATAGAACTATTTTCGATGGCAATATCTGTATTTAATTAAGTATTCATTTGGAGAAATACGTTGGAGAATACGTATTTTTTTTAAATATTTATTTCACAGATTCACCATGTCTAACAATAAATCGTTCCAAAATGAAATCGTAACAATCCAAAAAAAGTCTAACACTGACACATTAACCAAAATTTTGGACACAACAACGATAGTCAACAATAGTTAATAAAAGAACAGTCTTAAGACAAAAATGCCTCCTAAAATTATTCTACCTATACATGTATTGACTGAGTTCGAAGTCAAACACGAAAGCACTAAAAAACGAATAAGTGTAATAGGTGGTTGACATTAACCCAGGCGAGGTGGTAAATCTAGCTACAGCAAAACATGTACAAAAGCCTTATTTTGTCAAACGAAAGATTCATACTACCTACATACATACATAATGTACTCCTAAATAAAATGAGTGGCAAGGAATATTCTCAAGAATATCCATAAATTGATTTGTACATTGTACGGCTTGAGCGCATCATTGATCAGTTTGAGAGAGAGAAAAGATTTGGAGACCATTTACCAAAATATCTGTTCCACCGTAAATATTCAGCCCACTCATCTTCAAAATATTTTTCGCGCCACAACAAAACGACATTCTCCCACTGATGCCAGCATATAGCATTAGCATAATACTTAAAATTAAAACTTGTGCAGAAGCGTGAAGCAAAAGTTTATGCATTCCGTGGCGAGCTTTCGTAAAACAAAAAAAGCTCCCCTCAGTGCAATCAACATCAATTCGCCGAAAAGCTTTTATGTCAATGACTGTCTCACAAAAAATAATTACATTGCAGCGCTTTGCACTGCGATAACGCTTGATGATCTGAGGCATGCCGTCGGGCCTGACGCGAACAATGATCTACAAATTAATGGTAGCTAATATGATTGTAGTAAAAGTGAATACAGACCCATAGCCATAGAGTAACTATACTATAAAGAGGGAAATCTACTGCCTTCATTTGACAAGGCCTACAAGCTGGTCAAATAAGTATTGGTGTAAAACTGTCAAAAAATTGACGCCGATTGAGAGTGTAGTAGTGCTGAACTGTCAAATAATTGACGCCGATTGAGAGTGTAGTAGTCAAATAATTGACCTCTTCTTTTCAGTTCCCTTTTGTTTCTCACCTAGAAATTGGGCGTGTTGGAAGATACTGTTAATAAAAAGCGCCATCCCGAAATTTGACGTCATCAGTGACTTAAACTGACTATATTAAATTACTATGTTTGGAAAGAATCCGAAGTGTTAGTGGACTTAAAATGTATATTAAATCAATCAAATAAGACATTGGACCAAACCTGCATCAATTAAAACTTACTTTCCTGTTTTTTTTTTTCTAAAACGGAAATTATTTTTTTCAACAAGGGTCACTAATGACGTTAAAATACGAAAGTCGCTATCTTGTTTTCTTGTATCATGAGGAGACACTAGCAAGTTACTCGAATGCAAGTTGTTATACTTTATTATTTTTTTCCCTGCCTTTTACAGATTATGTGCTTGAAAACTCTAAAAAAAAAAAACTGGTTAAATAATATTCAAGAGTTTCAACCATTTTACCTAATTCCTAAACTGATGATAGTGTAGTGTATTGATTGTTCTATGAATGAATTTAAACAAGCATTCGGTCAGAAGAAGACCTACTATGTATATTTGCAAGATTGTATTATTCAAAGTAGCGATAAAGGTGTACTTTTTAACGTTAAATTATCTTTCTTCACACCTATTATATTCGTTTACACAGGAGTAGAAGCCTAGTCAAACATAGCCGCGTTGTAATATACAGTAAAACAAACATATCCCAAGTCACATTGAGCGCGTTTTCAACGTCGCGTTGTGATAATTTACAAATTGTTTTTTTTTAAGTCTTCGTTAAACAGAACGCATTTTTAACGCGGCGTAGAGATTATTTTACGCTGCGTTGAGACAACTTTGACGCGGCGTTCCAAAAAAAAATGTTGTTTTCAATATTTTGTGTTTGGTAATTAAGCCATTCTGAATTTGTTGTAGAAATTTATTTTATTAAATTATTTTGTGTCATTTAATAGTGTATTGTTTAAATGGAAAAAAATAACCTAATTAGCATTTAGTGAGAAAATGAAAATCAAGATTCAAATATTAAACGCGCTGCGGATAGCTCTCTGTCTGACGTTCTCTAACGCCGTATTTAGAATGCCGTGTTAAAATAATCTCAACACAAGGTAAAATAATCTCAACAAATTATTAATCCTACAAACTTAAAAAGAAAAACACTGCATTATATTGGTTTATATTAGAAAATTGTAGACATTATATTTATCCGTACTAATTAGATCTTGTGTACATGATTTCTTTTTTCGGTTGTTTCTTCATTCTTCTTTTGGACAGGCACGTACGTTGGTGTGTACACTGATTTGGATTATCCCGAATATAACCAATGCTTTCCTACAAACTATACTATTTTATTCTAAAGAAATTTGCAAAATTAAAAAAAAAAAACAATTAAAACCATCCATTAGCACTAAAAAACATAATTGGGAATTGTTTTCAATTTTAAAAGTTCTTATTTTTAGTCCGTGCATAGCATTTTCTTTCTCAAACGAGAAACTTCAAAGCTCAATCACAAAAATCCTTAAAATTTTCATTCTTCCATTCGTTGTTCATTCCCCCTACTTTTTTACACCCCTTACCTAATTGCAAAAAGAACGAATGATAAAACATCCGAAAAAAAGAATCATGTAAACAAGCTGTAAGACCTAAGAAAATCACCTTAACCCTTAAGGTATACATTTCGAACACATCCTTCTCGATATGTAGGAGTATGGTGGAGGTGAGTTTCTAAAACGTCAACTTCAAATTGTTTAGTGACTATTGTATTATGTTGTGTAGTGTACTGATAATTAGAACTGATCTTATTATCATAAATAAAACGAATAAGCAGTTTAATTTTGTTAAAAAGACACAATAATTCACGGAGTTCCTTTACTTCGAACAATTTGTGAGAATTTCATAAAATACCACCATCGAAAGACGACGACGACGTGCCTGATGAGAATTGTATCTTGTATCAAGTATTCTCATCAGGCACGTCGTCGTCGTTGATGGTATTTTGTGACATTAACAATGATCTACAAATTAATGGTAGCTAATATGATTGTAGTAAAAGTGAATACAGACCCATAGCCATTCTTCCATTTTTATGGAAAGCTTTTGAAGTTATCATTAGTAATCAAATTAAAAATAATATAAACCAAAAACATCTTTTAAATCCACTAAAATCAGGTTTAAGATCCAGCGCAGTTGCACTTGTTAAGGTTTCCGATGATATAAGATAGGCGCTTAATAATAAATATACATCTGTGATAACATTTCTTGACTTCTCGAAAGTATTTGACTGTTAATGGCAACCTACTCTGTGATAAACTGACAACTTATTTTAATTTCTCTGACTACCAAAAATCTTATTTATTCATATTTGACTAATCGTATACAAGCAGTGTCGTTCAACGGTAAACTATCCTCCTTCCTCAATGTAAATGTCGGCGTTCCTCAGGGATCAATCCTTGGGCCTTTACTGTTTTCTATGTTCATAAATGATTTGCCATCAGTGTTGTCCTATTGTCATTATCATATTTACGCGCATGATGTTCAGTTGTATACTAGTTTTCCTAACGGAATCATAGACGAAGCTATTAAAAAAATTAATGCTGATTTATGCGCAATTTCCGATTGGTCCACACGTAACGGGCTTAAACTTAACCCGGGAAAAACGAAAGCTATTCCTATTTCAAAATTAAACCTCGTTTTTATGATTTTCTTCCTCTACTCTTAAATTCTAGCCAAATTAAGTATATTACCCAAGCAAAAAATCTTGGCTTAATATTCAAAAATACTTTGACTTGGGATACGCATATCAACTCTAATCTCTAAAATCTATGCTTCACTAAGAGGGCTATCTATAGCGGACACATTCCTACCCACTGATGTAAAATTGAAATTAGTCAAAGCGCTAGTCATACCAATACTATCACACGGATGTGAGTTGTTCGCAGATCTTGATTCCCAATCACTTAAAAAATTTAAAGTTGCATTCAATTCAATTGTTCGGTTTGTTTTTAATCTCCGAAGGTACGATCGTGGTGTATCTCCAAAGTGTATCAGCTCCTACGCTGTAGCCTGGAAGCTTTCTTGAAATATCGTTGTTGTTCTTTTCTTTTCAGGCTTATCATTGACAAGATTCCCAGCTATCTTTACGACAAACTAGATTTTTGTTTCTCTAATCGTTATATAGTAGTGCCCCGTGGCTTAGTGGCTAGTGTGTCGGACTGCTAAGCGAATGAGCCTGGGTTCAAATCCAGCTCATAGCCAGCTTTTTTTCTGGGGTACTGCCTCTTGCGAGGTACTAACAAAACCTCCAAGAGTAAAATTTGTCTCGAAAAAGTGCATCTCATCTAGCCGTTCGAACTCGGCGGTAAACTGTAGGTCCCTTCCATTTTTGTAGATTGACAACACACACACAGGAATGGTTGAGAGTATAAGTCACTAGGCCTTGGCTCCTTAAGGAGCTGTAGCGCCAATAAATGAATTCAAAAAATTCAATCGTTATATATTGTTGCGCTATTTTACGTTTGCCTCTTTAACTTCATGTAGGCAATTTTTCGTTTGTGCTGCCAGGTTGTGGAATAATCTTCCCAACCATTTGCGGTCTGGAATCGAATACAGAAAGTTTCGTAAACTATGCTTTGAACATTTCTGCAATTTGGGCTGAACTACGTAAAATATTTTTTAATTACATCTTTATTTTTTTTTAAATTTTATACAAAAATTTGGTAGCGACTTTGTTTTTATTTCACTTCTTTTTTCCCTCTTTTTTAATATTTGTGAAAAAGATTTCAATAGTAGTTAAATTTTAATTGCACCTACATACGTTCAAGGTCTGATTATTTACTTTCAGCTTAAGGAATTTCGCCAAGATCATAAGCTTCTTAAAGACCGATATATGTACTTATGGAAAAAATGAAATCAAATACACGCTAGTCTTTGAAATTTCGTCATATATTTGAGATTGGTTGCCTTGTCAAGGGCAGGCCACCAAACCAAACATGCGTATGTCAGAATTGGTCTGTCGATGGCAGTGTACATCCAATAAATGGTTTTTGGGCTAGGGCCCCATCTCTCTAAGTTCTAAGAAGTGATTATATAATTTTTTTTTATTTAGGCTTTATTAAAGACCGAAATAAACATAATTTTGGATCGTTATTATTCAAAATTTAGAAGTTTTGTCAAACGGCGCAACAATATCATCTAGTAAATTCGTCTTATATTATGTAATGTATGTTATGTTATTTGAATTACGTCCCAGTGAGCTTGCAAACCCTTACGTAAAATTTTGGATTTTTTAATTTTCTCTTGAGAATTTGAGGTCCTGAAATGTTTCTGAAATGTTTATTTAAGTCTGGACATTTCTGAAATGTCTATATGTTTTCCCTTCCGAACGGAAATCTTTCATTATTTTTATGCATTTTAGTCTAGTTGAGATTTTTTGTTGTTTTTATTTGTTTGTGTTTTGTTCATCATTACAAAACGCGACGCTATGATTGCTCCTTTTTTACATCATGAAGTACAGAACTGGAAACATAAAATGGGAAACAAATAAACATTTAAGAAATGTTTCAGAAATTTCTGAAATGATTTTTAAGCAAAGGGGAAACATTTCAGAAATGTTTTTTAAACAAATGTTTTTTGGTGTAGACACACCTTTATAGTCGTCACAAGGAATAGGTGAGCTCTGGAAATTTTGTCAGGATTTTTATTAACTTTGTCTTTTATCATTATTAAAGAACAAATAGTTAGAAGAAATAAATAAAAAGGAACGTTGGTCTTAAAAGACACATTGCCTTTTAGAACGCAACTGGAATTTGGACGTTTGATAGGAAAAAACGTCAAAACACCTTATCTACTGCCTTAGTAGTATTTAATTTGATCATAATTCATTAGTTTCTTTTAAAATCTTAATAAAATCAGCAATATTTGAAGAGATTTTAACTAAAACCACTTTTTTCTACGAGATTTTAAAAAATCGCTTTTTTCCTTCTAGTGCTTTTAGCTTGTCTTAGGCACAAACCAATAAAAAAGGAAGTTGTCCACGATCTAAAAAAACAAGAGGCAAAATACCAAAGATGTCGCACACTTCTATGGATGGAATTCAAAAAGTGTCAGTTATGTTTTACCGGTAAATGCGACTTTTTGAATATTTAAAAACAGATGTCGCGAGCTTCTATGTCAACATTTTAAGTAGTTATTTTTTTCCTTAAGTGGGTTTAGGAGAGCTAGCATCGCATTCTCAATTTTGGCGACATTGTTTTGACAATTGTTGTATGAAGTTGACATTAGACTAGCAATCCATATATAATACGTCCATGTTGCTAATAATCTAAAAAGCGTATATACGTATATAACCGTACTCCCATATTTAGGCTGGTGCTCTTGAAATTTTTGAATCGAATGAAAATGAAAATAATGACCTAGTGTTACACTATCAATGATATATAAAAAAAGTTCCGGTCCATTTTAATGGCCAGTACTGTACAATTTTAAACGATGGAATTCAGAATGGCTTTCGGTACAACGTGCACATCATACCTACCGCTACCATCCGTTGAAAAAACACAGCTGTTCTCTGCTGATGCGAGGTGTAAGCCTTCTGTGTGCCACGAATGTGTGCCGCGTCGAATGACTTTCGCGCAATCCTTTATTCCAAATAATTCTGCAATGGGCGTTATGAGGTTTTAGGAGCACTATTACAATTTCTAGGTAAGAGCCTTGAGGGTGGCTCCTCTCCACTTATATTTTGCCGAACATTATTTTGAATAATCCATTGAATCAATGGAATGAAGGGCTGATGGAGCGTTAGGTTATATTTGGCATGGGTAGCTCCTTCCTATATGCTGTGCGTTGTGTTTATTCGGCAGCTTGAGGGTGTCAAAATTGAGTACAGGCGGTTGAGTATTCGTCATAAATTCAACGTCCGGGTATTATTTTTTTTAAGCCGACTGACTGAATGAAATAATAAAAATATTGAAAACGCCACGAGAACACACATTATTCTTTTGGACGATGAAAACCCTTCCAGGCAATTTGCCAATGAACAGTCACAGCTCAATTGGAAGCGCCAGGCTGCTTGTCTACAGGTGGAAGTGATGGTGCGTTATTTTATTTTATAAACACAAATGTCTATATTCAACGATGTAGTATAATACATATATTTTTTCTCTTTTTCAGGTAACCTACCTATCCGGATTTTCATGGTTAAAAATATTTATTGTTATTTCATGGTGAATTGTTCCGGAGGAACAAAGGAACATTTTTGTTTAACATTTTCCGGAACAAAAAAGAAATGTGGGTGTGAGGTGAATCTGCTGAAGTTTGCAGTAACGGAGAAAACGAACAAAGATTTAATCACACCTGGATTTAAGGGAAATACCTAATATAATGTTTTCATAAACGGAAGACTTTCAAAGGGCTGAAGAACGAAAATAATCAAATATTTTTTTTAACATACATAATAATACAGCTTTAAAAAAAGTGCAACTAGGTTTTTAACTACTAGTATCATTTTTCGATTTCTTACCTTCTTTTACAAAGTATTGAAAAATTAAAGAAAAAAAAAAAGAAAAAAGGTTTTCATAGGAAAAAGCTCAATTAAAGGAAGAGGACAGACTTGAATCCGTCTAACGCAACTTGTATTGAGCTGTTCGAAAGGTAATTAGTAATTGAATTACTAATTCAAAGAAGAAGAGTTTCATCGATTCCAACTGAACACATTTTTCATTAAAGTTTTGGCACCGAAACTCAATTAATTGTCTTTGAAATATCGAGTGCAATAATCTTACTTTCAACCAAATGATGCAGAGATTGATTCCACTTTTACCATCATATCACCAGTGGAGGTGGAACTATTGTTGCTATTGCCAATTATTCAAAAGCTTTCCTTCTTCGAGATAATTCTTTAGCTCAAAATTAATCAGTTTTTCCATGACTTTGGAAAGAAGAGACCGAAGTAGATACCTATGTATATGAGTGTAATTGGTCGATAACTTTAGGGCGAAGAAGATTCGCCTTTTTTGGGGTCAGGCTGGATAAATGCTGTTTTCTATCCAATCAGAAAGAGACCAGAAGAATAGGACATGTAATGTTTTTGTAAGTATAATACATCGATCGTTTAGATTAACCAAGCATATATACGTATATACGTACATATATGGATCTTATGTATGTTTTCATACAAATGACAAAAATATTTGTACTTCCTATGGGTATTTTTTGCCAAAGTTTTTGTTCGTGCAAAATTTGGATCTATACGAATTTGAGCACTGCAGAATGTTCAAGCTTGCTGACATTTTGTCTAGATTTCCTTCGGTGGTGTTGGATTTCTTAAAACGGGAACTTTGTTAACCTGAATACCTACTACTCGAATCGGCCCTACGAACTAACTCCCAAAGAGTGAACTCCCAATAAACTCCTACCAAATGTGGAACTTTGTTCATATATGTATATGAACTAGCTCCAATTTCTTTTTGGAACTAAATCCCAACCGTAAACGAACTAAGGCCAAACCAAAATGAAAATGAACTAAACGCCAACGGTGAACGGTGGGACATAGTTCATTATGAAGTAAGTCCCAAAAGAACAAATTCCCATTTTTGTTTGAAAAACGTACAATCAAGGTTGTAATTATTGTTTTTAACAAAATAACAATATATGTAGCGACGTAGAATATTTTGAAAAGGTTAATATTAATGAAATAAAACGACCGCACCCCGCCTTCCCCTTGAGCCAAGCTTTATTTTTTATTTCATTAATATTTAAAAAAATATTCAACGTTTATTTAAGCAGCTGATTGAAACATCCCTGTGAAACAATTTTGAATATTTTCTATAAAACGCAGAAATATTTGGACAAATTATCTGCATTATTTGTTCGGAGCCAAAAATGCAGTAAGAAATCTTTGTTCTCTTTTATGCACGCTCTATATAAAAGGGTTATCCACTCTCCGTTGCAATTATAGTAACAATTACCAAAAAACCTACTTTTTAGCAAAACGAACTAACTCCCACTTTTGTCTGATTTGTTGCTTTGTCGGTTTGATACTTTTAAAAAGAATAATATTGGTTACCATAACTGCGCTGGCGTCTACGTCCGTCGCTATCCAGGAAGCATATTGACCAGCTAAAATTCCTGAAGAAATTATTGAGACCTTCCCAGTTGCCTTTCAACGAGAAATTTGCAGAAATGCCGATGATCAAAACTGTGAACCAGAGGATTTATATGCACACTTGTTAGAAAGCTTTAAGGTTTTAAAGTGTTGCTAGGCTCAGCTTGGTGCTCATTGCCTAGAGTGACTTTAGTTTTCTTTTACTACAAAACGACAGGTAGGTTACTGGAGAAACATTCCGATCCCTGCATATGATTCTAAAAAGGAATCAGTAATACTGTTAGATTAAATGATTTTCCAATGATTTATTTGTTATAAATATGCCTTATTGCAAACCTTATTGTACAAAAACTTATCAAGAAGTAATATAAACCAAATGTACCAACGTTTTTGGCCAAAGATTTGTAAAAAATGCAAAATGACAAAGTGGACTCTTGGAAAAGGAACTTTCAAAGGATATTTAGTCAGTTCAATTTTCTGATCACTGTGAAGGTTTGTCCAAACTAAAGAAACATTTGTTTAATTTGTTCTGACAGGCTTTCAGATCATTATTTTCCGAATGCAAATAAAAAGATTAATTCATTCTTTCCGACTTTTCGTTGGCTTTTTTCCAACTTTTCAAGGACAATTTATTTTAACTTCCTATTACAATTAAATTTGGTCTTTAAACATAATTTTTTTTTTACCTTACTCAAATATTCATTTTAAAATGATCTTACTTTATTTATTTTTTAACAAAAGACAACACTAAATTAATTTAAAAACGCTTAAAATTAAAAAAACAAGACAAGAACTTATAAACTAATATCACAGGATTTTAGAGCCAACCTTTTTGTTTATTTTTTCTTCTATTCTCAAGCTTTCTAGAGTATTCTCATCTATGTTTTTTATTGCGATAAACCCGTTGTTGTCATTTGTTTTCTAATGTTAGTTTGATCCTAACCCCCAGCGCAGCGCCTTTTTATCATGTATACAAGATCTCAGCTTTGTGTTCTATTACCCTTGCACCCAATTTGATAGACTACGTTGTGTTGTTGTTCTTCTTTATTTTAGTTTTCGTATTAGAAAACAGTTTCCTCAACGTGTGGTTGGCTTTAAATGCAAACTTCATTTTGTTGTTGTCTTTTTGTTGGTCAATTATCTTATTCAGGTTGTTGCATTGTGTCAGTCCAGGTATGAAGGGAATGCTAAAATATGTTATGGTATTGCCAGGTTCGTCTATTGGTAATTTTTGATTATTGTTTTGGGTGTTATTATTTTTGTTGATTCTATTATTGACTAAGTCCGAAATGATGTAATTGGAATAGTTATTGGATTTGATTGTGTTCTTGATTTTTATTATGTTGTTTTTGTAAAATTGTTTGTCGCTGATGTCAATTACTTTGTTTATGAAATTCGTGATCGTGTTTATTTTTTGGGACATAGGTTGAGTTGAGGAAAAGTTGATCATTCTTCCTGATGACATATATAAATATGTTTATAGCATTATTTAAATTTCGTCACTTAAAATTTACAATAAAGTAAAAATAAATTGAATTTTGATAATTATAATCTGCTGCAAATAATCTTTCTAATTATATTCTGTCACATACAACCATGTCTGTCTCTGAAAGTTGCTCCACCGCCAATACACCCAACGCATCACAAATCTCCACTTTCACCAATACTACCAACTTCACTGAAACCACCCACACAACTGACACCACCAACACTGCCACCCACACCACTGCCACTTTCACCGATAATCCTAACAACACAGATAACACTCCACAGAACAGAACACCAAATATAAACGATAATCAAAATGCAGTAAAAAAATATACCTCAAAAAAATTAAAAAAGCAGTAAAACTCATACCAAAAATGCATCAATAAAGGCTACTTCCATCTCTACGAGCCTTGCCGTTTTCGTAAGCGGTTCGACACGATCAAATTGAAAGAAATCCAATTGAATGAATTGAACTCCAAGTAAAGCTGGAACGTCATCATTGCCACCTACATCCTCATCCTTCTCTACTACTACCTACAAACAGTGGCCGAATGCTTTTGCCCGAAAGTCTACGTGAGTTTGAGTCAAGCCTTTTTTCAAAATTCAAGAGCTTGCTATCAATTCTTGAACAAAACATGAAATACGAGATAAATGAAACAATTACAGCATTATGTGGTCGAGTGCAGCAAGTGAGAGTGACATTATTGCATTGAAACTAGAAAATCAAAAAATCGGAGACCAACTGGAGATTTCTCAGCGGCAACAGAGGCTCAGTAATGTTATTGTTTGTGGCTTACCTAACACAATAAATGTGAATCCAATTAATATTGCAAAAAAAATACCAAATAAGCTTCAACATACGCTGGCTCCTCATGTGGATGCTTTCCGTTTGCGCTCCCACAATCATAACAACACTTGCCGGGCCGCCGAGAGAATTTCCGGGCCCGGGGGTAGTTCTTAAAAAAAAAAATTACAAATTATAAATTAAAAAAAGATCTTATAGTTTATAGAAAACTTGGCTAAAATCAAATCAAACTTTATCCATGAAATATGCATTTATATTAAATCATTAAATAAAAAATTCTGTTTTTGGTGTTTTTTTTTTGTTTGTTAATTTTGTTTTATTAATTAACTTAGGTAGGTATAACTTATGCTTTACAACAAAAATATTAAAAACTAGCTTAAATATTAACTTGAATAATTTAAATTAACTTCAATTAATCATTATTTGTGGTTTCTTTGGTTATTGCTGTGCATCTGCAATGCAAGCTTTTCTTGCTTTGGCCGTGGCAAAAACGTTGATCACTGCATCCAAATCTATTTTTCTAGCCTAGTCCGATTTCAGGCAAAGTGTTGCTAATACTCTTGTTTGGGCTGAACCGATGATGATAATTTTTGATCCTTGCGAATACGCTTAAAGTGAGAGATCTGGCTACTGATATACATAGGTAATGTACAGAATATGCGCAAAACTTTACAAAAAATTAGAAAAAGTGCGTCCAATTTCTTCGAAGTGATGACATTCAATAATTCAAAAGGAGGGAGACCTAGACCAGGCAAGAATTTTGCTGCATTAATGTTTTTAGGTGAATAATTTCAGCTTTCAGCATACTAATCCACAAAACTGGATGTGGCAGTCACGATATCAACTTCTTTCATCTTTGGAAACCTCCACAAAAATGAAAAAAATCCTAAAACATTTTTTACCGCGGAAATGACTGAATCAATTATCACGTAAAAAGTCTCTCTCTTAAATTCGATTTCTTCTCCAGAATTGTATTTGTCTTCGATTTCAGGTATAGCATGCAAGTGTTTTTTTTTTCCGAAGAGCAGATAATGTTGTCGAAGTATCTTCCATTCCATTTGCAACTATCTTACATTCTTGCAAATGATATTCCACTGATTTCGCAAAAGCTGCAAATCTTCGAGGAGGCTGGCGAGGTTTTGTACTTCAATGTCAATGGTAGCGCCTCTGGCCTGCAGTACAAGATTTGTAACATTGATGACGTCAAGAATTTTGAACCAAATAGATGCCATCGCATTTCTCACTCCAGAGAGATTTCGTGCAAACGGTTTGACAGCGTTGATTCTAGAAGACCATCGTGTTTTAGACAATGTAAGGAGTGAAAAAGATATATAATTTTTTAGAATCTCCCATAGCTGCGGACTACTACTGTATATGTTATAGCACTTCTGGACAAAACGGAAAAAAAGTGATTGCTGATGAGGTGCAGCATTCAGCAGACTGTACTCCTTTTAAATTCAAGCTGTAAGCTGCACAAGGCGAGTAATTAGGGTTTGGATTATCTCCCCAAGAAAGAATTGTATCAAAATACGTGAAAGAATTTCTTTCCATTTTTTGGTTTCGCTCGCGATTTGTTCACACATGACCATATTTATAGTAGAGTCCTTCCGTATTCGCATTTCAACGATGGACAGAAAATATCAAATCAAATATCATTTTGCAAAAAAAACTTTCCACGTCGCATTTCTAGAAAAAGTTTTTACATAAAAAAAAAATTAAAGTGCATTGGTATTTAAAGTAATTTACGTGAGCCTTCAAAGAAATCCGGGCCCGGGGAAAATCCACCCGTTACCCCACCCTCTCGGCTGGCCTAGAGGCCTGATGATATCCCGTTGCTGATAAGACTTTAATCTCCTGCAGAGAAGAAAGCACTACTCTCTGCTTTCCACACAACAAAAGGTTTGAAGATCTCGCAACTATTTAATAACGATGATTTATCCAACATGACTTACACAAATACATTTAACCGCCGCATTTACATCAACGAGAGTTTAACACCACAGAATGGGTCATTGATGCGAAATGCTCTTAAATTAAAAAAGGAGGGAATTTTATTATCTGTGAGATCAAAGAATGGTTTAATTTTTGTAAAGAAAAGTAGTGATGATACATTTGTGGCTCGTACAGCCAAAAAGCGTTTTTTCATGACTGAACTAGATATAAATCAATCTTCTCGAAAGCTGTGGAATAACCTGAGGTCCATTGGAATTGGTAAAAAAGATGTAGTTCAGAATTTGCCTGATCCAAATGAGTTGAATAAGGCTTTCGTATTTAGAGACTTTCCAAGTCAGGATTTTGTGCTTAACGAACATATTCTTTATGATGCATCCGTGGAATTTGAATTTGATTCTCTTTCAGAATCTGAAGTTTTGGATAGCATTTGTTCAATAAAGTCTGATGCTCTTGGACAGGATGGAGTGCCAATGTGCTCATTAAGATGATAATGCATTGACAAAACTTCTCAATTTCTGCATTGCATCATCTTACTTACTTACTTACTTAGGTGGCGCTACAGTTCGGGACGAACCTGGGCCTCAACCAACATGCCTCTCCAGCCAGCTCGGTCTTTGGCTAGCTGCCTCCAGTTTTGCACTCCAAGTTGGTTCAGGTCGTCCTCCACTTGAGCGCGCCACCTAAGGTGAGGTCTTCCTTGACTGCGTCTACCCTCTGGGGTGGAATCGAAGATCCTGCGAGCCGGAGCATTTTTGTCCATTTGCTCTACATGACCTAGCCATCTTAAACGTGATATGCGTATTTTTTTGACCAGGTCAATGTCGCTGTACAGCTCGTATAGTTCTTCGTTGAACCTTCTCCTCCAAAGCCCGTTAACGCAGATAGGGCCAAAAATCCTCCGAAGAATCTTACGCTCAAAACGACTAAGGATATCTCCATCCGCTTTAGATAGAGTCCATGCCTCGGCGCCATAGAGCAGGACTGGGATTATTAGGGTCTTATACAGAGTCTACTTTGTCTTTCGAGAGAGGGCTTTGCTACTCAATTGCCTTCCTAGCCCATAGAAACAGCGATTGGCAAGAGTAATTCTTCGCTTTATTTCTGACGAGATGTTGTTGTCAGATGTTATAGCGGATCCGAGGTACACAAAGTCCCTAACTACCTCAAAGTTGTACCTGTCTATTGTGATGTTTTGTCCAATCCGCCGGTGTTGTGTGTCCCTTTTTGTGGACAGCAGGTACTTCGTTTTGGCCTCATTGACTGCTAGTCCCATCCTAGCCGCTTCAGCTTCAATGCAAGCAAACGTTCCAGTGACCGCTCGCCGAGTTTGGCCAATGATGTCTATGTCGTCAGCGTATGCTAGCAATTGCACAGACTTGAAAAAAATTGTCCCACTACAATTGACTTGCGAGTTTCTTATAATTTTTTCAAGTATTAAGTTGAAGAAATCGCACGATAGCGCATCACCTTGTCGGAATCCTTTTTTGACGTCAAAAGCTTCTGTGAGGTCAGTACCAACCTTGACGGAGCAGCGAGAGTTCTCCATCGTCATCCTGCACAGTCGGACGAGTTTTGTGGGGATGCCAAAACCTGACATGGTTCTGTATAGCTCGTCTCTATAAATGCTATCGTACGCGGCCTTAAAATCGATAAAGAGGTGGTGGGTATCGATTTGGAATTCTTGGGTCGTTTCCAGGATCTGCCGTAGCGTGAACATTTGATCGATTGTGGACTTTCATGGTCTGAAACCACACTGATAGGGGCCAATCAGGTTGCTGACGAAAGGTTTCAGGCGTTCACATAGTACGGCAGAGAGGATCTTGTAGGCGATATTCAGGAGACTAATTCCTCTATAGTTGGCGCAGTTTAGAGGGTCTCCTTTCTTGTGGATCGGGCAAACGATGCTGAGGTTCCATTCATCAGGCATACTTTCTCCTGACCAAACTGTAGCGATGAGTTGGTGTATGCACTCCACCAGGTGATCTCCGGCCGCTTTAAAAAGTTCGGCGGGTAGTCCGTCGGGTCCAGCAGCTTTGTTGTTTTTTAGTTTAGATATTGCTATCCTTACTTCATTTTGGTCAGGTGGACGGAAGTTTTGTCTGTCATCATCCATGTTGAATGGTTCTTTCAGCCTGACAGCGGGATTTAGGTCTTCATCGCCGTTTAACAGTCTGCAGAAAAGGTCCTTCCATGTACTCAGCACCGACTGTGACTCTACTACGAGGTTTCCATTCCTATCTCTACAGGCTTCTGTGGTGGTTTCGTGGTGGTGGTCTGGTGAAACCTAGCACATCAGTTGCGGCATCTCTGATGGCTTGTTGGCAGTGTTGCCACTGGTCTTCGGCACTTGATGCTGGTGGTACTGGATTTCTAGAGAGGTTACGGGATATTCGATCGGCATAGGTTCTGGCGGTTTCTTGCGATTGCAGCTTTCCGACGTCATACTTCCTCACAGTATTACTCCGTTGTTGTGAAGTTCGGGTTATTCGCATTCTTACCTTTGCTGCAACAAGGTAGTGATCCGAGTCGATGTTAGCTGCTCGGAAGGTGCGAACATCCAAGATACTGGAGGCGTGTCTTGCATCGATCGCAACGTGATCAATCTGATTGACGGTTCTTTGATCTGGGTGTCGCCAAGTCCCTTTGTGTATATCGAGATGAGGAAACCGTGTGCTTGCAATGGTGACGTTATGTGCCGCTGCGAAGTCAATTAGCCTAAGTCCGTTTTCAGACGTTGTGTCGTGTAGGCTATGTTTTCCGACAGTCCTACCAAAGATTTCCTCTTTACCTATTTTGGCAATAAAATCGCCTAGTACGATCTTTACATCGTATTTAGGGCATTGCTCATATCTTTTGTCGAGGAGCTCATAGAAGTCATCCTTGGTGGCGTCATCTTTGTCCTCTGTGGGGGCAAGAGCGCATATTAGGCTAATGTTGGCGAATTTAGCCTTGATACGGATTGTCACAAGTCGCTCACTTACGTGTCGAAAGCCCAAGACTTCTTGCCTAAGTCTACCGCTTATGACGAATCCGCACCCAACTAAACGCTGTGGTCTTCTTGCACAATCACCGTACTACCCGTCACAGTTTTTCATCCTCCTTTTGCCCGGACCATTCCATCGCACTTCCTGAATGGCAGTAATTCTTGCTCTGTGGCAGTCTAGGGCCTCCGCTAGTTGCTTGGATGCACGTGATCTGTTAAGAGTTCTAACATTCCACGTGCAGATCCGAAGGTCGTTGTCCTTGATTCGTTTTTCCGGGTCGTCAACAGTAAATCCGTCCTTTTCCGAGGCTATTGGTCGCTTCGCAACTTTTTCTTTTTTCCGTGGCAGGGTTGTTAACACCACGCACAACCCCCAACCTGGAGGGCCAGGTCCTTTGTTGGATTCCTTGGACAAAAGGAACCGGAACAAAAGGAACGGAGTCAGTAACCCACTTCGGGGATATGAGCGCTGCCGTTGGCCCATTAAGGGTTCATCCGCCACCATCTCTATTTCAATGCCCTTACTTGCATTGAATTGTCCCAATGACCTTATTTCCAAATACGTCGAAGTAGCTCATTAGGGCGTCTGCTTCGTTGACTGTTGACGCCACCGTTGGTCCAATTGGTTGGGCTCATCCGCCGTACGTCCTCTTTCCGAGGGGCTCGTGCAAGACTTCTGCGAATCGATCAGAACAGTCATTAAAGCAGAGCATTATAGTGTTGCTATTTTTTCTGTGTTCAACACTCGCGCTTATAAGTTTAGCAGGAATGTCCGGATGGACAGACCAGTACCCGGTGGTTACCGCAGGGAGGTAAAATGAGCACAATTGATGTGTACGATATAGTTGCAGCGACTGTGCATCACCAGTTTGATACCTTTCAGTGACTACCCTATTCATACAGCACCCAATCATCTACATTCACAAAATGCCAAAGTCATCCCTGTGGCCAAAATTACTAATCCTAAGTCTTGCTCAGATTTTCGTCCCATAAGCATTCTTCCTTGCCTGTCAAAAGTCTTCGAGAAAGTTCTGGCCTCACAAATTACAAATTATATTGGTCGATCTAAATTACTATCACCATTTCAGTCTGGGTTTCGTGCATACCACATCTGTCAAACTGCCTTAATTAAAGTTCTTGATGATATAAGGTTATAATATGATCTGGATAATGTAACTGTTCTGTGTCTGCTGGATTTCTCGAAGGCTTTTGACAGAGTTAACCACAATATTCTCTGCAAGAAAATTAAGTGCTATTTTGGTTTTCATGATAGAGCTGTGTGTCTTATAGCAAGTTATCTATATAATCGCTGCCAAAAAGTAAAGTTTGGCCGGGTTGAATCCGATACTCTATACTTGCATATGGGCGTTCCGCACCTTTACTATTCTGCATATTTATAAATGACCTTCCAAATGTTTGTTCAAATGTACAGCTTCATCTGTATACAGATGACGTACAAGTTTACTTATCCAGACCGTTTGGACTACAAGAAGATCTGATTTGTAGAATTAATAAAGATCTCATGGCAATCTCAAAGTGGTCTATTGCTAATGGTCTCACTTTAAATCCGGTTAAGAGCCAAATAATAGCGATATCTAAAAAGAAAATTGATACTTCACTCTTTCCTCCAATTTTCCTTTCCCAATCCCATCTTCATTTTGTTGACACTGTTACAAGCTTTGGTATTAGAATAAATAGATCGCTTTCAGCTGAAACTCACGTAAATTACATAGTTGGAAGAATCTACTACGTAGACTCTGGCCGTTCTCTACCATAACTCCAGTTAACACAAAACTAAGGTTAATAAAAACGTTACTATTGCCTCTTATCGTTTGTGCTAATGTCGTTTATTGTAAACCCGATTCACATTCTCAACATAAACTGCTTGTGGCTTTCAATGACATGATTAGATACGTTTATGATCTCCGAAGAAATGAACACATCTCACATTATCATAAGTTGGTCCTTGGGTGCTCAATACAGCAGTTTTTAGATGCTAGATGCTGTATATTTTTGCATAAAATTTTACAAAATAGAACACCAATATATATTTATGAAAAATTACAATTTCCGCAATCTGTTAGAACTAACAACCTTATAGTACCAGGGTTCAACTACTTGAATTCTTCACGGCTCTTCATTGTTTATGCAACCAAATTATGTTACATTAAAACGAATAATTGGAATCACAAACTTTAGGAAAGCAATCACTTCTCACTTTTGCTAGAATTAAGTCTTAACTGAAATAGTTTTATATTACATTAAGTTAATTTTAAACAGGTTAATTAAATTAAATAAATTATATAAGTTCAATAATTCAATAATTATGTTAAAAATGTAGAAAGGTAAAATATTAAAAAAAAAAATTATGAGGTTATTATATAAATATTTACAAAATGTATTCTTTTAATTTTTTTTTTTAAACAAAAATGCATTATCTTATTTATCCCTTTTTTATAAAGTATTATAAAAGACTAAGTCTTATTTGTACAATGGTTGTTAAATAAATAAAATAAAAAAAATTTACATATCCTTTGAATACCAGTCAAAAATAATTTTGTTGTTATGTCGGTGGATTCTAGTATCTAAATATGGTAGACAGTTGTTGTTTTCCGTTTCAATTGTAAATTGCAGTTTCTTATGAGAGTTGTTAAGTGTTTTCAATATTATTTCTTTGTCTTTTCTCTTTATAACTGCGAAAACATCGTACACGTACTTAACAATACATTTTATTTGTATGTTCATTTTCTTCAAGTCGTCCAAGGTATTGTCAACTAGGTTGTCAAGAACAATGTCAGCAATTGTAGGCGACAGAGGGTTGCCCATGGGCATTCCATACGTTTGCACATATGTTTTGTCCTGGTATTTAAAATAATTATTATCCCTCAAACAGAAGTCTAATATTTTTAGGAACTGCGGTTTTGGTATTTGTGTTGTTGTTTTTATCTTGTCCCACTGTTTCATAATGTTTTTTATTGCCAGAAAAGTTGGTATGTTTGTAAAAAGAGATATTACATTGAACGAAACCAGAATATCTTCTTCCTCCAAGCTGATCACCGCAAATTTTTTTTTGAGTTGAAAAGAATTTTTAAAATCTGGCGAGATTATGGTTTTAAGAATTTCCCCAATGTATTTGGAAAGTTGACAACAGGGAACATTATAATGATTATGATATCGGTCATAGAAGTAGTCCAGGTTTGTGGATCTTTGGCAAACCGTATAATCGAGGCGCTAGGGCTGCTGAGCAGAAAAGCCTTGATTTAAGTTTGAAGTCAATGTGTTTTTGTTTAAAAGTTTATTTACTATGTTGTTGTTCTTTTTTAGTAAATCTGCCGTAGGGTCCGTTCTGGTTGTCTTATAAGTATAAGTATTTTTGTCGTGTAATAATTCATCCATTTTGTTCATATAGTCCTGTTTATATATTACAACTGTCTTGTTTTCCTTATCGGCATTTTATACGCATACAACATCATATATTTTCAATAAATTACCCTTAACAATAAGGTAAACAGTTTCTATTTCAAATTTCATAAAAAAAATCAAAGACTGGTTATTCACAAATAGCTATGAAAATATTGAATTATTTTTTTAGATTTTTTCTCTATTTTAATCACATAAAATGTATGAAAACAAAAATGTATTATCTACAAATTGTTAAGTTTTATGACAATATATCTTGCTTTTATTTTTTAATTTACTTTTAATAATAATATATCTTTCTTATCTGTTTTATTTAAATTTATATTGAATTAACACAGGTTGTCACCCCACAACATATATCAATAAAATGTAAAAATATTGATGTGTCATTCACGACTTACTTCTAAAGTAAAAGAATGAACACTATTATTTTTTTCTTGCTAAAAATTGTTTATTAGCTTATATAACTTGAAATGAATAAAAATAAATATCTATCAAAAAAAAAATTATTTCGTTCTTGTGCTTTCTTATAAGCTTTTGTGTTGTGTCAAATATTTTTAAAATACATTTTTCCCTTGTATTGTTAGTTTCTATTTTCCCGAAAATAGAATTCCAATGAAAGTTCCCGGTCAAGAGAAAAGTTACAGGTAGGCAAAATCTGTCCCAGAGAATCTTCTCACCCAAGATTTGCCGATATGCATGGTTTTGGAATCGCTTGGTCAATTGTAATGCGATAAAAGTTTTCTATTGCCTTTCTGAGAAAGAGTAACACGCTGTTTCCAAAACCGAACCATCTAACATCACTAACCCACATGATTTTTACTAGCCATTCTGACCAAACCAACACGAAATAACTAAATCTTATTAGCCAACTGCATTCCTCCCCTTAAAAGTTTCGCCCGTAATACTCGTCTTGCTAGGAATGCCCATCAGTTCACCCTTGAGCCCAATTTCGGACGTACCGTGAAATATAGAGATTCTTTTTTTAGCCGTACAACACGACTTTGGAATGGTTTGCCCGGTGAGATTTTCCCTTGCCATTTCAATATGCAAACATTCAAAACCAATGTTAATCGACACCTTCTATCTCTCCCCTCTCTACCTTCCTAATGCCCGCGTAGTGTGTTACATTAAAAGGGAAACAAATAGTCCCTTGTGCGCGCGTTAATTATAAAAAAAAAAAAAAAAAAAAAAAAGAAACCAACCTTCACAAAATCCATGATAAAAATAAAAGGCACGACTGGGTCGCACGTACTTGCTCTTATGTGCTAATCCTTTTTAAGTGCAGGCGTCTTTTTGACAAAGATTTTATTTTAATATTTTTTGTATGACGTGCAACTTCCTTAGAATCGTTTTGGGGTGAAGCTCGAACGAACATGCGTCACGACAAAGGGATAAACACATAAATATATAGGATTGTTAGCTTTTGCAGTTTTTTAGTGTAGTATTATCTTTCCACTTGCTGCTTACTGTTTATAATATAATTTGCTAATAGAAAGATACAAAGGACTTTTTTCAGTTAAATTTTCATTTTGGTATGGAAAAATTTGAACAACTGGCATAAAGATTCGTCGGAATCAGCAGTATGGCAATAATGCTAGGTAAAGGGACCTTTATACATCCCAATATGGGACCAATGGAATTTATAAAGGATTTAGGTACCTATAATAAGGTTGGAAGGAAGTTAGGTACTAAAATTAAGATACGTGTTCCAACTACTGTTAAGCCAGTAGGTATAGAGACAATATTAAAAGTTAACACAGTGGTTTTGTTTATTTATAGGAAGGTGTAAACTTTTGTTTTCTCGATTGAAATTTTTGCATTCAGTAGTAATCGAATAGTTTTTTTTATTTGTTAGTTGTTTTTGTGTGTTAATCAAAGGCTTCCTTATTTATTCTGTGCTTTTATGATGATGAAAAGACTTTAAAATACGTAAGTATGTATGTAATGTAGGTTGTCACTTTCTTTTATTTGACTAATGGATTGGCTAGGGCTTAGCCGAGCAATATGAAATAAAATGTTGGGGAACAAAATTTATGAATTCAAAAAAACACTACTCATAACGTTTTTTGGAAAAAATGTTGTAGGCCATCTTATTTCTTTTGCTGTTTTCTATTTTATGAATTTTTCATTTCAAAATCGTTCGACCAGTTTTTTCAAAAAAATGTTTTTTTTGAAAAACTTTTCGAAAACATATTTTAAAATTTTTTTTAGTATGTCAATTTTAAGAAATCTATAGTTTATACTAGGAAAAAAAATTTAAAAAAAATCTATAGATCCGTTTTCAAAATATTCAAAAAACAAAATATTTTTTAAAAAAAAATATTAAAATTTAAAAAAAAATGTTTTTGAAAATTTTCATAAGCAATATTATTTAAATCATAAAACACTACATATTTTGAAAATTTCATCAAAATCCGTCAATTAGTTAACGAGAAAGTCTGATTTTAAAAAACCGGTCATATGGGAGGTACCGTTATAAAACTTTTTCTGAAAAATCCATTAAAATTAAAAGATAGATTTTGCACAGAAAACATCATACTGAAAGTTTAATCAAAATCGTAGGAGCCGTTTTCGAGAAAAATAAGTTTTTTAATAAAAGTTATATGGCAGGTACCGTTAGTTTTGGAGCTAGAATGCCAATTCGAAAAATTGTCGGGTAGAGCACTCTAAAAATACTATATACCAAGTTTGAATCAAATCGGCCCAACCGTTTAGGCTGTAGATATCGATACGGACAGACAGACAGACAGACAGACAGACAGACAGACGGACGGAATTTCCGGACCCACTTTTTTTGACTTCTCTATCATCGTAATATCATGTTTGATTGTTAGAATTTTTTTTTTTTTTTACGAATGCATAACTTGCCTTATAGTCCCTATAATCGCAAGTAAAAATCAGAAAAATAATGTCAATGTCTTATTACTTCAAACTATTATTTATTCTTAGGCTTTGTTCCACAATATCTTACTAAAGTTTCAGTTAAGCAACTGGAAACTTATTTCTCAGTTATCAATTTTACTTGCGTTTCACAATATCTGAATAGGTCTAACTAGTAGTTAAAGAAAATTGTACAGGCCAGTTTAAGTTCCTAATAAAAACATAATTGGCAGTCAAAATATTCACGGCTGTCAATGTAGACATGATATGAACAAAGAAAAGTTTTCAGGTTTTAGCATAAAGTAGAAATTATTCAGACAAAAGAAGATAAGTTCGATGATTTTTACTTGCGATTTTAGGGACTATAAGGCAAGTTAAGGATTCGTGAATATTAAAAAAAATGAGCTAACAATCAAACATGACATTACGATCATAGAGAAGTCTAAAAAAAGTGATCGAGAAAAAATGTCTGTCTGTCTGTCTGTCAGCATGTATAACGAGCTGCAGCCTAAACGGCTTAAGCGATTATCTTCAAACTTGGTGTGTGTAATTATTTTGGCTTTCTCGGTTACGGCTCTTTGGATTTCTGTCAAATTTTATATTTAAGAAGATCTAGGTAGCCAAATTAGTTCTGCATATAAACATTTTGAATAACTTTTTTTTTTGTAATTAAAATTAATTATTGATTTTTTTTTTTTGAAAAACCAATATTTTGAAAGCTAATCAAAAAAAATTATTTTAAATTTTATAATCACATGTATTTTTATAAATTCTAAAAAACTGCATACCAAAATTTAAAAAAATTATTTTTTTTTCAAAAAAACTAAAAATAAAAAACCGGATTTTATAAAAACCAGTCCTACAATTTTCGAAATAAATTTTTCGTAAAGTCTTTGTTATTTGCGACGTGTGATAGCACACTTCATTTTTACTAAAAACCGTTAAGTTTGTGGTTTTTAATACTTACAACGCAAATGTTACTTGTTTCTGTCAAAGATCTTGCTTTCCAATGTAATTATGCACATAAGAGCAAGTACGTGCGACCTAGTCGTGCCCATTTTTTGCAACGTTTTGAAGGCAAGAGATGAAAAAGGTTATGAGAAAACATCATAACTTTTAACACCACTTTAAACCACATCTACTTCGGAATCGAAAATAAGGAGTAGAAACGTAGTTGAACGAGCTTGTGGAGTGTGGAAGAACAGATTCCCTATTTTACCAAAAAATATTTTATTATTGACTTATCATGAGCACAAGCATTGATAGTTGCATCTGCACTTCTAAACGGGTTTCATTAGGCGCTTCATAATCAACAACATCGACCCAACAACCGGGATCCTATTTTAAAATTTCGATAAAACAATATTTAGTACGATATATTATTAACTCTTTTTTTATTGGTTTTAAAAGTCATTAGAAGTCATCCGAAATGTCCAAATTTCTACGATTCGCGTATACATAAATCAGGCTGAATTTGAATAAAAAAAACAATATCTCGGTAGCCAGTTCACATCACTTCCACGTGAGGTGACCATGCCCCACGATCCTCCAATCGCTGGTACAGAATTTCCAATGTGGCGTGAGCTGTCTTGCACGTAGCACCTGTTAAAACCAATACTGTCGGTGTCCATATCATCAAATTTAGGACAAAAGAAGTTGCTCATCATCGACCTATAGTGTTCACAGTTAACGGTAATGGCCTGCAAACGTTAGCCGAAAATCCCCACCAAACGTTGACTTTTTCGGAATGCATTGGTTGGAAGCTCTTGGATGTCATGTGGATCGGCATCGTGCCCAATTCGACAGTTTTGTTTGTTGACCTGCCCATTCATGAACCTCATCGCTGAAGATGATTTTTCGTCTCTTTTCATCTGCTCCAGAGCCCATTCAGAAAACACACCACTAATCTTATTTTCTTTTTACTTGCGATTTATAGGGACTATAAGGCAAGTTATGCATTCGTAAAAAAAAATTCTAACAATCAAACATGACCTTACAATGATAGAGAAGTCAAAAAAAGTGGGTCCGAAAATTCCGTCCGTCTGTCTGTCGGATTTTAATGAAATTTTCAAAATATGTAGTGTCTGATGATTTAAATAATATTGCTTATTACAATTTTCAAAAACATTTATTTTTAATTTTTAATATTTTTTTAAAAAGCTTATTTTGTTTTTTTGAATATTTTGAAAACGAATCTATAGATTTTTTTTTAATTCCTCTCCTAGTATAAACTATATATTTCTTTAACTTGACATACTCAAAAAAAAATTAAAATATGTTTCGAAAAAAAGGTTTTAAAAAAAAAAATGTCGAACGATTTTGAAATGAAAAATTCATAAAATAGAAAACAGCAAAAGAAATAAGATGGCTTACAACATTCTTTCCAAAAAACGTTATGAATATTGTTTTTTTGATTTCATAAAAATTTTATTTGTTAATATTTTCCCTCAAATTTTGTTTTATATTGCTCGGTTGAGCCCTAGCCACTAGTCTAATGAAAGCAAACTTCGTTATTTTTATTATTATTTACTTATCGTTATTTATTTCATGATCATAACAGCGTATAGCATACAGAATAAATGATAAACACATACATAAACACGCAAAAACAACTAACAAATAAAAAAAATACTCGATTACCTACTGAATGCAAAAATTTCAATCAAGAAAACAAAATTGTACACCTGCATGCAAACAACTGCTGTGTTAAGTTTTAATATTGTCTATATACCCCATCGCTTCAATATAGACAATAGACGGGTACAACTTTGAGGTAGTTAGGGACTTTGTGTACCTCGGATTTGCTATAACATCTGACAGCAACATCTCGTCAGAAATAAAGCGAAGAATTACTCTTGCCAATCGCTGTTTCTATGGGCTAGGAAAGCAATTGAGTAGCAAAGCCCTCTCTCGAAATACAGAGGAGACTCTGTATAACACCCTAATCAGTCCTGCTCTATGGCGCCGAGGCATGGACTCTATCTAAAGCGGATGAAGATATCCTTAGTCGTTTTGAGCGTAAGATTCATCGGAGGATTTTGGCCCTATCTGGTTCAACCAAGAACTATACGAGCTTTACAGCGACATTGACCTGGTCAAAAAATACGCATGTCACATTTAAGATGGCTAGGTCATGTAAAGCGAATGGACAGCAATGCTCCGACTCGCAGGATCTTCGATTCCATCCCAGAGGGTAGACGCAGGTAAGGAAGACCTCGCCTTATGTGGCGCGCTCAAGTGGAGGACGACCTCAACCAACTTGGAGTGCGAAACTGGAGGCAGCTAGCCAAGGACCGAACTGGCATGTTGGTTGAGGCCCATGTTCGTCCCGAACTGCAGCGCCCCTAAGTAAGTAAGTATACCCACTCGCTTCACAGTGGTTAAAATAGGTATATTAATTTTAGTACCTACATTTCTTTCAACCTTATTATAGGTAGGTACATAACATTCTAAATAAATTCCATGAATACCCCCAACGTGAGTTTTCGATCCACCAAACATAATTAAGCTACCTATTTTTATTAATTTTACTTCAAAAAGTAAATTATAGCTTCCTATTATTTTGAAAAAAAAAATCACACGGTTCCACATTTTTTATAGAAATAAAATGGCGTTTAATTTTTTCCGCTGAAAACTCTCTTACGTACTTTTTTCAAAGTTCTTCTTCTTATTTTTCTTCCTATATTTATCAATTTTTATTTTCAATTTTTTATACCTATCTGACAAGGCGCGGTTATTCTTTCGGGAAATCTGTGCTATATGGACCGGACAGCTGGATTGGGAACCTATCTGACAATGTGAGAATCACTCACCTAGCACCTCTAAATAACGAGATAATGCCCATGAATTATCACTTAAAATGATGATAGAACATAGGTAACATTTTTTTTTTATAATTCTGAAACCGGTTTTCTCTACTCAAAGTAATCGTTAAAAGATCGGAAGAATTTTTTTTTTCAAACACACAAAGGAGAAATCCTTAATGAGGGTACTTCTACACATTGAGTTTTTTGAAATATCTCATTTCGAACGAGTTTTTAACGAGTTATTTGCAATGGCATATAATATTTTATATTTTATTATTATATAATCATACATTTTCAGATAACTTCCCATACGAAGCTAGATTCTAAATCTTTTATATCCAAAGATTTAGCCATTTTAAGAATCTCAAAACTTCAAAAAGATAATAAAACCATCAAACTAAAGAACGGTTATATTTTTTTGTTCAACACATATGGGTGGGGATTTTTCTGAAAAGTTGTGCCGAAGTATAAGGAACATTATATTAGTTAAAAGTCTATTAGAATTATTTACAATTTTAAAAAAGCCCCCATTGTGTTACCATTCCCCATCTGATTGCATTTACCAAAAATGTTATTAAACTCTGCAACATATTTTAGATTTAATTGTAATTAAAGTTTGTTTTAGTTTTATTTAAACAATTTATCCTTAACCGCATCAGAAATCTAAGGCTGCAAGTACAGTGGTGCGACAAAGCGGTGCGATGCGAGAAACGCTTGCGTGCGAGCAAAATATATACTTTTTTTTTATACTAGCTTCTACTCGCGACTTCGTCTGATTGGCGTGGACTTCAGATTAAAAAAAATGTATTATTTAAATCAAAACTAGCCAAAGAAAATTACTCAGATTTCTCCCACAGAAACGGTGCATTTTGTAACAAATTCGTGCAGTTGTTAAGGCATGGAAGCATTTCAAACAAACCTTCAGCAATGAAGTATGTATATCATATTTAAGCCTCTCTCTTAACAAACCCTGCTTTTTTTACTGTATAGAATTTTACATATATCCATATTTCTATATCTCTATATCTCTGTTCCTCCATATCTCTGTATCCTTTTACATACCTAAATGTCTATATATCTAAATCTCTATATGTCTATATCTGTATGTCTCCATATCTCTATATTTCTTTAAAGTATAGTGAATCCTGTAACTCTTCCGTCAACCAAACTTCACAAATGCGTGCAGTCTAGCCATGGAAGCATATTTAATAACCTTCCAGAAATGAAATATTTCACATTTAAGCCTCTCCCACAGGAACCGTGCATTCTTTCTGGATAAAAAGTAGCCTTTGTCTCATTCCAGCACATTATCCATCTACCTACCAAATTTCTTCCAAATCCCATTGTATATACAATGCCAAATCCCTTAAGCCGTTGAGGCGCGATTAGGGAACACACATCCAAACATACAAACATTCACATTTTTTACATAAGTAGGATAAGTACGTTCGAATAGTGAATCAATATTTGACGCGAGCGTTGCGAGTGTTCTGTAGACCTATTACAAGCATCTGGCTCACAACTCTTCCGACCACGTTTTCAAGCGAGTTTTTGCGAGAAGTTTCATATTTTGAATTGCAGGGTTTGCGATTTTTTTTTATTTTCCGATTGATTTATGTATGTTTTTGTGTAATTATTAAATGTAATAGTTTCGACTATATTAGGCATCCCTTTCTATTTTAGTTGACAGCGAATTAATTTACATTTTTCAATATAATGTTATAAAAATCAAATTTTGTATCGATGGGTTGCATTAAATATATATAAATCTTTGTTTTAGGCACTATAGAAATGATAAGCTCTTCAAGATTGTACTTCGTCCTATAAAAGCGCATCCAATGTTGACTGTTCAGAGTCGAAGGACTTCAAGGTATATAAATATGTACAAACAGGAATTTCGGAAAGTTTGAACACTAACCATTTCCTGCAGGAAGCTTTCTTGCCAACTTTGTTATACTTATATAGGAATGTTCATACCTACCACCTAGGATTTTGGTCCTCGCGTCGTCGTCCAAATTCCTTTATTTCGTTTATAAAATTTTTTGTTTTTTTTTTTCAATTTTTACTCTGGAACATGTAAAATTTCGTAGGGCTTTAAAAGTTTTGCAGTTTTGTATTATACATATGTATAAGTGAAGTGAAATACAAAATTAACAACAATAAATCAGGTAAATAAAACTATACTTAACCCCAAAGTACTGAACTACAATGCAGCGGTAGTTCTAATTTCAAATACATATTTCCTAGAATAGATACTTTGAATAAAATCGGTATTTATTAAAGTTTATCATTGACTATCTTTCAAAATTTAGTTCCTCACGCCCACTAAGAACCGAAAAAATGATCAAAGACAAAGAACACCTTTTCGTTTCCAAGAATAGCCAAAGGATGCAATAAAATTGCTGTAACAGCTTTGTTTTTTCTGAACACACAAAAGCATCACAATCGCAATGGGAAAATTGTTTCATCTGAAATCCTCTGGTGAAAGTCGGAAAATGAAATAACAAACATTCAAA